>CM040618.1:122522833-123122833 GCA_022817965.1 Solanum lycopersicoides
AAGTGATGGGATAGTGGTTGGTGAAAATATTTCGTTCATGCATCTTATTTCAGCAATTGCGGCTGAGCTGGGTATTCACGAATCGAAAAAAATATAGGGATTAGATATGTTGTTGAAGGAAATTCGTCTCCATTGTGTATTCGGACTGATATGGATGTAAAATTGTATATAGAAATTAAGAAACATGAGTCTGGGTTCGGAACTTATCCTTTATGCATTGATACTTCAGATAAAGATGTTGAAGAGATAATAAATTTCGATGCAACAACAGGTGCCATCATGTTTGTTGAGGGTGAAAAAAGCGACGCAAAGGCTCTTAATATTGTTGAATCATCAATTGATGATGCATATTACATACCGGAAATGGATGTTGATAAGTATAAATCAGACACCAATAATTCAGTTGTGGAAGAGAATCAAATGTATAAGGATAAGTCAACTCTGAAGGTGGTAATGAAAAATTACAAAATAAAGAATAGTTTCAATTTTAAAGTTAAAAGATCCGATAACAAAAGGTATGTTTTCAATTTATATGTTAAAATTTTTAATAATATATAATTTGTTTGTAATATATTTAGTATGATACATTAATATTATATGTTGCGTGTAATTTTCTGTGTAATATGATTTGATTGTAATGATGTTTTTCACATTCTGAATGTTAAAATCAGTAAATGTAGTATTTCTGATCAATTTACAGAATAAGTTATCAAGATGTGAATATTTATTATGAAGTATCATTTCTATTGTGAAAATGAAATAAAGTATCTTTTTTGTTTATTAAAACAGTCAACCTTAGCAAATAACCAATATATGTTTTTTTATTGCAGCTACGTATTAGTTTGTCATTCAGATGATTGTTGTTGGAAATTGAAGGCATCTGTTAGGAAGAATTCAGAAACATTCATAGTGAATATCTTTTGATGTGTTGGACATGAAATTTAATGTATCAAAGAAATATATTTAACTTTAATATTTCATTTATATATATGGACGGATATGATCGTCTATTTTGTCCTTGCCCTTATCAGTTGATTCAAACGAATGCACATACGGAGACTGCAAAACCTTAGAAGGCATCCTGTTACGCTGAGCAGGAGTTTTAGTATCAACATCACTGACACCAAGCTGGTGGGTAGCTGACTGTCCGATAACAGATCATCACTCTATTGGATGTTGTCAGCTACCCACCCAGCTTGGTGTCAGTGATGTTGATACTAAAACTACTGCTCAGCGTTATAGGATGCCTTCTAAGATTTTGCAGTCTCCCTATGTGCATTCGTTTGAATCAACTGATAAGGGCAAGGACAAAATAGACGATCATATCCGTCCATATATATAAACGAAATATTAAAGTTAAATATATTTCTTTGATACATTAAATTTCATGTCCAACACATCAAAAGATACTCACTATGAATGTTTCTGAATTCTTCCTTACATATGCTTTCAATTTCCAACAACAATCATCTGAATGACAAACTAATGCGTAGCTGCAATAAAAAAACATATATTGGTTATTTGCTAAGGCTGATTGTTTTAATAAACAAAAAAGATTTTTTTTTAGAAAAAGATACTTTATTTCATTTTCACAACAGAAATGATACTTCATAATAAATATTTCACATCTTGATAACTTATTCTGTAAATTGATCAGAAATATTACATTTACTGGTTTTAACATTCAAAATGTGAAAAACATCATTACGACCAAATCATATTACATAAAAAACTACACGCAACATATAATATTAATGTATCATACTAAATATATTACAAACAAATTATATATTATTAAAAATATTAACATATAAATTGAAAACATACCTTTTGTTATCAGATCTTTTAACTTTAAAGTTAAAACTATTCTTTATTTTGTAATTTTTCATTACCACCTTCAGAGTTGACTTATCCTTATACATTTGATTCTCTTTCACAATTGAATTATTGGTGTCTGATATATACTTATCAACATCCATTTTCGGTATGTAATATGCATCATCAATTGATGATTCAAAAATATAAAGAGCATTTGCGTCGCTTTTTTCACCCTCAACAAACATGATGGCACCTGTTGTTGCATCGAAATTTATTATCTCTTCAACACCTTTATCTGAAGTATCAATGCATAAAGGATAAGTTCCGAACCCAGACTCATGTTTCTTAATTTCTATATACAATTTTACACCCATATCAGTCCGAACACACAATGGAGACGAATTCCCTTCAACAACATATCTAATCTCTAAAAAAAAATTCGATTCGTGAATACCCAGCTCAGCCGCAATTGCTGAAATAAGATTCATGAACGAAATATTTTCACCAACCACTATCCCATCACTTTTGTATCGCTCATACATAACATCACTTTCCCATATTTCAGAATGTCGCAACAAGATCGAATTATTCATCTTTGAAAATTCAGAATCCGCGTTCCAGAGATTTTTTTTACGCAAAATCTTTTTTTTTTTCTGATTCAAAATCTGAATTTTTTAATATTATGAAATTGAATAATGCAATAAATTAGTACATTTTTTATGCAAATTTGACGATAATCTTGTTAAAAATTAACGTAAATCATGGGAAAGTTATTACCTTTTTTTGCACAGTATCTAGATTTCTCAAAAAAAAAGAGATTTTTGATAAATATTAATATTATAGGGATAGAATATAATTTGTCATTTATTTACAGTATGTCATTTGCCTAATTTTTACTAAATTATACTATTTTATTTTCCAACTTTTGGGCCATAATGCTCAAAAACTCAAGTCCAACATCCATTACAGGCCCAATCTCAAATCATTTTATATCGTAGTTCTACACACGAGCTGAAAGGTTCTCGTTTTTTGCTTCTCCCTCAATTGACATGGGAACACGAGAGGTATACGAAGAAAAACTGAAGAGAGGGAATCTCCATCATGATCCTACAATCAAACCTGGCCTCGGCTCTGCTAGATGTCCTCGTTGTCTTTCTCTCTTGAACTCCAATTCAGTATGTATCATATTCTACTCGTTTTTTTGTGTGTGTGTTTTTGTAATTGTCCACATCTTGTCTATACATGCTTGATGAAATGCCTAGCTAGTAATTTGAGCTGTTTTTGTTTGATTTCGGTTGCAGAAAAGTGGAGAATGGGCGATTACTCCTGTTCTACATGATTTCACGGCTGTGGTTAGTATGCTATATTACCTGTTTCGAATGGTATTTGAACTGCAAGATCCAACTAGCCAAAACTGTTGTTATGATTAAAATTTACCTAAGTGGTCACAAATATTAAGATTGAATGGTGTTGGTATTTTTATCAAAGTCCCACTTTAGTAGTTGAAAATAAAAAGTAAGCTATAAGTGTTGGTTATCTTAGGAGTCGTTTAGTGTGAGAGATAAGGTATAATAATCTTAGGTTTATTATGCATTTGGTAAGAGGTATTAGGCAGTCTGGATTACTTATCCCACCATTTAGACCTTTATGATGGGATAAGTTATCTCATATGCTCACGATGATTAATTCCGGTATAACTTGTTCTCAACTAAGCGACCCCTTAATAGTACGAGGCTCTTTAGGGAAACTGTACATGCTTGTCCCAAAGGGACAATATCACACATGTTAAGTGTATCTTTCAGCTGTTTAACCTAATGACTGCGAGATGAGTAGGGAGATGACGTAGTGATGGTGTAGGGACCAGCTCCGAATCAGCCCATGAATGGTACTGGATCATTTGGAACTTAGTTAATGGGGGAAATTGTTGTGTGTGCGTAAACAAAGTCCAAACTGATAGCTAAAAAGAAACGTAAGCTACTTATAAGTTGTTGAATCCTCCTCTTGAGATTGGTAATCTAGCCCAAAACCATGGTCATGGAAAAAAGTATGGGGATAGTATTAATGGCGTGAGGCCTTTTGGGAAATCGTGCAGGCTTGGGCCACAACATAATATCACACCATGTTGATGTTGAAAGTGGTTGATGCCTAAGAGCTCTTAATGTTATATGAATTTTTTTATATGTCCAAAACTTTAAGATTTTGTTTCTTAGTAAATTGGAATTGAGTTTAGTTGAGTTCAATGCAGAGGAAAGTTTCTATTGTAACCCCTGAAAGAGTTTCATTTTTGAATGTCTTCCACCTGAAAATCTGAAAGACTATCTGTTACCTGAAGCCGAATATTTTACCCTTGTCTTACTAATCATAATTTTTATAATCGGTTGGACAAGGCTAATAAACCCATAGTGAACAGAGTTATAGCGCAATCATAATAGGAAGAGCTCTTACCAACTAGTTTAAATTAATATTCTTTACCTTTGTGTAGGCTGGCTCTGGAATTGGTGGACTGCTCAGTGCAATTCATGGTTTCAATACAGGCATGATTAATTAATCATCTCTTCTGTGCTTATCTTTGTTTTCTTTATTGTATTATTCTCCTTATAGTAAATTGTGGTTGAAATCTTAAACTAAATACTTCCCTCTCTTTTATCTAATGAATTCATAGTTGAAGTCTTAATGCTAATACTTTTCAGGAATTCCTTTTGTCCAGAGACACGTGAAGGGTCCAAAGTGGCTTCCATTTGTTATAGGGGTAGGCACTTAATCCACTTTTCTGATCTTAAACTCTTTTCTTCCTCTCTTCCTCATATTCATTGTATTCTTGATTTTTGTGTTGTACTCAAATCTATGTATAGTTGAGTATACAATTGATGTGTTATCTAAAGCTTCACCTTTCCCCTTGTTTCGTCTTGTAGCTTCCTCCACTACTCATGTTCTCTGCAGCTAGCGCGACATTTGGAGGTAATTCTATGAAGTTATAATTTTATTCTAATCTTCATTATTTTAATTTAGCATGTGTTATGTTATGAATTGATGATAAAGTTGCCATGACACTCAGCATATTAACTTTTTTTTTTTTTTTGATGAGTAACCCTCAGCAACAATACTTCCCTATGCACCAATACTTAAAAGTTGGTAATGTGAAGGTTAATTCAATAATTACTTGCTAGGATATATATTAGGTATCTTTGTTTTAGTTTACTTTCTCTATCTTAATATAATTGAATATCACTTTATCCCATCAGTATTTTGAGTATTTAAGAAAACTTAAATGTATAATCTTCCGTTTTACGCAAGTATATAATTATTAGTGATATTTTCACTCCCTGCTTATCTACTTCTAATGAACATTGCTTTCAACTATATCCTGTAAGGAATCAGAATTTATAATGGATGTGAAGAGAATGTTGTAATCAAGAAGACATTGTACGTATTCTTTAAACTTGACGAAAAACTGCTTTCGCTCCTGTTCAACCTTACTCCAGTTACTTTTTTTATGGAAATAACATATTTTTGGTGAGAGATATCACCAGTTCTCGAAAGGTCTTGTATTTTCATGTTCCATCAAGTGAGAAGCTAACTATCACATATATCAGAAATAACCCCTCTAGTGTTGATTTGGCGTATTTTAAAGGTGTACCTTAATCGACCAAATAAGGTAATTGTGGTAATAATATAATGTGGGCTCAGCAGGGTGTATTTTATTTTATTTTTGAATTACTGATGTCTAAACCCCACTTTGTAGTAGAGGTAAGGTCTATCGCAAACAGCCTCTCTACCTTGAGGTAGAGGTAAGGTTTGCATACAGCCATACACTCTATCCTCCCCAAACCCAACTTTTGGGACTACACTGGGAATGTTGTTGTGATGAGTATGACTTGATGTCTAAACCAGCACTAAGGAAGTGCTATGACACTTGATGGAAAAGTAAACGAGCCTCACCTGGAAATAATTCTCGGAGAGAAGAAAAGGTTACATCACACCTGTAGCTTTCGTGCCATGTGGTTGACAATTTCATTCTCAAATCATGTGAACTAAGTAGCCACAAAAATTGCAATCTATGCACATAATAAATTTAAGCACTTTTTTCTTCCTTACAGCTCAATGTCAATTGTTGAGCAAGCTTTCTGTTATGCTAAGGTTAATTGTTTTCTTCAAGATATGAGCATCTTCTTGTCACGATAAGAAATGTTGAGCACTTGAATAAGAGGCGTGGTCAGTGAACAGTAGTGTCAGGCCAGGCACAATCAAGGATCCGAAGATTCAAATATTTCTAAATTTGGAGAATTGTGGATATAACACTTTACTAGACTTAGTATTTTTAGTTATCGCTTTGTCGTACTTATTCTTGGTACCAATTTTAAACAATATACAGAGAAGGCCCAAATATACCCTTATACTATGCAAAATTGAGCAGATTTGCCCTATGTTAGTACTTTAGTTCTCTTATGCCCTTACTGTCAAATACTTGGTCCATATACTATGCGCAATTGAGCAGAATAAGGGCGTATTTGGGTCAAGTATTTGATGCTAAGGGCGTAAATAAATTGAAGTATAAACGGAGGAAAAATATGCTCAATTTCACATAGTATGAGGGTATATTTGGACCTTTCTTTCTCAAAAAAAAAAATATTTGGACCTTTCCAGCACAATAGATTGTATCCACTATCCAGGGGACAAGTTAGCTCATAGGGAATTGGCCTGCTGAACTGATTTTGCTTAGGGGTGGGTGAAGAAGGGTATGCAATTGAAATCCATGCACTTCTTTTTCTATTTTTCTCTTAGATGTGCTCGGCACCGAGCGCCCGGAGATTGATTGAAAAAGCAGGCTCAACCGACCCTCTCCCCCTACTTGTCCCAAAGAAGTATTTTGTTCACTTTATTTTTAAAAACTAGAATTTCGTATATCAATAAATTAGGCTCTTTCTGGAATTTGTTCCTTAGCATCTCAAATCTGAATTGGACAATGCCAGAATGTACATCAAATGTGTTAAAGAGCTGGGTAAGGAGAGGAGGTACCAAGAGCCAGAAGAGATGGTGGAGGTTAATACCATCATGTATATGGTGGTCAGTTTGGAAGGAAAGGAACAATAGATGTTTCGACAATCGATCCAATTCCATACACAAGGTCAAATGGAATTGTATAGTATCTCTACTTTTTTTGTGTAAACAGTAGGTACAAATTAGATTGTAGATTTGATAGGAAGTTTGTAATTGACACTTTTTTGTAGTGGCCAACATGCCCTTACTGCTGAAGAATACAACCTTACCAGTTTAAAAGAATATAATATATATATATATATATATATATATATATATATATATATATATATATATATATATATATATATATATAAAATACTTTCCAGTGAATGTAAAAATGAGTGGCTACTTTATAGCCACTCATTTTTACATTCACTGGAAAGTATTTTAATGACAATAATCTAAAGATTTGTTCCCATGCTTTAATCTTATTTATGGAAGTAATGTTCGATTTGTAAATGACCAGATTTTGCATTACAGGATATGCTCTTCCAAGGTTTACTCAACTTACGATGACTTCGTATTACACTGCTTCAAGTGCCTCACATTACGGAATATCATTGGTTACCAGACGTATTGAGGAGGCCCATACTTCTGGTGTTCAACCTAAAAGACTCAGCTGATTGACTTGAGGTGCACAAAATCAGAGCCAAACTTCACTTCAAATTTTGCAACGAATTATATAAAGTTGGAGCACTTGTCAATTCAAAAGATACATGTTCATTGCTTTGATGACTTCTCTTTTGATAAAATATATAGTTTTTACTTTGTAATTATAGGAATGTTTGAACTTGGAAGAAAATATGCTTAATTTCGTATAGTATGAGGGTGTATGTGGACCTTTTCCGAACAATATATTGTATTCCAGGGACAAGTTTGCGTTAGTACAACGCTGAAGATGCGTGAACTAATCTTGCTTAGGGTAGATGAAGAAAGGTATCCAATCGATGCACTTTTTTTTCTTTCTATTTTTCGCTTAAATGTGTTTGACATACGTATATCTTATTTATCAAAGTGATTTTAATGGGTGAATGACATATTCCTGGGTAATTTTGCAAATGCACTTCCCAGGTTTACTCAACTTACAATGACTTCATATTATAATGTTTCAAGTGCATCACATTCAGAGGTGCATTCACAACTTCAGAAGGATGGGTATATAATTATGAAAAGATGCATCTAAGATATAAATTTATCCGTTTTGATCTTTAAGTTCTTAACATTGAATCGTTAAATTTTAAAAATACAGGTTGAAAACATATAATGCTACTAGTTTTAAATTTGAGATAAGAGTCAAAAACATATATAAACTGTTTGAGTAATTGCCCAACTCATTTTGACGGTTAGTTTTTGGTGGGTATTCTGAAATTTTTGCCTTCCCTTTCAATTTTGAATTTTCGTTAAATTACTAGTTTACCCTCAATTGATTGAGCCACATTAACATTGTTTGGATCGCTGTTACCCATTGTAGTATTGTATCGTTACTATTCTTACAATGTTTGTTTTGATTATTACTTAAAATGTATCGTATTGTATTGTTAAATTTCATTGTTACATAACAATGAAAACCCCTATTTTATGGAACAACCGATTTGATGTGTTTCCATTGTTACTTAATTTCTTTTTTTTAATTATATCTTTACATAATTTCAAAATATTATTTTATCCTTTACCTTATATTATTTAATTCTAGTCAAACCTCCTACCCTAAAATAATTAAGGATATTTTAGTAAATTATAAATTACAATACAGTACGATATAATCAAACCAAACAATTAAAATATCATTAAACAATAACAAACAATACAGTCTATCAAAACATTGTATCTATCATACAATAGAATACAATACAATATATTATGAAACATTATGAAACAATGGATAACAATAATCCAGATCCTTTTCTTTAGGTAACTTTCATTTCGAATACGTTTTTTATTTTTTAAAAATTTATGCAAATGTAAACTCGAGATAAATCATACTTTTGAATTATTTTATATTTTTGTCTAATGATTGTTTTGTTCGTACTGTTTTCAATCTTAATACTCTATTTGATTAAGTAACGCTCGTCATAATTTTATATTATAAGCATCTAGTTTAATATATTCTTATTAGATTTTTGGTTTGTTTGGAAGAAAAATTATGATTTAAAGTTTCTTTAAATCATAGTAGTAAGAAAGAAAACATTTATTAAACAGATCTATCCTAAAATGGGACATTGGACGAAAACCAAACAGACAAAGTAGAAATTATCGTCCAATATTGTTTTTCCCCGGATGGCTTCAATGCTTAGACTAACTCCAATCCATTTCTATTTTAGTCTTCATTCTTCATATTTAGAGAGTAAAAATAGAGAATGGACACTCCGAACACTCTTTATTTTAATTTCTATTCTTCATTTTTAGAGAGATGAATATTAGTTCTACAAATTTGCATAACCACTTTTATATTATTTTGTTGTTATATAACTAACATATTATTTTACATATAATGTTATTAATTAACTATCTAATATTTGTAGTTTTTATAAATATGTTATTTTAACATATACTATGTTATTTCGAATTATAATATTTCAATTTTTAAATTTTTTTGTCACTAATATAATTTAATTTTATTATTAATTTTCACTACAAAGAACGTACAATTAAAATGATGAGATGAAAATTCTAATTTAAAGAATACAATACATAACATAATAATTTAAATACAAAATAACAGTCTAATACATAAGAAGATAATTTAATTACAAGATAAAAATACAATACATAAAATAATAATTTCAATACAAAAATAACAATACCATAAATAACATAATAACTTCTTTATCATAACAATAATTAGTAATTCAATAGGTCATTTCCAAATTTAGCAATATTCTGGGGAAAAATAATGTATGGTCCAGAAAATTTATAATTGCGATTGTGCATATTGATTATTTTTTTCAATTATTCATAATTGTTCTTGATGCATAAACATTTGAATCACTAATAACTTCTAAATTTATCCTTAAAATTTTGTTTTTCTTATATAACTTTCTTGAGTTTGATATATCTATCTAGACTTACGCCGTCTTGCTGTTTGGATGTAGTTGACTCTAATTGTATCAATATAAATTGTAGTAGATGAAAATCTCTTATTTGAACTATTTTTAGTTAGACGTAAACAATTAAGGATAAAAATATTAATTTTGAACTCTATAATGCATCATTAGAGCAATTTTGTGAGTATCAGTGTCGGAGCTAGAATTTTCAATAAGGGGGTTCAAAATTCATAGAAATAGACACACGTAGTAGCCGAAGGGGGTTCAACGTCTACTATATATACGTAAATAATATTTTAACCATGTATAAATAGTATAATAATAATCTTGAAAGTTGAGTATTCATGTAACAGTTATGTAATTGTATTTTATTTTAGAATATTAAATAAAGAATAGAGTTGAAGTTGATTTTGTAAAAAAATAAAACCGAGTTGAAGTTTGATTTTAAAAATAATTTGGAGACTAATAGAGAATATGATCCAAAGAGTAAACTTACCCGCAGGCCGCAGCAAATGTTCTTTCGGTTTAAAAGAAGGTGAAAGTGAAAGTAGTAGACGATTCAATTTATAGCCCATGAAACGTGGAGCCCACCTAATTCATACTTGATAGCCCTAACGGCGGTACAACAGAAAAATTTCAATTTATAATAAAGCTGGACTCCACTTGTTACAGTTCAAGTTTAATATAGGAACGTTAAGGCTTTAGTATTTTTCTCCAACGAAGGGCAGAAAAAGACGAAGATCAAGCTAGGTAAGGCTTTGAATATCTTATATGTATTAGCAAAGATTATGCGTATAAACTCAAGGTTTTGATTGTAAAGAAGAGAGAATTTACAGATTTAAGTGTGTCTAGGTTTTGAATGTAAAGAAAGAGAGAATTTACAGATTTAAGTCTTCTTTTTTTGTGTGTGTAGTTCTTCGGGATCAGTTTTTTGTTCTATTGATAATCCCTGTGTTTTGACTTTTGCAGGCAATCTTGAATTCAGAATTTCCCCCATCTAAAGATGGTAGGTTTAGCGAAGCTCGCTTGATGAGCTGTAGGGTTAGGGTTAGGGTTTTGAGTTCTTACGAAGCTCTAATTTTATTTTTTCTTCTGTCTCAGCTTCCCCTCTCTTTGCTCAAGACTGCACAGGGGCATCCCATGGTAAGCTTTTGAATTCATGTGGAAGAGGGGTAGTGTCTCCTTAATTTTTTCTCTTCCTTGTTTATTGTTTAGTCTGATCTTAATTCTTTTCGGTGTGGTAATGCAGTTAGATCAATTAGGTTTTTCCAAGTGCTGCATGTTTTGAATGAACCTGAACATATGAATAACATACAAAAACAACAAACCCGGTAAATAAAGTAGTTATAGGAATACAGGAGTGTAATTCTGTTTCGGAAATTGGAGGGAGAATAACAGTAATGATTTCATGTTTTGTCCAGTGGTTAGTTGAGGCTTTTGGCTACATTCTTAAAGGCGACAGATTTTTTGTTGGTATAGTTTATCAGTTTCTGCATATTTATATAGTATCTCCAAAATATGCCACAAGTCCCTGGAATCCACGAGATTCCAGGGATTTTGAGAATTCGTATGGGTTTATTATTGTTAAGTTGATTGTATTTGTTCAATCATCTTAATCTGGAAACTTTTGTTTTCTAATACAGTTGGTGGAACTGAAAAATGGAGAGACTTATAATGGTCATTTGGTGAATTGTGATACTTGGATGAATATCCATCTTCGTGAAGTTATCTGTACGTCAAAGGTAATTCATTGTTTTTTTAATATGTTATTGCTAGGTTTTCAAATGTATTGGTGCAAGACCACCTGATTTTGAAAAATCAATGCAGGACGGAGATAGATTTTGGAGAATGCCTGAATGTTATATTCGTGGCAATACCATAAAGTATCTTAGAGTTCCTGACGAGGTTAGTTTATTTTCGTAATTACTATGATTAATAATGCTATCGTGTAGTATTATTCGCTTTTCACTTGCAACACAGTGTTATGGGACGTTTGGACCTTGTACTAAGGGAACAAAAAGATGGGTGCCTATTTTGTAGTAGTTATTTGTATTTCTAAATGGTTGCTTGGCAGGGGTGACTGTAAATTTGTATACTAGTTGTGGAATGGCGGTTTCTACTTAAGTAACTAGGACTAAACTACTTGCTTTTGTGCTATCACCCAACATGACAATGAATTTGAAAAATCTTTAGTTGTCACAGAGGGGACACGTTAATATACACAATAATATTTTTTTACACACCTCCTAACGTGCAGTCCTGAATTCTTTTCTCTGTGCCAAGCACACAACTTATTCGCTGATAATGGGTGGGTTGAGAATTGCACCATGTTGAGATGTGAAATGTGTGATAATCTGATGTAAAAGCTTAAGTTGTTAGGGAGAACACATTTAAATTTATTTAATAACATCTTGTACAGAACACAGAAGACGGTCCATTTACACCTTTATCGTGGTGCATTGTAGGGGCTTGGTTTGATGTAGGTAGGTGGACTCAAGATACTAGCTAATCTTGATGTGACCAAACTCATGGATATACTTCTGGTTACTCACTCAATGGGGCTTTTAGGGGTGGGTTTCAGTAGTGTTGTTGTAGGCTGAAGTTATGTTACTAGCTAATCTGTGGTGTCTGGGCCTATGGGGCTAAACTTAATTATGGCGTACTTGGAATCAGAGCTGGAAAGCATATAGAACCCGGGTCAGAGCTGGAAAGCATATAGAACCGGGTAGGAAAGTTAAAAGAGGTATAGCAGTAACACATGTCTAAGCAACAATGGAGGGAACTGAAGGTTGAACTTACAACACAACTCTGATGTTCCTAAATGGTTAATATAAATGCATCCAATGTTCTTGTTGCCTCTTTTCTACTGATAAAATGTGTAGCCAAGTGGTTTTCATATAAGATTCGGAAGTTAGATAATTCTTAGTTCTTAAGTAATTATTTTCCAATATTACTGGCTAATTTTATATCTGATATCCTATACTAAAAAAGATTATAAAATGTTAGACATCACAAGGTTGAACCACTATTGATGTTGTTCTTTCTTGCATGCCTGTAGTCCACTGTGTTCATTTCCCCGTGACTGTGAGTAGCACATTCTTGTAAGATGAGAATCGATTACGCTGATGTGATGCAATTAGCCAAATCAGACATTGTTGTGCTCCCTATGGACCGTTAATCTGACACCTTAGGTAGGAGTGTGACTCTATGAAGATGGCAATGAGAGATTGCTTTAGCGATGACGAGCTTCCATGTGAAATCTACCATTGCAGTTTTGACTAAATAAAGTGGCGGCGCCTGCTTTCTGCTTTTAATTTCTTCCTAGAGCGTATTATGCACTCTTCTGCCCTGTTTTTTTATAGTTCATGACAGGCACATTTGGGAAGTCATCCTAGCTTCTCTCGTCTATTCACCTTCCACATATTCATAGTTGATTCAGAATGACCTTTGAGTTTTGGAAGTTGTCCTTTTGTTGATCTTTTAGGAGTGCCTGGAACCATCTTTTCCCAGTGTTTAACTCCTTAGATGCTTCTCTTCTTCTTTTTGTGTGGGCTTTCAGTACTAGCTAGGAACGATGATGTTTGAATACAACTGTTATCCTAATCTTCTATACTTCTCCTTTGTTTGGACACATGGGGGGTGGGGAGTTTGAAAAGGAGAGGTAGGTGAGAAGAGTTTTCATGGGCATCTCATATTTTCTTTTAAAAAGTCATAATGTTAACAGATAGAAGTAACTGTAAAATGAAAATCCCCTATATCCTTTCAGATGTAAATGGCAGATTTACACTTTCACTTCTACAAAAATGGAAAAGAATGCAGATTGCCTTTTTCTTTTATTCATAGAATATCTTTAGTATTGCAACATTGTTTACTGAGAGGTTAAGCTTTGTAGATATTCTTGATTATATATATTTTAAAATATGGACATGCCTACTTGTGTTGACTGGTTTGAATAGTTCATTTTTATCACTGGGGTTGGAGACTGCTTTTGCAGTAGTTTATAAATTCTGGAAGCTTAGTCTGCCCTTGGCTCTTCATTTGGCCAAGTTAATAATCCCTCTTAGTGCGGTTTGGTTAACTATGCTATTTGTGTTCTTTTCCAGGTTATTGATAAAGTTCAAGAAGAAACAAAAAGCCGTGGAGGTACTACTTTGGACTATTAATTATAAGGAATTGTTATAACCACTTCTATTTTAGCTATTGGATTCAGTGTGGGGTTTGTTGATTTTACAAATACTGCCCTACTAGCCTAGAATCAGTGTCTGAACATTCAACTTAAGTAGTATATTTTTAAATCCTTTTGCAGATAGAAAACCACCTGGTGTAGGTGGACGAGGAAGGGGAAGAGGAGGTAGGGATGAAGGTGCTGCTGGAAGACAGGGGAAAGGCATTGGGCGTGGAATGGAAGATGTGGGCGCCAAAGGCCGAGGCAAAGGAGGACCTGGTGCCAAGTCTGGTGGAAAAGGTATGAAGTGTTCAATATGCAAGTTATATATAATTTTATCCTCATTCTGCTAAAAGTTTATGTCATCCCTGAGTCTCAATCCGTGGCAATGCATTTCCATGTGAGATCTTATTTATGCATATATCTATCTAGCAATACATTCTAAGTAGATTGAGGAGATTACCATGTTCAATGTGTTAGTCTCCATACAGCAAGTCTCTAAGTTGTAACAGTCCTCAAGTATATTTGTGAACGCATTATTTATATAGCCATTTGCTAATCAGATGATTCTGGATGGTGTTTATTGTACAGGTGGTGGCCGTGGACGTGGCTAATCATCTTCATTTAGAGAAAAAGAAGCCAGATGACAAGCTAGATATATTGTATCTAATTTTGTTTGTAATTTCAAATTATAAAGCAACTTACCGGAGAAAAGGCCTGCTTCCAGTTATTATTTATTTAAGATGGAATGTATGTAGGCTTGAAATGCTCACTCTCTTTCCTTTGTGAAGACATATGTACGAGTTCGTGTCTTGAAAATATTTGACCCTCTGTGTTAATTTTAAATGAAAACTGAGCTAGCTTTCTTTTACCAATCTGAGAAGCTGAGTTTTTTGTTAAAGACGCCTTTCACTTTATATTTAGAATGTTAAATAACACGAGTAAATATTTCTGTACTTAAGATTAGGGAGGCAAACATTTGGTATGAATAATTATTTTCCAAAAGTTGTGATTATTTCTTCTTTACTTTTAGGTTTCAGTTACATGCCAAATTTGGATGAGTTCTCATTGAAAATGTTATGCTGTCTTACCGCTAATCAAGAGTTTTCTAGGTATCTTACCAAAACTATCTTACCGTTAGATATGTGTGATATACAAATATAGGGAGAGGCAAGCGAGATTGGCATTTGTATGTATTTGCTTTGCTATGTATTCTGCAAATTCAATGTATACGAAGCAAGTATCTTTTTTGTATTTCCTTTAATAATTCCTTTTTGTTTGATGTTTTACGAAAGAAAACTTATCCAATAATTGAAGCCACTTCAAGGCAATCACGGATCTTTAGTATAAAGACAAACTGATTAAGGGATGCAGACAAAATGTTGGCTATATAAAAATTAAATATCATTTTGTGCAGACAAAATGTTGCTATATAAAAATTAAATATCATTTTGTGTTGGACATATTTCTCTTCTCATCAATCATCATCAGCCGTTAGTGTAGTTGATGGCTGGCATCAAAGTAGATATGGAGCATGTGATAGTTGAATCTCAAGAAATGGAGAAAGAAGAAGAAGAAGAAGAAGAAGAAGTAAAGCCTCAAAAGACAAAGCGAGTTGCTTCCCTTGATATTTTCAGAGGCCTCACTGTTGCAGTAAGTTTGACCATCTTTCTCTTCTTATGACCCTTTCCTTCTCCTACTTCGCGAAGATTGGAACTATGGTATTATAATAACCAACTATGGGATTATAATTCTACTTGGACAATCATTATATCTCATAGATTCATGAGAGGTCATGGCCTGGATTCTTTAAACAGAAGAAATTGTGTCACTATCCAATACTTACTAAAATTTAGAAACTAGTTCAAATGGTCTGTCAGAGAAAAACATAAATGAAGAAAGTTGTTTGTTTTATCCCTTTTAGTGAAAGGGGATATATCATTTGGTATTTGATTGTTAGAAAATGACTTACTTATTTTCTGGAAAATGTTTTCCTCTGTACCCTTAGTAGTAAGTTACCTTGCTGTGGAATGTTGGAAGGTGTCTTAATATCTCAACTATACTTGAGATCTGGAGAAAAGAAAATAGTTGACACACAGAGAATTGTTTAGGAACAAATTTAGAATTTTGTTTTCTTTTCTGAATACTTGTAGTCTTAATCAGACGTTATCATTTGTTGCCTTTAAAACTCCTGACAGAAAAAAGGTTTGTCGAATATGTAGCTGATGGTATTGGTTGATGATGCGGGAGGAGAATGGCCTATGATCGGGCATGCACCATGGAACGGTTGTAATCTTGCAGATTTTGTGATGCCATTCTTTCTGTTTATTGTGGGAATGGCCATAGCACTTGCACTGAAGGTTATCTTTGCATTCTTTTTTCTTCTTCCCATTCTTAAGAAGATAAAGTAAGGTAATTGGTTCCGACTCATTGGTGCTTAACTACTTATTGTGTAGAGAATACCAGAAAAGCTAGTGGCCATCAGAAAGGTGATTCTAAGGACACTCAAACTTCTATTTTGGGGCCTCCTTTTACAAGGTCAATTGTCTTTCTTTCCTTCCTTTTATTTTATTCTTCCCTTCAAGTTCCCATAATTCGTGTAAAATGCATTTTCTATTCATATCCAATATATCTTTGAAAATCTAGGCGAAGTGTTGGACTTACAGTGTCTACAAGCTTCTGAAATAAAGAAGTAACCTTTTCCCCCTTTCTCTGGTGAGGTTTCACAGTTCGTTAATGCTATTGACTGAATGCATAATCTGCTGTAAACCTGAAAAAGTAATTTAGGTTGTTATCAGTGTAGAACATCCATAGTAATTAGTCAATGCTGTGCTTTAGAAGTTGATGAATAGCTTTGTAGGACTTAAAACATATATTGGATCTCCAAAAGTAGTCACCCGTACTCACCTTAGGGGGTTATTGCTTTATTAGCCCTCTTGCTGTGATTCTGCCAACCTTTGCAATTGAAATAAGTTGTAACTACTTTTTAGCTCTGATGAATCTACAGATCCTTTCTCCTTTCTAATGGACACCTATCACAGAACGAATGATCAGTAATGACATCTACTGATTAGCTTTCGTATAGGAAACAGAATTATGTTTGGCTTCAGATAGGAACTTTTAACCAAGTGGGAATCCATTTGTAAAACCTGGTCTTGCATCTCATATTTCGTCTTGCCAAAATCATTAGAAGCCTAACCTCATCCTTTCAATTGTGAAGGGGGTTATTTCCATGATCTTGACAAGCTAAAATATGGTGTTGACATGAATAGGATAAGGTTGTGTGGCATCCTCCAGGTAACAGTTTCTGATCCCACCCCCTTTTCTGTCGCTCTTTTGAATGCTTATATCTTGTGTTGGTGATAATTCTTCTGCTCCTTATCTTTGTAGAGAATTGCTCTTGCTTACTTGGTAGTGGCCATAATAGAAATAACAACAAGACAAGCCCAATCCAAAGAACTACCAACGGGATGGTTCTCCATTTTTAAGTTATACAGCTGGCAATGGTGAGTATTATTTTGGTGTTTCCAAAGTGGTGATAGCATTAAGGATCCCCAACTTAGTACTGAACATTTCTTCACGATTTCAGGGTTATTGGAGCATGTGTTTTAGTAGTTTACTTGGCCACATTATATGGAACATATGTTCCTGACTGGAATTTTGTTGTCCAGAACCCGGACAGTGTTGATTTTGGGAAGACTTTAACCGTGAGTTTCATTTAACTGTGAGTTTCACTTGTCCGTGTTCCAAATTTACCTTTAATATTTCTATTTTTAAAGTCAAAAGATTTTGCTTTTGGTATTAGGTAACTTGCAATTTGAGAGGAAATCTTGATCCTCCTTGCAATGCAGTCGGTTATATTGACAGACAGATACTTGGAATCAATCACATGTATCCACGTCCGGCTTGGAAGAGATCCAAGGTGATTGGTTCTTCACAAAAATTATCTTCCCTCCGTTGTAGTTCTTTGTGATTATCCATCTCCATTATCACCGGATTAAGTTCATCTGTAACACATTTGCTGGATCTTTATTCTGCAGGCTTGCACTAAAACTTCTCCATATGAGGGACCTTTCAAGGATGATGCTCCATCATGGTGTTGGGCTCCTTTTGAACCTGAAGGAATTCTGAGGTAGATTCATATCATCAATTCTCTCTTTTCCTTCAACTCTTGTGTGCTCGAGTGGCATTAAAAGGTTCTCCTATTAAGACTAAATACAATCTTTATCTCCGTATTTGTAGTTGCTTGATTAATAAAAACCTTTTAAAGTCTAGTACCTTTTATGCTACTTACTAATGTTCAAGTTTTCCTGTCTGGTAAATTCTTCTACTTATGACTACAGCTCAATATCTGCTATTCTCTCTTCGGTCCTTGGAGTTCATTTTGGACATGTCCTTATTCATATGAAGGTTAAGTCAAAATCTTCTAGACTTGACCGTTGTCTCAACAAATTAAAGCAAAGTTACTGATATATTCCAATTTTTGTAACTCCAGGATCACTCGTCCAGACTTTTGCATTGGATTGGCATGGGCATAACTCTTTTAGTTTTAGGAATTATTCTCCACTTCACAGATGGTAAAATTCGCAGTGTATGAAATGCAATCAAAAGCTGGATATATCTTCTTTTCTCTTCCTCATTTTTCCTTTGATGGTGCTGAATGCAGCTATTCCTTTAAATAAGCAATTATACACCTTCAGCTATGTCTGTGTAACCTCAGGAGCAGCCGCGTTAGTGTTCTCTGGTTTCTACATTCTGGTACAGTAGTCTTGTCAAAAAATCTGGTCACTTGTATTATTTGTTCCTTGATACAAATTGAACTGATCAATTTGCTACATTAGATTTGGAAGTTCTAGAAATGTTCGATTAAATTACACTTCCCCCTGAAATGCAAAGCATTCATTAGAAACAAAAAACTCGAGGTTTAAGTTGATGGAAAATGTTCCAAGTTTTATGTTTTAATCAATCAGTACTGGAGAATGAGAATAAGCTGGATTTTTGAAGAATGAGTATTTTTAACTCGAAAAGCTTTGAATGACAACAGTCTGATGCATGATGCATGATCACCGTTGCAAGATTCACAAATTTCTAATTCTAATCCTTTCATTTTTGAATGCAGGTTGACATTTTGAACTTGAAGTACCTATTTCTACCACTAGAATGGATTGGTATGAATGCGATGCTTGTTTATGTAATGGCTGCCGCAGGAATATTTGCAGGTTTTATCAACGGCTGGTATTATGAGGACCCTCACAACACACTGGTATTTCTTTACTCTTGTCACTTTGTATACAACTGGTCGGAAGTGGATTCAGGATCTGAATATTATGAGTACAAGTTTTGAAATTCTACCACAACATATTTGAAATTTGTGCTTATATGTTGAATCTCTTTAACACATGAAGAAAGCTGAAGCCAAAGTTAGTTCGGGTGCAGCTAGTTGGTCAGAACTTAACTACAAGTGTTGCTTGTGGCTTGATAACAAACTTTTACAGATGGAACGAAGTCTGTCGAATATCAGTTCATAGTTGTCTAAGTAAAGTGATTGAACTTACTCAACATTTGCAGATATATTGGATCAAGAAGCACATTTTCATTGGAGTGTGGCATTCAACAAGAGTGGGAACTCTCCTTTATGTCATCTTTGCTGAGATATTGTTTTGGGCTATTGTTGCTGGCCTACTTCATCGATTAGGCATATATTGGAAGCTATAGTTCTGATGAAATTTGCAGCTTTTGCTTGCTTATTACTATATACGATAAGATGTAGCATTGTACTTGAAACTTGAAAGAGCTTCATCTAGTCATGGATCTCAAGTGACTAAGAAGTTCAATACATCTTGCACACCAAATGAACAATACAGATATCATTGGTTTTTCTTGCTTGTAGTTGTAAGAAAGCTATTTTTTCATAGTGGAATCATCATATTAAATCTTCAATTTTATTTGGACCAATGTTTTCAAAGGTGAGTTTCGGGATGGGGTGTAGCAAAAACGCTCTGTGCGGCGAACGAAAGGCATAGGTGAGAATTTAGGGCATAATGTGCTGAAACTCGAAAATTCTTGGACTTTAATGTATGGAGTTTGAAATAAGATACCTTAAGTAAAATAATGATAAAGTTTTAAAATTGGTATCAAGGGAGAATATTACTTAACCCATGACACAAAATTGAAACTTCATGATTGTGTCATCGAATTCAAACAATAAAAATTGCAATAGAAAAAGTATGATAGAGTTTTTGCCTTTTGAGTTTCAAACTTCAAATACACTCCAAAGCAATTTCTTTGTTTTAGGTAATGGGATAAGACACAAGTATCCTCTTAGATTATAAATCTTATGGTTCTATAACCCCTTAAATTCATTTGTTTTGTAATTTTGTACACTTTTTGTGTTGACGTAGCACTTTTGAATCACGTAAGTTGGTTGTGTTTATACACACGCGTCTGCCGCATGTGTATATATTATTATTTTAAAAAAGAATTATTTTCTTTATTTTGTATTTAAATTATGTTAACACACATTTTTTTACCTTGTATCAAAATTTTCTTTAAGAAAAATTCTTATTTTCTTTATCTTATATTTAAATTAAGCTACTACACATTTTTTAACCTTGTATCAAAACTCTTTTTTTTTTCTATTGATTTCATTTACTCCTTGTTTTCTTTGTCTTTCGTTTTGATTTGATTTCAAATTTCATTTCAAATGTCTTGTATTTAAAATAATTTAATTTCAAATAAATATTAAAATAAGTGATGAAAATTAAATAAAACTTCAAAATTAAAGGATACTTTTATAAACAATTTAAATACAAATAATTTTTAAAAAATAATTAAAAGTGAAAAGATCATAAATTATTTTTTTTTTAAAATAAAAAGCAAAAAAGAAATTAAAATAAATATTTTACAAAGAAAGAAATAAAAATAAATAAATATATATAAATTTTCATATCAATAAATATGTATATTAACTAATTATAAAGTTATCAATTAAAACTGAATTTGTGCACGTATCACTTGCCTTCAAGAAAGTGTGCACACTCTTTATGCCCACACATCATCATTTATGGTGTATTTATTCCATTTTAAATTAGTTTAGGGATAATAGAACCCTGGTTAAGTTTAAGTATTTCTCTGCAATTCCGACCATACTCTAAGATTACTTGTACCTTATCCCTTCTACGATTTCAATCATACTATAGGGATAGTTGTGTTTTATCCCTTACGTAATGATTTTTTTAAAATTTGAACTAGGCTTTTTTTTGCTTTCCGGCGGGCCGAAAAAGGATATTGGGCCAATAATGGGCCAGCACCAACAGCATTGAGACGGCCCATGTAACATTTTTTTCTTGGAGAAGAAGACTGCAAATATTGGCATCGAAAAAGAAGAGAATATAAGGCTTTCCGACTGTACAAGGTTACACAGATCGACTCCTTCACTCCAATTTCATCCCGGAATCCCATACAAACATAATCTTGTCGACGATGGCAACGCCGATGGCTGAGGATAGCAACTTCGAAGATGACCAGCTCCATGCTATGTCCACTGAAGATATTATTAGGGCTTCACGCCTTCTTGACAATGAAATTCGAATCATAAAGGTTCCGATCTCTCTTAGTTTGATCTAATTGCAGTTATTATGAGTTATTTTGTGTTTGCTGAATGTTTAGTTTTGTCTATTTGTATCAATTTTGGGGCTTTACCGAGGAGATTGACTAATTGACTTGAATGGTGAATTATAGGAAGAGCTGCAGAGGACAAATCTAGAGTTGGATTCATTCAAAGAGAAGATAAAGGAGAACCAAGAAAAAATTAAGCTCAATAAGCAACTTCCTTACTTGGTCGGCAACATTGTTGAGGTGAGTAATTAGGTTTTCCTCAAATGAGCATTCCTCATAGCAAGTGATATTTACACAAAAGGAAAAAAGAATTTTATTTTTAGATTTTAAAGCTCAATAATCAACTTCGTTATCCAGTTACTTGATCGGCAACAAGTTGAGACGAGTAATTAGGTTTTCATCAATATCTCTCTTGTTTTGTCGCCTATCCTTAGCAAGAGTTTAGTGCAGAGAGGGCCTAGGACGTCTTTGAACATGGGGATTGACTACATTGAACCTGAAGCCTGCTGTGCTGCAAGTTTATGTACCACGTCATGCTTTTTATTAATTATACAGCATACATTTCACTGGGGTATACATTCTTGGCTTTCAAAGAATGGAATTTTATCCCCTCATGAAGGCAGAGTATAATGAGTAACCTCATGAAGGCAGAGTATAATGAGTAACCTCATGAAGGCAGAGTATAATGAGTAACCTTGTTGTAGGCAGAAACTTTAGATTATGGGATAGTGACAAGTACCAATAGTGCTATTACAGAAGGAGTGCAGGTCTTTGGCTGCACAAAAATAGGACGAGGAACTTGGGTAATTCATCAGCAATTGTTTCATCGAATGCTAAATTTTGAATGCCAGAAGCAAGATGTTAAGAAATTACAAAATGATAAAAAAGGAGGTTTCGAAGGGACTCAAAGGGAGCAGCTCCGTTGTGATGATATCTCGATTCTCAAGTATAAAAGAATTGTTAGATCGGTTCTTGCTCCTAGTCACTTTAAAAATTGATTTGAGACATCTCTTGTGCTACGGCAAAGGAATTTAGTGGTTCGCAACTTTTAGGATGTGTTTTGGTACCTGACTTGATATATTTATACATATACATATAGTATATATGTACGTATGTATCTTTTGCTTGGAATAATTAATGTCACGAAATAATTTGCACGGACTATCAACAAACTAACATTCTAAAGATGCATATATTGTTATTAATTTTATTTGAAGCATTTTCTTGTTCAATTAGTTGAAGAGTTCACGGAAAAATTTAAGTGTCAATATAAGTATAAAAACTGCATTTTTTGGAGGGGATAGATGGGAAAATATGTATCTCTAGTCCATCCTCCTATTTCTGTTTTTTTTTTTTTTGCGAAGAAAGAAAATAGGAGAATGATAAACATAAATTGGGCAGGACAGAAGGAAATGACCATTATGCTTCCTTTTCTTCAGTGCTTGAGTCTGTTTTTCAGTAGATTGAGGTCTTATATTGTTTAACACATTGAACTGTGAGGATGCAAATTTTGAATTTATTTGTGTTTTTATGTTGGAGTTCTAGGAATATGGGTTCATTGAAGTAGTAGTAGGGAAGTCTAGCTTTGAGGAACTGATTTATTTTCGGTCTTTTTCAGATTTTGGAAATGAATCCTGAAGAAGAAGCTGAGGAGGATGGTGCAAATATTGATCTCGACTCACAAAGGAAGGGCAAGTGTGTTGTACTGAAAACATCCACGCGCCAGGTAAGGTGTCAAATTATTGGATTACATCATTTGCTTCTAGGTGTTTAGTGTCGGTATTACTATCCAAAATTCCCTTCATCTATTTCTCTTGAATGAAATTGGTGATCTTGTGCTTTATCCTTCTACCACAGCTTTTTTGAGTTATACTCTGTTTAGATGCTAAAGTTCTTTCACTTAATGAATTCTTTTATTGCCATTTGTAGACAATTTTCTTGCCTGTTGTTGGTCTTGTTGATCCTGACAACTTAAAACCTGGTGATCTGGTTGGAGTAAATAAAGACAGTTATTTGATATTGGACACCTTGCCATCTGAATATGATTCTCGGGTAAAGGCAATGGAAGTTGATGAAAAGCCTACTGAAGACTACAATGATATTGGAGGCTTGGAAAAACAGATTCAAGAACTTGTCGAGGCAATTGTTCTGCCTATGACACACCAAGAACGATTCCAGAAATTAGGTGTTCGTCCTCCAAAGGGAGTCCTTTTGTATGGGCCTCCTGGGACTGGGAAAACCCTGATGGCCAGAGCCTGTGCTGCACAAACAAATGCTACTTTTCTTAAGTTAGCGGGACCTCAACTTGTGCAGGTAGATCATCTTCAACGTTTGACCTTATTGTGTTTAATTGCACAAGATTTGTACGAAATTGAACTCTCTTTTGCTCTATGGTGGGAACCTAGTTTTCCCTCTTTTCATTGTTCCTGGCAATTCTAACTAAGAGCTGCTGCAAAGTACACTCGTCTTTTTTTAAGTACATATATTAAAATTGTAATATGTAAGATGGGTCTCTACTTGAATTTGTATCAAACCAGAGGATTAATCTAGAGAAAATGACAAAAATGGTCCTTCATATCTGGGGGCAGGTCTAAAATCATCTGTCTTATTTACCTCTGAACATGTTTAGTCCTTCAACTTTACCAAAAGGGAGCGTTTGTGGTCTCTGTTTAGTTTTAAATATACAGCTCTAACAGACCCTGTGTTAATCATCTTCTAAAGTTAGCAACCAACTACTGCATGAGAACTTTTACAATTTTGTTAAGTTGCAATTTAAAGTAATTGACTCAAATATGCTGCTGATCACTGCCTGTCCTAACTGTAGATGTTCATTGGAGATGGAGCAAAACTTGTTCGTGATGCTTTCCAGCTGGCAAAAGAGAAATCACCTTGCATAATTTTCATTGATGAGATTGATGCTATAGGCACAAAGCGTTTTGATAGGTACTGTTTCTTTGTTTTCCGTTGCTTATATATGTGCTTAACCTTGCATGCCCATAATATCCTCAGTCTTGGTGCATACTGGTCAAGGAGTAGCGTGTGCTTGCAAAAAAGAAACTAAGCACTATTACCTTCCTCATAAATGTGTGTGCTGATTCTTCTCTTACTGCATATGTTGTTCTCTTGCAGCGAAGTTAGTGGGGATCGAGAGGTCCAACGAACTATGTTGGAGTTACTTAACCAGCTCGATGGTTTTAGCAGCGATGATCGGATTAAGGTTCTTTTCTGCTTAAACCCATTATATATACATTTTTTTCTTACTTCATGGTTCGGGTATTGATCACAATATTCCTTTTCAAAAATTTTACCTTGTTGGTATCTTGATTTTAGCTAACACATAAATGCAAAACCTAAAATAAGGTGATCTTTGGTATTCTGTTTTTTACATTTTCATGAATTGTTTTGGTTTCTTTCCTTCACTTCAGGTGATAGCAGCAACAAACAGAGCTGATATTTTGGATCCTGCTTTGATGCGATCTGGTCGTTTGGATCGTAAAATTGAGTTCCCCCACCCCACAGAGGAAGCCAGGGCTCGGATCCTGCAGGTGGGTATTCTGCCAAAACATATATCATTTCATTGCCTTGCCTTGTTAGCTAACACGAAATGAGTTCTTGAGAATTTCGCTTTAACATATGAGGATTCTTTGCTGGAACTACTGCAGATCCATTCCAGAAAGATGAATGTTAACCCAGATGTTAACTTTGAAGAATTGGCTCGGTCGACAGATGATTTTAATGGGGCACAGTTGAAAGCTGTATGTGTTGAGGCAGGCATGCTAGCACTCCGTCGTGATGCCACTGAGGTCTCTATTCTTTATCCTGCTTCCTGGCGGTTAGATAATTTTTGAACTATTGAGTCGCAATGGGATTTGGACTTTTACTTTGGTTAATCAATAATCTGGCTTATATATATAAACCTAATTAAATTGAACTGGCCTGTTAAGTCTGCCCTTTTTGCAGTTTAATGGTGATTAATAGGGGTGATTATTTGTATTCCATCACAAAAAATGTGTGATGATCTCTTATACCCTTATGAATATGATTAAGTTTGTCCTGTGAGAGCTAATCAACCGTGCGAAAATAAAACCCCGTACTTTTTATGTTTGACAAGCTGGATAGCCACTAATTTGGTCTCCAAACTCTTGCAGGTAACTCATGAAGACTTCAATGAAGGTATCATTCAAGTTCAAGCCAAGAAGAAAGCCAGCTTAAACTACTATGCCTAAACTTACTGCAGGGCCCATGGCAAGCAGCTTTTAGCTTTTCAAAGTTAAACATGGCTACCGCATGCCACACTCCCAAACCCCTTTTAGCATCCCTCCTCTTCTTTCTTTCTTGTCCGGTAGGGGGTGGGGATAGAAGCTTTGCACATTAGCCTCTGTGCTCTCTTGCTTGTGGATTACTGATATCAAAGAGCTGTCTGGTATTATGTGGATCTCTTCTTGAATTTGTTCATTGTATACTTTCCTGCTGTATGACTTAATGACCTAGAATAGCCTTGAGCTATATTGGCAATTGAAACTTGTTATTTGGAACTTATCGTTGGTTTTGGACAATAGCTACCCAAAATAAGTTCCAGTCTTATATGTACTTGTGACTGGGGATTACTTAATTTTAGTTGCACCTCCTACCTTGTAGAGTAGCAGCTGTCTTAATGGTTTGTTGTGTTGTGGCACACCTGAACCTGATAGGAAGATTCACCAAATTGGTGCAGTCATACCAGCCGTCTTCGAAGAGGCTGGTTCCATGCCCCTTTTTATCCAGAGGGACTCAGACCGGTGTATTGACCACCTAACCTCATAGTCTGGTTCTGGAGTGCGCACAGACCGAACTTAGCCTTAATTCTTTGAATTTTCTTAATTAAAAAAATGCAATGTTGCCAATATATTAATGTATTGACAATATACGGCTAAATATTGTGAAGTGGGGAATTTCAGAAAGAAAGAGAACCTCGAATGTTATTTCATTTCAAATTATTAAAACATCAAATGTTTTTTCATTTCAAATAATTTCAGAATAGAACTATTTTGATAAGATCTTAGAAAGTGAAAAACATCAATTAAACATCCAGTTATTACTAATATATCTTCAACTGTAGTATATTGGTGTTGGTGTTATGCATGTACAATAAAAGAAGAAACTAGTCATATTGTAATATCGAGCTTTAAGTAAGATGGACTTAATATTTGATGGTAAATTAATAATTAGAGTTGGTATCAAATTTTGGATAGGAGATTCTCTTTAAAGAACAAAAATAAATAATAAAAGAGGAAACACGTTTTGATGAAGGAATCAGATTGTCCTAGTTCCATCTAAAACTATTCTTAAACGTAAAAAAAAAAAAAAATGAATAAATATGATGAGTTATAGATTTTTCCAACATTGCCAAAATTTGATTATATACTAGCATCAAAGATTAAACAAGTGGGTCAATATTTATCTTTGGGCACTGTCTTCCTTTTCTTTTTTTTTTTGACTGTGTTCTGCACTTAAATTGAAATTCAATTAATTTAAATTTACATCGTGTAAGATCCATTTAGGGAAAGAGCTTCCTAGCTAAGAATTTTTGAATTCGTCATGTGTACAACTCGTTTGGGAGAGGTACTTTTTTTATTTTTTTCATATTTAAGACTTGAAATAACTTTCTTATAAAACTATATAAATTTATTGATTATTACTCCCTTAATTCTAATTCGTGTAACTCACTTTTAACTTTAATCTTCTCAAACAAATGTCACTTCTATACTATTAGAGATGTAATTTCATTTTTTTTAAAATATTTATTTTCTTATTTAATAATTTATAATTAAAATTTATTTTTTACCCGTGGACGAGGATATTTTGATTCTATTAGTAGTAGTAGCGTAATATGGCCTTTGCACTTGTTGAGACATGGGGCAGAGTGCGGCGGCATTCAGAACCCTACTCAAATTGGGGTAGGCAAATACGTAATTCTGGATTTAAGTCGGGTTATTTTGGTAATTTATCAAGTGCTCAGTACTATAAAGACGCCGTACACCAGCCAAACCCTTCTTCTCGAGCCTTCACTCACTGGTGCGTCGTTTTCTTCCTCTCTCTTCCTATCAACCCTCACTTTAGAGAGAGAAAGAAAAAGGCTACTCTTCCACCATGTTGGTTTATCAGGATCTCCTCACCGGTAATCTCTTTTATCCTTCTTCCGTTTTCTAATTTTTTTTGTTTTGTTTTGTTTTTTTTCTAATTTTTCTAATATTTTGTATTAAATTTTTTGGTAGAAAGTTGTAGTATTGAAGTTAGAGTAGTTTTGCCTTAGCAATCTGTGTAGTGAATCTTGTTTGGATGATTGGCGATTGTTGATGAGTCTCCTTGTGTTTTACGATAATGGAATTTTGTACAGATTGTTGTTTATTTGATGTTTGATCTGAATATCTCAATAAGATCTGCTTGATTTGCGACTGATGTTATTATATAAAGGCGGTGCATGCTCGTTTTTCTTTTTGTTGTGAATTAAGGAACTAGATCTACTAATCTGGATCTTATAGATGTGATTCCAATGTTCTTTCCCTTGATTTGTAGATCTAATACTGTATATAAGATACTGTAGGTGAGAGCCATATATGAGTAATTTGGATCCGTAAACTCTTGATATTGGTTGCTTCTAGTTTAGCTAGACTTGTGCTTCATGTTATATAGGAAATCCTAGTTCTATGTATCCCCAAAGTTCTGGTTCAATTAAACTCCTTGAAGTCTATCGCTCATTATTTAAATTGGTTGGCAATCCATTCAAGTATTTATTGTTATG
Source organism: Solanum lycopersicoides (assembly GCA_022817965.1). Taxonomy (NCBI): domain Eukaryota; kingdom Viridiplantae; phylum Streptophyta; class Magnoliopsida; order Solanales; family Solanaceae; genus Solanum; species Solanum lycopersicoides. Next base: position 122,551,299 of record CM040618.1, read on the forward strand.
TGCACCTTCGAGTTGCTGTAGCTGCTTGATCTGTGAAAATTCACTGTTCATAGTTTGTTTGTAGCAGTAGCTTTGTACATACCGGCTTTAAATTTTTTGTTCAAGTCCCATTCTTGGTATGGTGCTGTTCTTTAAACCTACAACTCTTAAAATTATTGCAGGTGATGAGCTTCTCTCCGACTCATTTCCCTACAAAGAAATCGAGAATGGCGTGCTTTGGGAAGTTCAAGGGAAGGTAGGGTCTCCAGTTAATTATTGCTCCCAAAATTTCCGTATATTAGCAAACCAAATTTTGGTGGACTATCTAGTCTAATTGAAAAAGAGATAATGTGGTGCGTTGGTTACATTACAGTGGGTTGTTCAAGGTGCCGTTGATGTAAACATTGGGGCAAATCCTTCTGCTGAGGGTGGATGTGAAGATGAAGGTGTGGATGACCAAGCTGTCAAGGTTGTCGATATTGTTGACACTTTTAGACTTCAGGTTTGTATACATAGTTATGGAGGTTTCAGTCGATTTTTATATACCTTTAATTATATGTGAATAAATAGCGGTTTGCTATTGCAGGAGCAACCTGCTTTTGACAAGAAACAATTTGTTACCTACATGAAGAGATACATCAAGAACCTGACTCCCAAGCTAGAAGGAGAAGCACAAGATGTATTTAAAAAGAACATTGAATCAGCAACTAAGTTTCTTTTGCAAAAGATCAAGGACTTGCAATTGTATGTCCATTTTCACTCTTAAATCGTTTTAAGACATCGTCTAAGCTATTTCTTACTGAAGTTGAATGTGTTTTGTTTTCCTTCTACATACTTGGCACCTTAAATAGAAACTGATACTATGTGTGTGTGCTGGCAGCTTTGTTGGTGAGAGCATGAATGACGACAGTGCCCTGGTGTTTGCGTACTACAAGGATGGTTCAGCTGATCCTACCTTTTTGTACCTTGCACCTGGCTTGAAGGAGATTAAGTGCTAGATGTCTGGTGGAGTGCTTCTGCTAGAAGTTTTGCATTGGAGATTATGTTTCATGTAGTTTTTAATATTTGGTCTTTTTTGCTTATTTATGTCTTATGTTTCTTCTAAACCTTGGGTACTTGTTGTAACCAGTACCTGCAGTTTTTCTTCATCATATGATCTTATTATGTGGGACAGCAAAATGGTTAGCTGATTGAATTGAAAGTGTTCTGATTAGCAATTTTGCCTATTTGATCTTTTAACACAAATTTGATATGTGGCTTGAACTTGCTGTTTACTAGTTAATTTAACTTCTTTACTTTTCAGTTGTTTCAAAAAAAAAAATCGATGCCTAAAAGGGAAGGTCGATGCTTCGTAAATTGTGTGTGGATTGAGAATCAAGTTATATAAGATTAAAATTTATTTTGCTGCTAGGCCGAACATGCTAGAGAGGCTCATTTTTTAACTGTAACGTGTCCACTAATCATTTGATTCATGTGTTCTCGAGCACATTTGGTGACTAACTTGTTCATCCCTGACCTGCCTTCCGACGATCGTGTACAGCAGGTCTTATGAGATTGGTTACATATGCAATTGACATTCATATGTGATTAGAAATATATCATAATTTAGGTATCAAATATTTCCCTAGAGGATTAATTATTCAGTTGGTCACTTGAATCTATATAGAACACAAGAATTCAAAGACAATAGTATGAGCAAATTTTAGGTATAACAAAGATTAAAATCATATAAATATGATATAGCTATAGTTTGTAAATTTTATGTTTGCTATGAAATTATTAATCTGTATATTTCGGGATTCCTTCCCTTTTATATGCAATTTGATTGTTTAAAAAATAAAAATAAAAAGACGGTAATTTCTATTTTTTTTAAAAGAAGAAGAAATTCGCTAAACTATGCACATTATATTGCAATAGAATTTCTTTCCTTCTACGTCTTCTTCATAAGTGATATATAAGGAGTTTTCTTTTATACAACAAAAAAAGAAAATATATACTTATACCAATTTCTATACCTTTAATTTGTATACAATTTTTTAAAAATAAAATATAAATTAAATTTTGTATTAGTTGTAAATGGTTCATGTATGTGTTCTCTGTTTGGCTTATCAATTGTGTAGCGTGTGTGTGAAATTTGTATATATATATACAAATAAAATTTTGTATTAGCTATAAATAGTATATGAATATATTCTTTGTATTAGGCTTGGCAATCACATGCACAGTTTACCTTTTTCACAAAAATACACGACGCAACAATTTCTATTTCTCGAAAACTACATCATGAAAACACACTTGCCAATTGCCATAATATATATATATATATATATATATATATATATATATATATATATATATATATATATATATATGTGTGAATGTTTGTCACTTTTAGGTAAGGGTGTTTACAGTTTCAATAAATATCAATCTAAACTGAAAAATCAAATTAAAATCGAAAATTAATTAATTTTATTTGATTTTAAATTTTTAAAATTGATATTATTTTATTTGATTAAAAAATTGAAGAATTAATCAAATCGGATTGATAAATTATGTACATATTTTATTGTTATACATGCATAATATTTATTTTTTGAACAAGTTAAATATCTTATATATATATATATTTAGAATTTATTTATGTAAACAAAAAATGCATAAGATGATACTCCCTTCGTTTCACAAAGAATGACCTAATTTGACTTGGCACGGAGTTTAAGAGTATAAAGAAGACTTTTGAATCTTGTGGTCCTAAATTAAAGTTAGATCAAATGTACAAAAGTGCCCTTTGATCTTGTGGCTTTAAAAATGCCACGTGGAAAGTTGTTGCCAAAAAAAGAAAGAGGCCATTCTTTTTTAAACATACTAAAAAGGAAAGAAGGTCATTCTTTTTAAAACGGAGGGAGTAACATTTATCATATCTTTTTGGTGGTACTAAGAATATCATTGTTCTTCCTTTTAAGCTCTATTCATAGTAAATTAAGTGATTGAAAATTTTATAATATTAGTCGTTCTAACTATTTTTCGTTTTAAATAAATTGTTGTCATCTTTTCCTCTTTTGGATGAATCATTTTTTTAAATTTCTTTGTGTATGATTAATAACCGAACCGTAAATATATATTTATTTTTGTTTGATTTTGATAATCTAAAAATCAATCAAATTTGATTTATTTTTATTTCTTCCAATAACTGAATGAAATTGACTCGTGAACACACTATTTTTCACGACTTCTACTACTCCCCTTTGTCCCTAATCACTTGTTTATTTTTGACTTGGTACACTTATTAAAAAACAATGATTGATACAATGAGTTTACTATTATATCTCTATTAACTATGGAATAGATAAATAAATAAAAATTAAAGAAGTTATACCTTTTTTAAAATTAATTAATTGAGAATAAAATAATTATAATTTAATTCTTTTTTTAATTTATTGAAATAAGCAAATAAAAGAAAAATTAAACAAGTAACTAGAGTCAGTCAGAATAATAGTCAAACACAAAAATATCCTATAATACAAGGTAATTTTAATGTCGAAACCCTACAAAAATTGGGTTATGTAACTAGGTAATTTTATTTAGATTAATAATTTCCAAGTCCCAGTCGGTTATGGGAAACCCGAATTCTCCGGTTATAAATATCCGTGCACGCTCTACAGCCTTCACTAGACGTTTTTTTTCTTGCTCTCTCTTGTCGTCGTCCTCTTCCTTCCCTTTTCCGAGAGAGAAAGCAAAAGGTTAATCTGCCATCATGTTGGTTTATCAAGATCTCCTTACTGGTACTTTTTCTCGTTTCCATCCTAATTTTTTTTTTATCGTTTGTGGTTTCTTTTTCATTCATAGAATGCCCGGTTCTGTTTTGTGCTTCTTTTTTTTTTACATATATTTTTCTGGTTATCGTTTTCGGCCATATTCTATTGGTTATGTTTTGTGTTAATTTTTTGGTAGAAATTTTGTAATCTTGAGTTTTGGTTGGTGTTGTTTTATTGGCTTGTATTTGTTATTTGATTAAATATAATGTAATTTTGTATGAATTTCTGTTTCTTTGATGCTTGATAAGATCTGGTTGATTTTGCTGGTGTTACTGAATGTTTTCCCAAGGTGCTATGCTATTAACACTTCCTCGTTTCTTTATTTTTTATTTATTATTTGGGGAATTAAGGAACTGGATCTGCTCTGGATTTTACGTTTCGATCCCATCTTAAACGATTTTTAAGCCCCAAATCGTTTTACATGTGATCCTGAATATTGTGTATGAGTGATTTGGATCCATGAGATCTTAGTTTCTTGTGTGAGCAACACTTAATTTACTTTATCTCTCTGTTTATGGTGCTAATTTTGTCAATTTTATGTAAACATAAAAAGATGTGTTCTTGCGCAAGCCCCCATAGATCTGCAATTCTTTTTGTGAATTCAGTGCTTTCTAGTAATTTCATTATCAATTTGAACATCTTATAGTTTATCTGGGCTATGGTAATCATAAAGAAAATTAGAGTATGCAGGCTTTTTCTGTATGATATTTGATTCTTCTATTGGTTAGCTACATTATTCGTTGTTTGGTGCACCTCCGTGTTTCTTTATATGCACAAGTTCCTTAATTTTTGTGTGCTGTTACTGTGGTTTTAGACGAGACTTGCTTTCTGCATTCAATCTCAATGGTTTCCTGAACATCTCGGTGATTTGGATTCTCAGAGCATGTAGGCTTTTTTCTGTTATACAGACTTTAAAAGAGGACAATCAGCTTGTAGGAATATTTGGTTTTCATGTATTCTTCATGATATGTTGCTATTTTGAAACTTAAAATACTTGAAAACAAATTACAGGTGATGAGCTTCTCTCCGACTCATTTCCTTACAAAGAAATTGAGAATGGTGTGCTTTGGGAAGTTCAAGGGAAGGTAGGGTCTCCAGTTAATTATTGCTTCCAAACTTTCATATATTAGCAAACCAAATTTTGATGGACTATCTAGTCTAATTGAAAAAGAGATAATGTGGTGCGTTGGTTACATTACAGTGGGTTGTTCAAGGTGCCGTTGATGTAAACATTGGGGCAAATCCTTCTGCTGAGGGTGGATGTGAAGATGAAGGTGTGGATGACCAAGCTGTCAAGGTTGTCGATATTGTTGACACTTTTAGACTTCAGGTTTGTATACATAGTTAATGAGGTTTCAGTGCATTTTAATGTTACTTTGAATTATATGTGAATAAACAGCGGTTTGCTATTGCAGGAGCAACCTGCTTTTGACAAGAAACAATTTGTTACCTACATGAAGAGATACATCAAGAACCTGACACCCAAGCTAGAAGGAGAAGCACAAGATGCATTTAAAAAGAACATTGAATCAGCAACTAAGTTTCTTTTGCAAAAGATCAAGGACTTGCAATTGTATGTCCATTTTCACTCTTAAATCGTTTTATGTCATCGTCTAAGCTATTTCTTACTGAATTTGAACGTGTTTTGTTTTCCTTGTTACATCCTTGGCATCTTTAAATAGAAACTGATACTATGTGTGTGTGTGCTGGCAGCTTTGTTGGTGAGAGCATGAATGACGACAGTGCCCTGGTGTTTGCGTACTACAAGGATGGTTCAGCTGATCCTACCTTTTTGTACCTTGCACCTGGCTTGAAGGAGATCAAGTGCTAGAAGTTTTGCATTGGAGATTATGTTTCATGTAGTTTTAATATTTGTTCCTTTTTGCTTATTTATGTCTATGTTTCTTCTAAACCGAGGGCACTTCCTGCACTTTTTCTTCTTTACATAGTTTTATTGTTGTGGGAACATGAAATGATCCTTGATTGAATTGGAAGTTCTCTTTTATTAATTCTCAATTTTGCCTATTTGATCTTTATCAGTATGTATGTTGGGAGATAAGTATTTTTAGATCAGCTATGCCTACTTTATTGAAAAAATATTCTCTTTGATAAGTGGTAGTGGAATGCGAATATAGGAATCAAATTGTGTGATGGAGAGGATTTTGCGTGGGTGGTGGAATTATCTTTTACCTGTTTTCATAGGTTATTTGTTACTTTAGCTATACATGTATAATTATTAATCGAATATGCTGTCTCGGTTCCTTTTTGTACCCTATATGTTTATTGGTACAACGGTAAGTGGTGGGGGAAAAATCATGGTATGGTTTTTAACACATTTTATTTCAAATATTAAATTAAAATATTAGTAGTATAAGTTTCCAACATAAAGTCCTGCTTTGAAGATAATAAGAGACCCACTTTGGGTAACTATTTTTCATAAAAGAAGTCATTTTCTGGTAACGTATTTTTATCTTTTAGGTTATTTCTACTCTCTTTTTTCTATAAACGGACCTCCAATCAACTTATTCACTATTACGGGGCCTCCTAATGCACAAACATTTTTTTTCTCAACCCACAACCTCTACCCGTTGGATTGTAAAGACATTTTGTCAATCATAATCATTAGAAAGTCACCTCGTTTGCAAAGATGTTTTAAGCTTGGGCTGAGTAATAGAATCATAAATATTTAACTGGGCTTTTAAGTTCAATGATATGGTAAACATAAGCAATTCAAGGCATGTTTGGGTAGAGGAGATTGGTTTTAAAATTCATAGCAATAGGTTTGTTTGCTTCATACATATTTGGCTCAACATGCAACATAACATTTGGATTTGAAATATCAACTCCAATAATAATTCATTTCAACCCTTAATTTAGATTCAATTTATTTTTTTCACCAAAACTTAAGACATGGGATCCAGTTCCGCTTGACTTGACATATTCTTATCAAGTAATAATAAAATAGTAATTTTACTATACAATTCTTAATATTTACAAGTCCTGTAAAATGAATTTGAATTAATTAAAGCATTCATAATAAGGATAAAATAGATATAAAATAATAATTATCTTTTAATTTTTAAAATTAGACCAATAAAAATACATACTTGCTTTTTAGTATACTTGACAAGTATTCTAAAAGCAACGGACTCATGAACAAAGAGATACTTATTTTCTTGTTAATACTCCGCGTTTGTCACAAAAATAAGTACTGTTTTGCTCATCTCAAGTTCATTGTGAAAAATAATAAATATAAAATATAGTTTATTATGTATCTCTATTTGTTGGATGTTTCATGAGAATTGAGCAATAGACATTGAAATTTTAGATGCATTCAATTCGAATTAGGACTTTACAAATTGTGTTCAACTCAAATTAGGATTCTTGTAAGGTGGTCAACCTTAAACATTAGTTTATGCCTATATAAAGGGTACTAAATTCTCTTAAAAATCTTCTCTTTTCATAAAGAGATCAAGATCTCGAATATTCCACAAAAGTCATGAAATATTCATATAGAGGTCAAATCTAAATCATCTTAATTCGAGAAATACGCCATAACGGCCCTCGAATCATGGATAAATATCTTACGAGAATAGAATCAAGGGACCAACAGAATTGTACCCGCAATCTATCTTGATCAATTAAGTTATATTTCTACTTATTTTATTGTGATCGCAATTTATTTTCTATCACATTAAAATTTGTTGCAAACATGAGAAAAACAATAGTTTTTTAATATGGAGATATAATTGAAAACACTTAGAGCCCGTTTGGATGGGCTTAAAAAATAGCTTTTAAAAAGTACTTTTGAAAGTGCTGGTACTTATTTTTCAAATAAGTAGTTATGTGTTTGGATAAAAGTGCTGAAGTTAAAAGAAAAAGTTGTTGATGTGTTTGGCAAATAAGTGCTAGTAAACACTTTTTTTAATCAAAATGTCTGAAATACCCTTAAAAGTTGTTAACATGATAAAAGTTGATTAATTTAATAATAATAATAATATATAATAATAATAATAATAAAATAATATAAAAATAATAATAATAATAATATATAATATATAATATAATAATAAGAATAATAAAATAAAAATAATAAAATAATAAAATATTAATAATAATATATAATAATAATATAATAATATATAATATATAATAATAATAATAAATAATAATAAAATAAATAATAAAAATAATAAAATAAATAATAATAATAATAATAAAAATAATAAAATATTGATAATAATAATAATAATATATAATAATAATAAAAGTATATAATAATAATAATAAAGAGTAATAAATAAATAATAATAATAATAATACAATAATAAAATATTAATAATACTAATAATAATTAATAATAATAATAATAAAAGTAAAAATAAAAGAATTAAGGGCAAAGCGGTAAAATATTTGGTCAACTTAAAAGAGCTTTTAAGCTTTAAAAAAAAATACCCCTTCCGCAGCTTTTAACTTTTGGCTTAAAATAAGTTTTTTTTAACTTAAAATAAGTCACTTTGAGAATTGTCAAACACTTAAATAAGTCAAAAACCAACTTTTAAATCAGTTTGAACAACTTTTAAGCTAATCCAAACAGACTCTTAATAATTCTATTACTTTTGTCTTAAATTTGTAGAACGAACTCTTATTTTGGGATTTGTTTATTTATTTATTTTGCTAAGCAGTATTTAATTTTTTAAAACGGATGCATGTACATAAAGTAGCAAAAGGGTCGTAGGGGAGTTGCACCGTAATAATTGTCAACAAAAATTTTAAAGAAATGGGCACCCCATTAGCACGAAAGGAATAAGAATATTCGTTGGATAGCAAACTTGCTCTTTGTCTACAAGTATAGTTCTTCGTTTTTTTGGGTTCGAGATCCGCATTGAAACCTGAATCATGACTGTAGGGTCTATTAGAGAATAGCCTTTCGATCAAGAATTTTTCAATATCGATCTAATTCAATATGTTTGATTAAGAAAAACAACAACTTAATTTGTCGAAAAAATAAAATAAAAATAGTTGGAAACTTTCGATAACGAATAAAGCGGCAAATAATTACTCATACTCCCTCTGTTTTTACAAAGAATAACCTAGTTTGACTTGGCACGGAATTTAAGAGTGTAAAGAAGACGGTTGAATTTTGTGGTACTAAATTAAAGTTAGGTCAAATGTATAAAATTGTCTTTTAATCTTGTGGCCTTAAATATGTCACGTGAAAAGTTATTAAAAAAAAGAAAATATTCTTTTCTAAATATATTTAAAAAAGAAAAGATTATTTTTTTTTTAAACGGAGAGAGTACTTTGATAAAGAAATTTAGGAATCTACAATAGAATAGAGCTTGGGGTAGAGTAATCCATTTCTTTATTTATTCTTTTGTTGTAATTCAGAATTGTCAGTCTGTTTTGCATTATGGGACATCCAGAGATAGATATCTGACCAACAAATTAATAAATCCTTGGGTTAAAGAGGTCAGAACTAATGATTTTTTTTGGTTAAAAATTCATTAAATTATTATCTTTTCTCGGTAACTACGCCCATCAAATCTAAGTAGGTGTACGTTTGGCCATTGATTTCAAATACGTTTAACTTATTTACTCCCTTCGTTTTAAAAAAATGATCTAAATTGACTTAGAATGGAGTTTAAGAAAAGAAAGAAGATTTTTTAATCTTGTGATTCTAAATTAAAGTTATGTCAAATGTACCAAAATGCTCTTTAATCTTGTGGTCTTAAACATGTCACGTGGAAAGTTAAAGTGTTGTCAAAAAAAAAAAAGAGGTCACTCTTTTTGAAACAGACTAAAAAAGAAATAGGGACATTCTTTTTTAAACGGAGAAACTAATATTTATAAAGTTGGAGTTGGAGTTAAAAATGAAACTGTATTTGATTATACTTTTTAAAAAATATTTTAGAAAAAATATTCATACTACAACAAAGTATTTTGATACTACTTCAAAAATGAAAAATAAAATGAAAAGTAGGTTATAACAAGTTGATTTCAAATTTTTCATGATCAAACACTGATACTTAAAGAAAGTAAGAAAAAATAATATCATAAATCTTTGTATTCAATCCGAAACTAAATAAATAAATTAAAACGAATTATTTTTTCACTCAATGGCCTCTCATCGAAATGATGACTAGTTCTGACCAAAGTGCAAAGGACCACACAAGTTCCTATTCATAGAAGTCATAAAAGGTGCACTAGTCTTCATTAAGATAGCCAAAAGTACAAGTGTATGACTAAACTAATTGAACATATCAACCGAATTATGATAGAATGATAAGTATTCATTCATTTTTAATTATTAGTTTATATTTGAGTCCTTTTGAGGATGGAATTGCGTTTTACCCTTAATATGAACTTTTCGATGCCTCATCAAATTTAATTTAGTTTCAATGAGAATATCATACACCAAATGAAAGAAAAAAAAAACTAATTGGACATGCCCATGTTAAAAGATGATGTGGGATTGACCAAATTGAATGAACTTTGAAGTTGGCCTGTTTTGGTTTTCCTATAAGCAATCTAATTCTTTCCCAAGTTCGCAAATTGCATTGCCTCTTTTTCCCCCTTTCTTTATCTTTACTTCTTTTGTTTAACCCAACTTAAAGTTTTCTTGAAATGCTCCAACAAACAAGTAAAAATGTTGTCAGTATCAACTATTGCAACCTAAATTTTTTGGTGTGGATACTAATTATGATAAACAATTCAATGTTTCTAATAACTTATCTTTTGCGATTTTTTTATATTTTTATATTTCAGCTCAAACAAAATATAAATCTTACATATGTTAGGTAGAAGCGTGCATCGTAAAAATTATGTACTGTTAATTGAATTGGCGTTGAGGCAATTGTCATCGAGTCCACAAGGCAGTGAAGTACAAGGATCGAAATGATCGTTAGAAGAATTGATTATTGTTAAGTGATTAGATAAAGATAGTTAGGAAAATATTTATATTAATTAGCCTCGTATATAGGTATTTAGACCTTTTTTTCCTTGTACATCAATTGCATAAATTCATTTTGACTCGTTCACTATTTACAAAAACAAATTTATGTTTTTTGTTAATACCTCCTTTAATAGAGTCTCTTAGATGCAAATGATCTTTTATCACATAATTCTCTCTTTTTTTATTAACTTTACCCAAAATAAATTCACTTATGCACGATTAAATTTTCAAATATCAATATTGTTAAACGTATTTTAGGTGAAACAACATGTGAGATATCATATTAACCAAATAGAAGAGAAACATTATTTGGGCAGCAAACTTAATGATAAATAATTGTTCAAATATAAGTTATATAAATGTATTGTAGGATTAGTTGGTGATGGGTTGGAATGAAATAATGTTTACTTTGAATTATCATAATATTAGGAACACTAGTCCCACAAATCACAAGAAACCAAACATTATCTTGTTCCATTTTTATTTGGACTCTTGGAAACCACCTAATTTTGTCTCTCTAGTTGATTATTAAAATGCCCAAAATGATCTTAGTTTGACCATTTCTAGTCTGAAATTATTTTAATCTTTTCTTTTTTACAGTTGGTTTACTACATTATGGTCAAATAGGTACTTTTTATTATTTATACACTAGTTTTCTAAGTAAAAATAATTATTATATGTGCTACTTTTCTTATTCATGAAAAAAAAAATCAATTCTAGTATATAAAATAGAAAGAATACATCTAGTAAATAGCATTAAAATATGTAAAAAGATATTCATTTTCACAAATAAAAAAATAGGTGTGTCAGACAAATTTATTGGACTAGAATGAAATAGTTAATGTTAAGTTTATAAGTATAGATTCAAGTCTTGAGTATGAAATTATCTTTAATAGAAAGCGCTTTCCCCATCATAACGAAATTCTGAATAGTCAAATTCCAATTTATTTATTTTTTTTAAAAGTTGCAAGTATTGTACCATATAAATAATTTAGAAGTTGCAAAGTATAATTCTTTTCAGTTTAATATGCTTTGTACACTTAAAAAATCTTATAAATTATTTCCCTTTATTCTTTTCTTCCATCTTCTCCTTTGCCCCACATGGTATGGGGCAAAATTACCTTTTCTCTTCTATTTATTTTTCTTCACCAAATTACTTTTTCCCTTTTACATCCATTTATTATTTTTTTAACCGTTGAAGTAACAATAAATATTTATTACCTTTTACATTTTCAAAATAATTGAATTCTTTAAAGTTTAAAACAAATATTTGAATTTTTTTCATATTTTTGGAAAAAATCATTTTTGCCAGAATGATATTTGCTATGCTATTTTACCTTTCTGAACATTTTACCCTTTTAACTTAAATTAACGAAAAAATAAAATAAAAATCAATTTATTTTAAAATAAAAATAATTTATATTTTTGGCAAAATTTTCTGATCATTGAACATTTTCTTTTAATTTATATATGTTATAGTGTGAAAGAAGAATAGAGTAGAAATAATACATGAATTAAACACCAAAATGACAGAACTTACCTTTGTAATAAACTAATAATAAAAGCAAATTCTTTTATTTTGCTTAATATGTAAACATATGTTTCAAATCATATATTATATATGAACTGTACTGGTTATTGCAGTATATATTCATATTAATCACCAAAAATAAAATAATTTCAATATTATAATCATGGATTACGTACTAATTTGTGTATTACACTTCCTACATCATTAGTTATAATTTTTCTATAAACCCAGCAACCCCTAACTGCTCTCAATAATAATTGCTAACAGAAAAACTATAATTGCATGTTGACCATATTGTACGTATTTCTTAGCGTATTTTATGAAATTTGCTAGTTTGGTTAAACAAAAGAAGAAAGAGAAAAAGAAAATAATTTTTTTACAAAAAAAATCAATTTACAGGCTGGAAAGAAGTGGAGCAAAGAAATATTAATATTTTTTAAAAATCTAAATAGCCTGAATTTAAAGTCTATTTTTTTTTTTTTTAAATGATCAAAGTTAGTCGTTATTTCTAAGAGAAATCGGTAACGTAAATGGGATTTTAAAATCACCAATCTTTGAATTATTTGCATAATGCTAGTGATTTTTTAACATAATATTATCGATTTATATTCTGTCTTTATAATCTGTGTATACTTTTCTTAGTCAAAACTTTACTTGAAAAAATATTTGTCCAAATAAATAGATTTTTGCAAACAAATTTAACTTATAAAATTGAATAGTATTTATAATTAAAGGGAATATTTAACACGAAAAGATTAAACAGTAATGCTTTTTTAGCGAAAAGATCGAACTTTAAAGTGTTATTAATTTCGTGGTCACAAATTTATTTTTGCCTGTAGGAAATACATTTAGTTGGTAAGAATTTTATCTTTTTAGATGAGGTAATTAAAGAAAAACTCAAAAAAGGCCGGACAAAAATGAAAAAATAAAATAAAATTAAAGCAGCCATTTTTTATTGTAGAAGTAAAACATTTATTAAATGGAATTAAAAGTTCCACAAAACATTTAATAAGTGTAACACAAATAGTTTCAGTAGTGTGGAATCATTAATAACCTTTACTTCTTCTAGGAGTAAAACACTTGTTGTAAGTAATGATACATACAATTACTCTTTCTATTATATATTAACTAAATAAATTTGTGAGACAATACATTTTTAAGAAAATAATTTAAATATAATTTTATTATTATTAGTTATGAATCATAAATATAATTTTGTAAATAATTTAATTTATCTTCCAAAATGTTATAAAACTTCAATAAATGAAAGGAAAATGTAATTTAGTGAAGAAAAATAAAAGGATAAAAATGTTTAAAAAATATAAATTAAATAGCTAAAATACAATTTTGGTCAAATTTCTATCCAAAAGGATTTTTCTAAATTAAATACGCAGATGCACCCAAACGTATTCATGTGTTATTAATAATTATGAAGAAAAAGCAATAACTAGACATTGCATTGCTAATGGTGAATTTTATGTAAAAAATCAAGAGCGTATTTCGATTTACTTAAAAGTTAGTTAATTTAATTTAATTTTATTTGATTTTTGAAAGTGTTTGACAAGTATAAACTTAAATAAGTAAAAAAAATTAAAAATAAGTTAGAATTATTTTACAATGTTAAAAATAACTTTAAAAAAAGTTTTAAATAACTTTAAATAACCCAACATTAAGTCTCTCCTTACTTTTTTTACGCCTTAAAAATCATTTAAAGTAAATTAAAAGTACATGATTCTAATATTATGACCAATAATATCTAGATATTTTATTAATTATGATTTGTTTAAGTTAAGACATTAAAAATATTTTTTGGTCGGATAATCTAAAATATTTATTTAATTTCAAAATAAATAAATTTATATGATTTAAATTTTTAATTTTAACCTTAACCATTATGGATAAAACTTTAAAAGACTCTAGTAAAAAGCAATTTACCATTTTACTTAGTTCGTCGAGGGATTACCAATTTGAGGTGCTTATCTCACATTAGATATGTCATATTATAGCAAAGTTTGAGTGTATAATCACAAAGGTATTACGATGAGAAAATTGGAAAACAGAAAAGTTATTGGTTCCATTTTTTTACTTTCCATAAAAACTTCACAATAATGTTTGATTTTCTCTTCTTCGTATAATAATAAAATTCTGTATAAATTGTGTAATAGAATGCGAGGATTAGTAATATAAATGTTGAAATTATTAAATGACCAAATAAAATAACCTCTTCACGTAGATCAATATTATATTGAGAAGATTACATGCTTAATTAAATATATAGTAAAGAATTAGCTAACATACCTATTATTTGCATTAATTACAATTTCAAACTTACTTTTAGCTATAATTACATTTTATCGCTTACTCGCTCATCTCTTCCTCATTCTCTCCTTGCTCTGTAATCACTAAATAAAAAATAATTTTTAGCAACAATTAATTAATGACCAAAATGGAATAATCAAATAATTGTTTTGTCAATAATAGCTTCATTGCCACTAAATACATATGTATTTTTAGCGGCAGTTACAACTCTATCTATATGTCCCTAAAATCTTTAGCGACATTGGACCCAATGACAATTAACTAATGCTGATAAAGACTTTAACACTCTTTGATAATGTGTATATTTATTGCCGCTAAAAGATATTTATTATTGTAGTGAATCTTGCTCAGCATTCTCTCTTTTTTTGGTCATCTCTCGTGCGCCTCTTTCCTCTTCCTGCCCAGTATCTCTCTCAATTTTTTTATGTCAATCTCTCACTGACTTTATAAAAACACAAATGTATAATTTGTGTTTGTGTTTGTGTAAAACGAGAGAGACTTGATATTCAAATACAAATACATATATCTCCACCCCATACACTTATAATTATAAAAATATAAATATTTCCTTGTCCGGATTTTTTTTGTCTTTCTCCATTTCACTTTATATAAACACAAATTATAAAAACACAATATTTTGTATAATTTTGTTTGTATAAAACGACAGATAAATAAATTGAATATACAAATACAAATATTTTAACTCGATTCAATTGTATATGAATTCAAATTTTATGCAAATATACAAATATAACATTGATACATATGCATAGTAGCTACATTACATATATATAATTATCTAACTGAAATACATATACAATTTACTTCTCTCCATTTGTGCCCTATGTTACTCGTTTCTCTTCTCCCTCTCCCAATCTCGCTCATCACGTTTCTCTCTATAATATGTAGTTACGAATTATACTTAGCAAATTATGATTATGTAACATAATTAAGCTATTTTTGAGTAACTATATGCGAAAATTTATCAATTATAACTGCCTAGAAAGGAAATTTTTAATTTAAAATTTGTATCATACAATATTTTTTAGCATAATTATTTGTTTAATAATCACAAACAAAGTTCCTTTATATCTATGTTGTTAAAGGATATCAAATACAACATAAAAACAATGAAAATGTGCAACGAATGCCAAATATACTGCATTAATAATAAAAGTAAAAGGAAAATCCTCTATTAGAATTCGAATATGTAAATTTATCTATGGACAAAATTTAGTATACTCGTGAATCAATAAAGTAATATCACATATTTAATCAAAGACCCAAATATGTCCTTACAAATTTTCTAAAAATAAGTACTTTAACCCAAAATCAATATTGACAATAAAAATGTAATAAATACAATAAAATAAATTTAAATTAGTTTCAATATAGACTTCAATTCTGATCCTTTTTGGTACAATAATAAATAACAGGAAATGAAAAATAAAAATGACGAGAAAGAAAATCAAAAAGATAAAATGTGCTCCGTAAAAAAAGGAGATAGAGAGATATGATGTTTTAGGAAAATAGAAAGAATACGTGTTTCATGATTTATCTTTAAAATAACAATGAACTTTGATTAAAGTTTTACAAATTAGATACGATAAAATGGACTTTGAAGTCACAATATTTAGATTTTGTCAAAAACATTGGCTTGTTTCATTCATTTGTAACTGTAAATTGGAATTTTTTGTTTTTTCTTTTTCTCTGTCCTTTCATTTTAATAAACCTTTCAATTTTCATAAATTACGCTAAGAAATACTACAATATGTACAGTATCCAATCATAAAAAAATTCTTCATATATTTTATCCTCCTAAAATTTGAAAATACATGATAGTCGATTGTACTTTTTGATAATATTTTTTAATTATAAAAATTTGTAAGATACAAATAGACATATATAAATTATTGTTAGATTACGTAACAATACAAATGTTTAAGTATTAAGTAGGTTCTTAGTGATCACAATTTTATAAAACTTTTCAATTAAATCGATTGTACAAAAATTATCAAAATTATTTTGTAAGTTTTTAAAAATAAAATTAAGACTTGACTTTATTGAATATGATAGCTAGAATATCTATTTTCCCTTTTAAATTGTATAAATATTTCATAATTACTTTTAGTTACAAATTTAGATCTAAATCATTAACATTGTAGTTAGCGTTACTTTTATAAGACATTTAAAGTTAAAATAAAATCTTTTAAAATTATTTTTTGATAATCTAATTAGTTTAAACTTGCAATGTCTAAGAAGATATTTTTTAAAATTAAAGATAATCTTACAAAAAATATTAAAATATGATTGATTCAAATTAAAGTGAATTAGATGAATTAAGAAAATAGAATATTGCAAATTTAATTACATACGACATTTGATTATAATTGCATTAATTTTATATTCTTAGAAAATAATAATTTTTATAAATATGTACATAATGTTTAACAAAGTATTGCCAATTAATCAATTAAGATATTTCAATAAATACATAAGTAAATATATTTTTATGTATAACATTGAAAAAGATTGGAACTCTTATTTTTTCTTTTTTGCCTAAATCCACTTTAGATTTAGACACGAAATTGTAATAATGAGTAACAGAGGCGAAACTAGGGCTTTATTCGAATTCTTTTAACGAAAAATTATATTATTTAAATATAATTAATATAATTTTTAATGTATATACCGTAGAAGTGAACTCCCTTTAATAACTTTCATGTCTACTTTTTTAAATTTTGAACCACTTGATGAAAATTTGCACTGATGAATAATATAAAAGTATAATACAAAAGTTAATAACGTATGATTATAATGTTGAGACAAACTAGTACATGATATATGGTTTAAATCATATGTTCACAATTAAGCAAAATCAAAGTATGGTTTTTATTAATTATGAAGGTTAATTTGTTCTTTGGGTGTTTAACTTAATTATATATTTTTAATACTCTATATTTCTTCTTCACACTATAACTTCACTATAATGTGAAGTAGATATTACTTAAAATGATAAAGCAAAAAATGCAATAAAACACAGAAGATTACGGTAATCAAACAAGAGTTTGGTTGGAAAAAAATAGGAAAGTTGAAACTCCACATAAATTTGAACATTAATTTCATATAAAATTTAGCTTCATTATTCACCCTCCACAGAACCTTCTTTACAATGTTCGATATTTTTCTTTTTTTTTTTATAATTAATTTCCGCATAGTATGTGATTAGAATGTAAAGAGTTATGTAATCGTATAATTATTGAAATTATTAAATAGCAAAAATAGCTCTTCATGATATCGATATTATTTTGCTAGCAAATAACCTTTTTTATACTACACAATAATATTTTTTTTATTACAACATACCCAAAATAATAACAATTGCATTATGATCCCTACTATAGTTTCGATATTATTAATTATTGCACAATTAATTATTAGATTAAATTGTTTCACATTTGATGACATATTTAAATTTGAGCAGAGTAAGAAAAATGCAGGCAATTCTTTTATTTATTTAATAATAACAAACAAGTTAATTAATATTTATGTTGTTATGATATATCAAATACTAAAAATGGAGAGAACTGTGTGCAAATATGTTCAAATACTATAATTATAAAAAAAGTAATTAAAAAAAAAAGTTTTAAAATGTCATAGTATAGTGGAAGTGACTTAAATTTATATATTTCAGATTATGCAATACAGATTTACTAGCCCTTAATTAATGCAATATTGATTTGCTAGTCCATGTAGGCCTTTTTATAAGTAACACGGTCCATTAAAGTTTTAATAAAAAATAAACTTGAAAAATTGTTTGAATTAAACACTAGTAAATTTAGTTTTATTAGACTCGAAACTATTCAGTTCAACAATTAACATACTTCAAATAAAAAAAAATAGAATTATTACTAATTTATGTATTAACTCAACAATTCAAGAAAACTTTATGACTATAATTCAAGTTTTTGATGGGGTCCTTGTAAAATGATGTTTTGAACCCAAAATTATGTCAAAATTCCACACTCAAAAATACAAATTAAACTCGTGTTAATTTTTTGGGACAAACTATCAACTCGTTTAATAATTACTTGATAATGATCGTCCATAGTTTTTGATAAAAAATAAGTCAAGAAATAAATTTTAGAATTAATTAATTAAATAAACTTTTCAATCTTAAAAAACGATCTAAATCATAAAATTCAAATTTATTCATAACCTATTTTCTGATGTTTCCATTTTTATAATTATATTAATTTAATATATAATAACGTCTTCATCCTTTCAAGTTGCAATTTTATTTCAAAATTATTGTACTTCAATTAGTTTTAGATCTAGGTTCAACTCAACATGTTTATCCTTTAATGCAATATTACTGGATTCTTAAAGGTTCAGTTCAAATAATTATAAAACAAATACATTCGACAAAGTCAAATTAATTATAAGTTGAATTCAACTTATAATTAATTGTATATCATTTTTTTCTTGATAAAGTATAAGTATCTTTTAAATTATGAGTCAAATTTCAATGACACATTTTAACTTAAATGAGGTTTTATTTCCATTTTGAACTAATCTAGAATGAAATAAACACAACTCAAACGTTGATGCGATCAAAGTATCATCCACAATTTCTTGAAGGCAAGTTAAGATCGAAAAAATTAGACAAATATTATTTTTTAATTGGTCTATTTACCATTAGTTAGTAAACATAATTATCAACATTAATACTTCTATATTTTTAGTTAAAATATCAATTTTAATTTCTGTCTCTTTCACTAGTTTCTTATCCATTACTTCATTATGTGTATTTTTTTTAAAAAATAATTTAAGAAGTACCCTTTGATTTTTAATGTTTTAATTTTTTTGTTATATTTTATTTAATTTTATTCACTTATTTTAATATTCATACGAGATTAATTTATTGGAAAAAATAATTAATGAAGGTAAAAAAAGAAAAATGAAAGAACAAAAGGTTAAAATAGCAGACAACTTTTTTCAAAATTATTTATGGGTATTTATTTAGATACAAGAATACTAAAATAAATTAAAAATTTGACCAAAATATAGAGTTGAAAGCGGTCAAATATGAATTTTTGGTAGTATTAGAAGTAAGGAGAGAGAGGAAAAAGAAAAGAATATAATTCCGTAAAACAGGCGGTGAAGAGAGAGAAGATGTTTTTAGGAAAATAGAAAGAAAAGAGGTTCACAGTTTTTGTACAGCCTCATCCATCTTCTCTTCTCTTCTCTTCTTTACCCACCTATCCATACCCAAACCGCTTCCTCAAAATTACAAGACCCTTTTGCTTAGCCTTCTGAATCGGATTCTCCTCATCTTTGTTTTCTTACATACCATACCCCTTTGTTTCATCAACAAAGATCAACGCAAGATTACCGTTTTTCTTTTTCTTTTTTTTTGTTTTTGCTAGGAGTAAACCAAGTTGTTTTAGCTTGTGTTTGCCAGTAAATTATGGGATTGAATGATGTGGATCTTACGGATGACGGCGACGGAGGAGGAGGAGGAGATGTTGGTGGAGGAGAAGATAAGGCATCAGCGGTTTCGTGTTCGATTTGTCTTGAAGCTGTAACCGACAATGGGGATAGATCCTGGTCTAAGCTCCAATGTGGACATCAATTTCATCTTGGTTAGTTCATCTACCCCAAAAAAAAATTTTTGATTAACTAAACGTAATTGACACTTCTTTGTTTCATAAGCAAGCAAAAAACTTGTTGCTAGTTAAATTCCTCTCTGGATTGTCTGAGATCTGATTATCCCTAAAGTTGTGGACTTCTCTACTTCTTTTCTTTCTCTTGAAAGAGCTTAATTTTGATTTTAGGAAGAATTGTTGGTCAATTTTCTGCAATCTCTTAACTTAGACAAGGGGGTCGAGCAGGTTTTGGTCTAATTTAAACCACAATTGCCTAGTAGAGACTCATCCTCGTGTATTTGCCAAAATTGCGACAGCTGGGTAATAGAATTGAATGGACTTCATTAGACGATGATGATTATTCCCTTTAATTATCACTTAGGTTAGCAGTTTCCAAAACATGGCATTGCATGCGTTAGTTGCCTGGGTGACTTGGGCATCTTTTAAAGCAGCTCAACGGTTGAAGTTGGAGGTACTGGGTTTCAGCTTAGCTAAATTGAAGAAATACCAAGAATGGCTAGACAGTCTAAGCAATTGTCAAACTTGTTCTTTGTCCAATAGAACTCTGTTAAAAAAATTACAGTTTCAAGGATTTAGCAGAATTCTGTTTCAAGTATGTTATAGGAGATTGAGTACTTTATAACTTTGTAAGGAACAAGGAGCAAGAAAAGAGGAGGTCAATCCATAAAGAAAGAAAAAAGAAGTTGATTAATCAAAGTTTAAACTGATTATCATGTCTGTATCATAAAGATGCAGTCTTTAGGCATTACGATGCTAAATAAAAGAACTGCAATCATACTTCTTTGTTTGGGATTGCTCCTGTCCAGTTTTGAGTCTTAAATCTGGGGTCAAGTAGCTAAATAAAATGATATTATTGCTTGAGAATGTAGCCAGTTCTATGATTTTTGGATATGAAGAAGGCTTTAGATGAAAACCAGAAAAACTAACGCATCAACTATGATAGTCAGGGGATAAAAGGTCTTAGTAATCTCTCCTTTTGATATCAATAATTATTGTTGTTGAATGTATTAGGGCGAAGAAGCAGGGGACAATGGAGTGTAGCAGCGTATGCTTGTGGCATTCTTTAATAATTTTTTAATGAGAAGAAAATGTGTGTATTCATCTTGTTGACAACTTCGCATTCTGGCATTTGGTGTGCAGATTGCATTGGTTCTGCCTTTAACATCAAGGGGCAAATGCAGTGTCCCAACTGTCGGAAAATTGAGAAGGGTCAGTGGCTATATGCAAGTGGTTGCCGTCCCCTACCAGATTTCAACATGGAAGATTGGGCCCATGATGAAGACCTATATGATCTGAGCTACACAGAAATGGTAAATATGAGTCATCTCTTACCTACTGTTCAGTAACTTAGACAATCTAACCCATAAAAATATATTAAGAGTTCTGATCTATCTGGTTTTTATGCGGGATTCATTGGACATTCCTGTTCCTTTTTCTTTTCCCTGATAAGGAACATTGGGGACATTCCTTTATCTGGACGTCATAAGTTTCTTGTGGATTTTGAATGACGTGGTTCTCCTACTGGGAACTGATTGAAGATTATTATTGAAGAAGTAGATAGACATGCCTCATGTGACTCATAATTGCCTTTTCTTATGCATATACTTTGTCTGTTTTGGATTGCTTAATTGCTTCAGTCATGGTAGCTGTATTCAGTCACCCAAACCCGTACTGTTGGTTCATTATTTTCTTGTTAACAATAAATGAAGTTCTTTGAGCGTAGAACTGTTGATTTGGTATTACAAGAAATTTAAACAATCCAAGCAAAATATTTTTGATATATGAGTTTGCATTTGCTGACTTTGTGACAATTTAGGCTTATATGAACATTATTATTAATACAAATGGCCTATTAAAGTGTTCTCATGGGGCCCTTTGTTAAGATGTCCTGTCTGAAGTATTTGTTTGTGTTATTTTTTTGAGATTTGTGTCTTAGATATGTTATTTGCCTGCACATCTTGTCGGCCTGGGTTTGTCTTCACAATTTCCATGAAGCGATTAGGATAAATCCATAGCATAAATCCATAGTACGGGATATTCTAATCTTTCACATTTTTAAGAAAGTCATCTACAACAACTTGTTGAAAGTCCAAATATACACTGGATTTCTGAATAATTTGCCTAAAGAATTGCATTAGGTTACGAGGTTTGTTAGACCACATAAGTCTTAGGATTTGTCGATAAAGGGGCTCCATATTTTGTCCATCATAATTGCTGATTCTATCTCATCATGAACATCCAGTTGAGAACACATTGCCTGTTAGTGTGGTAACTGTGTTAAATGCATAACAACTGCGACATATGCACTGGCTGCTACAAAGTTGGATGTGGGGACTTTTCGTTTTTGAATGTAGTTGTCAATTATTTTTAGGAGCAAGAAACTACTGCAAATGGCGTGTGTAAAGTTCCATTTCTCCTGTGCTTCTACAAAAAAAAATAATCTCAATTTCTCCCAAGTCCTGTCAATTGCAATAGAGAACATTAAAAAAGAAAATTCCTGTTCGGCTCATGAACATTTGTTATTGCATTAATAGTGCCTAAATGTAGCTTTCGCTTTTCTGTTGGCGTCCTTTTCTTGTGTGATCTGCTTATTGTTGATTGCATTTGTTTTCAAGCCAAATATAAATTTTACTTACTGAATACCTTATTTCCTGTGCGTGGTTTTGCAGTCATTTGGAGTTCACTGGTGTCCGTTTAGTGGATTGACTCGACTACCAGCATCTTTTGAGTAAGAACGACTATACTCTGAATTTTTCTTTTTTACTTTGCCTTCTTTGGGCCGAGCATATCAGTTGTACTTTTTGAGTTGAGATTGATAGTCTTTTTAACCCTTTTGTGGTTTTGTTACTGATAAGGCTACCTCATTAGGAGGGGAGCTTGTAATCTTGAACTGTCCCTACAACAACATACCAAGTGTGTTCCCACAAGTGGGGCAATGTTGAAATGTCACTGTTCTGCTTATATTGTCTTTGAAAGAGAATACTGACATCCTTTATGTGATTTGTTTGGATTTCTGTTAGACTTGTTAATGGAGAAGGTCAATTTCCCTTATCATAAAATATTGAGGTAGATTTGGCCATTTTGGTGGAAAAAGATATACTTGGAAGATATGTGTTGGTGTGTGTATAGAGATGAGATAGTGGCGATACCATGAAATAGTTCATCAGTTCCCCTTACATAGTTGAAGGGAAAATACATTTGCTTTATTGCTTCTGTACATAAGCACTATGCAAGTGCTGTCTTATTTACCTTGTGAAGAGAGATAAAGTGAGAGGACATACTGTTTTCATATACACATATATATATAACGACATGTCAATGAAATTTGCTTCTCCAAAAAAAAAAAAAAAAGTTGCTTCTGCCCATCGTGCTAAATATATTACCAGCAGAAGGATAGCAGGTCTGGTAGTGTCCTCTGGGGTGGGGGGTTAAAACCAGGATGATTTTTTACCTAACAAGAACTGAGAGCCACATATATTCTTTACCTTTTGAATTTTGAGTTGAGTTTGAATTCATCTCTTTCTATGCTATATTGAGGCTGAGTTTTGAGTTAAGTTTGACTACATTGTGTGAGGTGGAAGTAGTCCATTCATAGAACATTTTATATCTTCCTAGATCTGAACACAGGCCTATTTAGCTAGTTTGAGTTCAGGATGTTGATGGGTTTGCTGTTGGGACTAATTGCCTCAAGCATCTAAGTAGCTCACTGTTTGCAGAGGCCTTGAAGTATGATATGCCTTGAGATTGTTGCTTTCTTTTTTGATGGGCAAAGAGTTGAGATTATCATTTCTTTTTTTGCCTCATGTGATTCTAGCAAATTTTACGTGAGTCAGGATAAGGAATATGAGTTCTTAGATTTCAGCATCAATTCAAGTGGATCAAGCTTCTACGCTGAGCATTCAAAAGGCCCATATACAACATACCCAGTGTAATCGCACAAATAGGGTCTGATGTTAGTGCATGATTTAAGAGAAAAAGAAGATTGTAGTCTTTTAATTTTCTTAAAAAAATAAGTAAAAAATTCTCAAAAAAAGATTGAAGTCTCTTAACTATTAGTTAGCATATCAGAGTGAACAAAGTATGACACTGATGATGTTCTGCTCTTTCACTGAGTTGTTCCCACTAACTCTGCAGTTGGCATGTTTCTATAGATTGTTGTCCCTAGAATTGGCTGCAAGCTGTCTCTAGACTGAAGCTTGGAATTCATAATATTCCCTTAAAGGAGGAGTCACCTTGGACCTTGAGGCTTATATACCAGCTACAAGCTCATTGGCCAATCACTATGTGTTTTGTACTTCCACTATTGAACTGTTTCATTTGGACAATTACTGTTATTAGGGTTTGCAATTGGTTGATCGACATGCATTGAAGCTTTTCTCAGATGGGCTTGTGTAACACTCCCTTCGATTTTGATGATGTTTTCGACACTATTCTACTAATAATATTATTTTATACAATTGCTTGCGGATTCCAAATTGAATTCATTTAAGTAATCAAATTTGAACTTCGATGTGATGATTACTCTTATCGAACTACTTGTGTTAATTCAATTTCTTCATTAATGTTTTTTCCACTACCACTTGCACTTACTTCATGAATAAGTGAAATCAACATTTTTAAGTCTTTCTGCTGTATCACATGGGTTGGAGAGTATACATAGGACTTCCATACATCTAATATTCCATGTGACGTTAGAGTTCAACTGCGGATGCTACTACTTCCTGTTCTATGCCTGCTTGCCAATGGGTGAGCAAACTTTATGTGCCTGCCCTTGAGTTCCCTTTTATTTACACAGAAGAAAATAAAGGGTAGCTATGAGCTAATGACGAGAATTATTCCTCAACTTTCTTGCTGTTGATGGAGTAAGGTTTTTCTCCCCTCTTTTTTTGCTTTCGCTGTGCTGTAGATTTTGCTTGTTGTGTCATGCCTAGGCCCCCTTTGCTTCTCTTCATTTATTTTCTAATAATATACAATTCATCTGACCACTGCATTTCACTTGCCTACAGCGAAGGGGAGCTTTCATCTAGTGCATGTAAGATTTCCGACTCTCTCTACTGCTGTGTAGTACCTATTTTTTGTCAAGCTTCAATAATGAGAGAGTTTATGTTACTACTTTTGTAGATCATGATCTTCTTGGTCAGCATGCGATATTTGCTGATCACACAGCTGTATCATCTGCTGCTCATCCATGCCCATATATTGCCTATGTTGGAATTCACCCATCATCCTCAAATTCGAGTGGAAGTATCAATGATGGTCCTAATTTTAACAATCACTGGACTAGTCCATCTGTTCCCAACGAGATACCTGCTTCTTATGCTTTCCCAGGAATGGATGTGCATTATCATAGTTGGGACCATCATTCTTCTTTCCCTATGGCAAGCAGTCGTGTTGGTACTGCTGATCAGTCCTCGGTTCCCTCTGTTACTCAGAGAGTTGCCAGGACCAATGCTGATATCCCAAGACCAGGATCTTTTGTCCCTCCATTCCTTGTTGGTCACGGGTATGATATGTGGAATCAAAGGCAATAAATTTGTTTCTGATTAAATAATTAGCTAATTCTGATAAATATGGGTTCTAGTTTGTACCTCACAAAAAAAAATTCCTCCTACATTCCTTTACCTTTTTATTCTGTTTGGATGAGAGGATATGTGAAGGAATGAGGCCTTGAAGTGCAGGGCCTAAAATGTAAGAAGAAGAATGGGTATATAGAGTTTGAAGGAAATATTGAAAAAAGACTTGAGTTTTTTTTAGAATTCAATTTACTCCTGCTTTAAGATAACTTGAATCAAGTCATTATGTGGTGCTCCTTTTGGAAAATCCAGAGCGAACAAAGTTTGTTTGTTAACTGTTGTTTTTACCTTTTATATGTTTTCCTCAACTACTTGGGAGTGGGGAGGCATGTTGTTTTTGTACTGATATTCAGATTGTGATGTTCATCGCTTTTGCAGTTCTGCTGCCAGAGCTGGAAGTTCAGTTGCCTCACCAATGATACCTCCTTATCCTGGAAGTGTAGCTCGGGCTCGTGACCGTGTTCAAGCTCTTCAAGCATATTTTCAGCAACCAAGTAATTCACCAGCTGTACGCACTCCTGTTATGTCTGCTACTCGACGATCCAACAATCACAGAGGGTTGGCTCAAATGGGGCCGGCTGCCTCATCATCTGATCAGCCTGGTGGCTTCTACTTCTATCCTTCAAGTTCTTCAGGAAGAAATTTCCAAGAAGCAGAAAATCCAGTATCAAACAGATATCATGCTTGGGAACGGGAACACTTGCCCGCCTTCCCCTTGAGTCAGGTTGACAGAGATCCTATTTGGGGGCCATTTCATCACACAGGTGTTGGATCTGATAGTGGTAGCCGATCTGGCAGCTTCCGCCCGAGACATGGGTCTGAGAGGATGCCGTCCCAGAACCGGTCATGAACTTCTTGTGCTGTTTTGATGAGAACTGTGATTACTATGAATGAACCCAATTTATGTATGTTTTGAGAAAACGATCTATAATGGTTGGAGTCTTGTCAATTTGGCAGGTTCAAAACTGTTTCGTGGCCATGAAAAGTGATCCCTTTCTGATGGCCATGAGTTGTGTGATGGGACTGTGGCGCCCTCTTGTTTCTGTGCTGTGGGGTATAAATAACATCACAATGTTAATGGCAAAGTTCAAGCTAGTGATTTGCCTATTTATCTGCAGTGCTTGGTTACCCATATTTCTGTCATATTAGTAAATGGTTTAAACATTAAGCCACCTGTTGAATGTAGTTTTGGTCAACAGAACCTGTTGTTCAGATTGGTTCTACGGTTGAAGCACCCACTGCATCCTTGTAGGGTGACAAAGAATTAAAGCTGTTAGACTGTTTTATTAAGTATCTAATATTTACTGATAATGGTTCTGTGGTGCATTTTGAATGAAATAAATCTTATTTATCACAAGTCTTTTGTGGGAAGAGCCAAACATAAGAAAAATAATAATGTTCAATTATGTCTAGACTTTTGCTGTGATGATTTTCCACGAACACTGTTTCAACCTTGTGGCATTGCAAATCTTATTGCTCCTAACTACATTTGGTACCTGAAAAATAGACCTCAGAAATTGATAATTTCATGAGCATCAGCGTACTTTCGTGAAGTAATTTTCTCTTGTTAATTTTCTACTACTAGCATTTTGTTTAAAACTAAAAATTCTTAGTTGAAAGATTTGACATGATCCAAAATAAGAAAAGAGATATTAATTGAAGGGTATTTTACATGCATTAGTCTCCCAGTTTACTGTGAAATATCGTCGCACAAGAAGTCTAGTTATCAGTGAACTCGTATGTTAAAAAGTCTGAAGGAAATCGTATTTTGCTTAGACTACATTGGCAAGTTTACCAGATGTTGAACTTGTAAAATTTGAATAAAAAGATAATTGTGATCTGCTGTTGAGAATTGAGACTAGACCAACTTATTTTTAATTTTAAAACATAATCCATAAGATGTGAAGAGAATGAAGCTACATAGAATACTGGAGAACAACGCTATATATTCAGTGAGCCACAGAGAAAAAATCTGAGTCTCATATGGGCAGGCACATCCAATCCAAATCTGAATCTAAAGAAATGTTGGGGAATCCCAAAACACCCAAATTGGCTAAATCTAAGTATACAGTGTCTTGTTCCAATGTGAAAAAAAATATTTTTAAATGGCATGGCAAAAGAGGACTGAGAATCATAAGGCGAGTGCCAAAAGTCCCCCACAGACACACATGATAAGGGGTTGTTACCCTAAGACAGACATAATAAAAGGGTGTGAAGATAACCAGGCCACCACTTTTACCGGATATGGTTCCGGACGATCCAAGAGGATCCCAACAGAACTATATTTTTAATCCCCAGTGCCCCAACTACTGCTACAAGTGTTGAAAGAAACGACATGATTATTTTAGTGTTGACGTATCTTTGGAGGGCATTCACTCTGATCGTCTTCGTTCATCGAGATCGACTAATAATAGGTATGAAAATTGTGATTTTGATTAACAAGTCGTTTATTTGGAATAAGCTGGATTCAAGAGGGTTTATTTAAAAAATTGTGAATCAATCATCTTTTAATATAATATATATAGACAGATATCTAGGTGTGTTCTCATCTTTTTCTTTCTTCTTTGGCTTTATGTGTTGTATATGTGATTAACTCTAATCCCACACCGAGAAAAAATAAAACTAGTTTAATATTTAATATAATTAGCTGGTTGTAACTGGTCGTGGTATTTGCTTTTAGGTATCTAGTGATATTTGCATTTGTGTTGGGCATCTCTACCCTCGACGGCAGAACTGTGCACGCCATGTTGCGCCACAGCTTTACATGGTCCAAATGGTGCCATTAGAGCCCGCACATTGCAGACAAGATTTTGTCGGGGTTTTGATTAAGTGTCGACTGGTCCAATCTAACATACAACTACTTTTTTTAAGTTCAAATAATACAATTCAAGAAAAAATATATACTAATAAAGTTGTTTTTGGGTCTTCTGATCTTTTACTTGGTTGCTACTAATTTGTGTGGGGTGGGGGTGGAGTGCCAAGCGATGTTACTTTTTGTGGATCTTCTATTTTTCATCATCTTTTTAGTATATATATATAGAGATAAGTGGTTGAAACATATCTGAACTATATTTTTTTTTTGAGTTTCATATCCAAACTATCAAAAGTGTGAGAAACACACCTAAACTATTACACTTTAGCTTGAGAAACACACCTCTGTGCTGACTGGACCAAATGTGTGTGTACACACTCTTTTACGCGCGTGTAGCCTTTTTTTTCGTCCACATGGCTTCTTCTTTCTAAAAAAAAATAAAATATAAAAAACACACCTAAACTATATAATTGTTTGACTTTCCCACCTAAACTATTAGGAGGGTGAGAAACACACCTAAACTATCTTTAATAAATTTGAGAAACACACCTTAAATATGTTACACTAGTTGTAAATATTTTAGATTTACATATCAAAAATATTTTTTACTTGCCGCCACAATTTTTTTTATATTTTTTAGTTGTTTATGTTATATTCGGTATATTAGTAGAATTTGTTTTCTAAAAATATATGTACGTGCATATCTAACACAAAAATAAAGAAAAACGTAAAAAAAAATAAAAATTACGAACGGAAAATTAAATATGATAGGTAGATTTTTTAAAATAAAATAATATCAATTTCTATCGGGGGAGGGCAGAGGATGAAATATGAAAATTTTAAAAATATTTTATAAATGATTTTTTTTTTTAAATGATGGGGTGTTGCCGGGGAGGGGCGGTACGTGGAGGAGGTGGTGGAGTGAGATAAGAAAAATAATTTAATTTTTATATGGATAATAATATTTAATTTTTAATTAATATTAATTTTTTATTATTTAATTTTTATCTAGATAAAATATTTTATCTATGTGAAATGCCATGTGTCAAAGTTTTTTCATATAAAAGAGAGAGTGCACTACACACACCACTGAGGTGTGTTTCTCAAACTAAAAAGTGATAGTTTAGGTATGAAACTCACACTTTGAATAGTTTAGGTATGAAACTCAAAAAAATTGAATAGTTTAGGTGTGTTTTTGATATTTATCTCAATGTTAAACTTTAAACTTTTGCCATGGTGGAATTTGTTTCCACGTGGCAATCAACGTGACATTTAAAAAAAATAAATTGACAGAGTGTAATACACACACTATCACATTTTATTTGAGGTGTGTTTCTCAAACTAAAGTGTAACAGTTTAGGTGTGTTTCTCACACTTTCGATAGTTTGGGTATGAAACTCAAAAAAAAGGTATAGTTCAGGTGTGTTCTAACCACTATCTCATATATATTTTGTGTTGTGGAAAGCTCTCTATGGTCCCACATGTAGAAAAAACAACATTGGTGTAACATATAACTCTTATTATTATTTATTGCTGAGCCAAGTAAGGTTGACTCCCCTACTCTCGGTAGAAATATGCCGCCCCCAGCTCTAAATGAGCGACGTTGTGGGAACTAACAAGTGGTCCCAAAATGGTACCAGGGATCTTCCTTCGACTTTGATTCAAACGTAATCAAATGTTTTATGAGATATTCGGGAAAACATTTTAAAAAGGAGAGGTACCTTATTATATAGATATAAGGTGTTGATGGAGCCCAATAGACACGCCCGCCTACTATAAGGTGGAAAATGATCCTTTGTATTGGCATGTAAAATCACTTTTGGAAAATATAAACGTAACCAAATATTTTTATGAGATATCAGGAAAGGCATTGGTAGCTTATTATAAGGTGGAAAATGATCCTTTGTATCGGCACACTAGATCCAATATTTTTCGTTCGAATTTTCAGGTAGATTTAAGTAAAATATTTCAAAGACAAACACATGAATTAAAAAGAAAATTCATTTCAAGTGTCTCACGTGACCAAATATTCTGTTAGATATAATGTGCTTAATTTATCGGAAAAAGAACCTCATAAGTCATAACAAAAAAGGGGAGGTAGCCTATTGTCAAGTGTTCATGGAATAAAAAGTTCTTGAGATGGGTGATAAACATAGTAATTTCATTTGCTCAAGTTTATTTTTTTTGGCATACTTATACTGATACATCCTATCGTAAGTCATAACATTGACATTTGGCTCTTATTTTGAATTTTATGAACAAAATCATACCAAATATTGCAAAATTGAATGCGGAAGACTATTCAATCGAACGATACTATTTTCTGAGGAATTTCCCTCCATATTCTCAAAAGCAGTCTTGTTCAGCAACACCAACATTACCTCAAAGTCTTCCTCCACAAATCTCATAGTTTAAAGGGAAAACATTCAATAATAGGTGGACACACTTATAGCAGTCAACAAGTGACAATCACTGGTCATATGTAACAGATATACATCCTCAAGTTTTACTTAAACAGCAGTTCAAGAAGCATGCATGGCGATTAAACTAGAACAAGTTTCTAAAACGGGCAACTAGATAGCTAGTATTCAAAGCTCCATCCTTACATGTTACAACAACTCAAAAGATTAACTATAGTAAACACTGCGGTAAAAGCCAGTTCCTTCACATCCAGCAAGTCTCCATACTACTTTATTTTGGCTATAGTCTCCCCTTTGTTTCTGTAGAAGTCTCATTCCGATATCCCCTGCTGCATATAACATCCTCAAATGATGAACATGGAAATAGGTCTAATGATGACATGAACGCTACAACCACACAATGACTATTCAATCATACCGAAGAGCGAGAATACGACAGACTCCTGCTCCTGCTCGGGCTCCTTCCATGCCTCCAACGAGGCGCCTACAAGGCAGCAAAGATTATGAAAGCATAACTCATATGCATGACTTAATATTAGCACAGTTGAACTTTCATAACCATAAAGAGGAGTTAAAAAGCTAGTGATACTTACAGGTGAAAGTGGAGACCTGGATCTTGATAGAGATCTGCAAAAAACCCAGAAACAATTCTAGTTAATATCAATAGAATTCTGTGGCCAAAAGGTTCCAGAATGACCTTTCCCAAATGAGTCCATGCTACTTCCACCTCCATAATCATAGTATTTATCAAACAGCTGCCGCAATCTCTACTACCAATCACCCGACGAGGTCAAATTGAAACATTAAACCATTTGCAACACACTTCCTGGAGGTTGCATGTCCAATTTATGAGAGCCATAACAATACAAATGCCTGCTCCAGCCCCACGCTCTAAAAACAAAATAATTTTTATTTGTCTATTGGATTGCATTCCACGAAAGGATTAGCCCCAAAACAACTTGATATATTGTTGTGAGGTAGATCCACCTAAATAACATATTAAAATGCAATTTACCATCCAGAGTTTGTCGGACGTGCTCATCCACTAAATCAGGTTAAAGCCACAACCAAACGAGTTGTCTGAATTTGAGCACCATTAACCATGACCTGTCTATATAGCAATTCCCAGATCGCCGCGGAAGCCAGATCTAGAAAACAAAAAAGGCAATCTTCGTAATCATCTTACTAAACCAAAAAGCTGGTCCGCTCTGAAGAAACCCCCCATTGAAAGAACAGATAGAGGAAGAAGAGAACAATAGGAAAAGGAAACTGCATCTCTATTCTCCCTGGAATCTTAGAAAACTAGACAAGAAAGTTTAAGATTCACCCACCAATATTATTGCATCAGAGTTCTTTCACGATGTCATTCTCAAGTGGTTCTGTAAATCAACTTTTAAGTTGGAAATTCAAATTAAACCAGTCTATCCAATCGTTCAACTAGAAAGGCCCCAACTAACTAAGTCCTTCCTCATAACTCAATTGACAACCAGAAAATATTCAATGAGAAACTACAAGAGTCGTGATGGTTACGCCCTGAACTCCATCTCCCCAAGGCCCCCCACCCCCTACCCGCCAAAAAACCCCATCAAATTCTCCTGATGTTCTCTTCTTAAACCATTCCTCCCCTACACCCAAAACAAGAGGAATCGTGGCGAGAACAGTGTGTTGCTTTACGAAAAACGTAAAATTCCTTAACAAAAATAAGTTGGTATGCGAAGTACAATAAAATTGCTATACAAAAACTTCAAAACACATGGGTCCTGGATACATATAATGCAACGGCGGCAACAAGATACCCAGTATAATCCCCACAAGTGGGGTTTGACGAGGGTAGGATGTATGCAAACCTTAACCAACTTTTGGGCACATACAATGCACGACATAATAATCACAAAATACAAACAACTATATAGATAAAAATTAATATATAGCAATTAATTTAAATAATACAACTTAAAGTAAAACCACATAATCAAGTTCAAGATCCCTTCCTTAAAAAAAACTATTAAGATGCAAAATATGCAAATTATAGACATCTAGCTCAGCTTGAGTGACTAGCTTCCTACCCTAAGTTTCTCATTTCCTATTGCTAGTCGATTTCAAACTCTTTCATGACGCTTCTTTAATATCACTATACAGGCTATATAACAAAGCATTTAATTAGCAGGTTTTGGTTAAGACTTGAGACAGAGAATTTAGCAACATACACCATCTGCATTGAACCTTATTTCAAACCTCAAGTGCCTCTTAACAACATCGAGGAAAGAATAAAAAGTATGACAAGACTGCAAAAGATATTTAAATAGGTAAGACGTACTAGGCAACTGTAAAACTACTTAGATTTCAGATTCTTCTAGATTAATAGAAGTCGAGGCATAGAACTACAGAAAATGGACGGTACAAATCCATCATACTCCAGCAAAAAAAGAGAGGTAGGTCATCTCATAGTCTCATTCTTAAAGAGGGACATCTCCTTGTATAAATTCTCATCCGGTAAGGACTCGGGTTGACTCTGATAACTTGGTGCCTGTAAAACTTCCCACATAACAGACCAGTCTATAACTTATAAGCTTCTCTCATTCGTCATTCTAATAGCACCAAATTCCCAATTCCTCATATACCGACCGCATGATAAATGTCAAATTCATATTCATATCCCTCTCTAAGTATATATAATTTCATATGGTCATTGCTATTCCTAAAAAATTCCATTAATTATGATTATCCTTCTATAAGCTCACGAAAGATAAAGAGAGACACTAGATGTACTTCTCCACATATTCTGGTGATACTACCGTGAGTCTTTTCGACTCTGTGTATCACTAAAATGAAACATCAAAAAAGAAGTGATTGATCAGCTAACCAGACATCACCACAGGAAATGTAGAAAACAAGCCACTGCGTAGAAAACTGTGAGTTGTCCTTTCTCCAATAGAGGTGTCAATTCTTTAACGAGTCAAAACCACGAAGATAAGCATAGCTAAAGATGCAAACAATAAAGAGACTCCTGATTCAAAATAGATTTTCCAATATACAGTCGAGCTGTGCTAGTTCATGCAGAATTTCTACAAAACAAGCATAAAAACACCAACAAGGAGGGGATAATTCTCAATTGAAGGAAAACAAGGATCCTAAGAAGAACACTAGCCAGCAGACTGCATCTGGCAGACTTACAGAAAGAATTCAAATAGGGCATGCCCATATGCAATCAAAACATGAAATAGGAATGTCTAAAAACCCATCTTCAAAACATACATGAACACATGACAATCTCGGAAGCATAAAAAATAAATAAAAACCTTGATGTGAAACGAAAAAGTACCTTGAAAGAGAGCGAGCAGGGGAAAAAGCCCTTGAGGGTGAGACAGACACAGAGCGACGAGAGTATTTACCTCTAGGAGATACACTGTTAACTGAATGTTAGAAACACACTAAATTTTCTGGAGGTGCAAAGATGGAAAAGACAGTCGGGAACCAAACCTTCCGCTCTGGCTGCTATAGCTTCGTCGAGGACTCCTAATTCTTGAGTAACTTCTGCTTCTTGAATTATATGGACTTGGACTCCTGGAATAGCTATGCCTCTTATCATACTTGTCCACCTAAATAGCAGATAACCGAGTTAAATTGATGCATGAACACAGCATAGGACCCAGTATTACCACTAACAACAGAGAACAGACCCTAATATATGCTCGAGAGAATTGATTGCGAAACAGAGAGTCATCAAGTTTCTTTATCTGCAAAAGCAAGAAAGAGGATACATCAGACTGACAGACCATAGAACTTCTTAAACCACAAATTCATTATTATTACAGAGCAGAAAAAACCAGTGATGATGTTAAAGATCAAATAAGCAAAACTAAAGCCTTTATATAGCCTACCGCGTATCTCATATCATCATAGTTGGTATAGTCCACAATCCCTCTCATACCTGCAAAAATAGCAGCAGTTAACATCAACTACAGTACAATGTTTACACATCCTTACAATTTTGTGCTTTAACTAAAACAATGGAGGACAAAAAGAGTAGACATTTTCCTTTAATTGTCAAAAGCCTTGGCATGAAAGCAATGTACAGAGATCTCGTGCCATACAGTGTCTAATTAGGAATGTTTGTATAACTATATTTCCTGAAGAACTGGCCCTATCCCAAGTAACACTTCTAAGAGCCATGCTTCTCGAGTCTTTCTAAGATACAAGCAACAGATGATCAAGAAGTAACCTGATTGTCTCATGTGTCAATTAGTTATGTTCGCCACTCCTTCAGCAAAAATGTCTAACATACTATGTTCCAATTTTTTTTGTCTTACTTCCTAGTTTAGTATATTTTCAAAAAGAACACCATTTACTATATTTAGTATTACTCTTAACATCCATCATCCTAGATGACATGTTCAGGACAACAAGATTCAAAGAGCATTTTAGTAAATTATACACATCTTTAGCTTAAGATCACAAGATTTAGAAGTCAAATATTTTTTAATACTCCGTGCCAAGTCAAACTAATACAAACAAATTGAAACGGAGAGAGTATAACTTTAAAACAAATGTACATTTCCATACTTGAGAACATACATGGATGAATCGAACACATCAAGAATTGACGAAATGCCACCACAGGAACTCCCACAATAAACCTAACTCACCGTCACGATCTCGGAAAACTTGAGAGAAGCAGACATCTCCAGCTCGTCGCATATGATCCTAGCAAAATCAAGTAAGAGAAACCACATTGATCCAAAGCTCTAGCAAGCTCCCAGTTTTTTACTGATCATAACATGACAACTGTTATAAATTCTAACCTTCAAGTCTTGCCATGAAGCAGAAGATGGTAGTCCAGAGACCAGTACTGAAAATATTTACATTTTAGCAAGCAAGAGAAACCACGCGAAATAAGTTTACTTTCAAGGAGGCAAAAATCATGAAAACACCATCAAAATCAGGCTAACCGCGATAGTCAGAGCGCCTAGAAAGTCCACTGCGGCTCCCACTGCTGTAACTACTGTGGTGATCATATGATGATGATCCTCGCCCACCATGGGCAAGTTCAACCTACAAAGATCATTATGAACAACAATATGGTAAAAATATCCGACTTCCAACATAACCACATCACCAAGAGAGAGAGGGGGGAGGATGGGATGAGACAACTAACTCGCAAGCGATGCCCGTCAAAGTCATAGCCATCACGCCCACGGATGGCATCATCAGCATCACGAGGATCTTCAAACTGGAACATACAAAGATCTATCAGAAATTCTGTAGCATAAAGAAACGCATGCAGAAAATTGAGCTGTCTCCCGATACAATAAGGGATTGTTTGGTTTAGAGGCCACTTACGCCAGGATTAGTAATGTAAAGATTAGTAATACAAGGATTGCATAATGCAGATAATTTCTTGTTGGATATTTAGATTGATCAGGTTACATATTAATAGTCTATGTGTATAATTTAAAATATATGTTTGCTTTTAAAAAAATTAACTATTATGAATGATATTCTTGGCATTTTAAAATTTATGTATTACAGATACCCATATTCTTGTTCTCATTCTATCCAACATAAAATGATTCCCGCATAACTCATGCATGTATTATTTATAACGAAAACAAAAGGGAACAACTAGACAGTGTGTAAAGTAATTCTTGTTTTTCTGTGGAGACTAAGATCAAACTCCAATCAAATATTGTGTAAACTAAAGTTGATTTTTATGTGGGGATTATCTCCAAAACCCCTAACAGAATGATTCCCAAGGGAAAAACTAACATCTAAGTGATTCAATTCTTATCAAAGAACTCACCTCTACGAACGCATAACCAGGTGGTCTAGGTGGAACTTTCAGATCAATTTCCACAATGGGACCATACTGCAGAAAATCACCGAGAAAATTGAAAAGGTAAGTCAATACATATCAAAAAAATCCATACCTTATAATATATCTCAAGGAAACCTACCTAGAACTCAACCAAGAGCAATTACATTACTGACAAATATAATGACAGAAAGACTTGAGCAATAGATTTAAAACATGTCTAATTTATATTGCATTGCAAAGTTGTGTGGCTTCTCTATTAGGAAAAGAACACCAAAAGTACCAAATTAGATGGCTTTCAGGAGCTACTTAAAAACTGAAAGGCTGAATGAGTACTGTGACAGTAATGGAAGCTCACTGAATAGGTCCGGACCATTGAAGAGATTAAGCTTAAATAAGGAAAAAACAAGTATTCTCACTCTCTAGAAAAGCAAAAGAGATGACTATGCTTTCATTAGAACACGAATTTGGATAAAAGGAGCAACTTCTTTCCCTCTGTGTTAATCAAATTCGTTCTTCCTCCAATCCAGCCAAAAGTACAACTTCTCATGGAACCTATTGTGGCTTTTTTAGGTGGCATTAACACAAAAGGAGCAACAAATTGAATGTAAATGTATAGCTTAGTGATAGCGAGCACATGAAATTGGATAAAATGTATTTTTCCAGCAACTAGTAATTTATCTAACTAACCTTGTAAAACAAATCTTCAACTTCTCTCTCCCGAATATCACCAGGAAGATTTCCGACGTAGATAGTCCGACTTAGACGACCCATATTGCCTGAAATCATTACCCAAAAAAATAAGCAGCTTGTTTGAACATTAGATGTGGTAATGTGGACAATTTTTTAAATTTATGTAATAAAGTAAGATTTAAGTGGTAAGGTAGACAATCAAGAATGCAAATAAGAGAAGTTTATTTTCTTTTTCTTTTTTGGTTTGGAGGGAGGAGAGACTTACCAAAGTTGACTGAAACTCATCCGTGAAAGGCCTTAAGGAATGACCAAACTAAGGAAGGGTAAAACAAAGAAGAAAAGTAAAGTAACATCCCAACAAAATGCAAGAAATAATCTGAAAACTATGACAGTTGTTGATTTGTTAAAGAAACGCTTCTACATAAAGAATAATATTACAAACACCAAAATCAAAATGAAGTCTTATAGAGAGAGTATAAGAATCAGAGTAGCAAAAACCATAAATTTATCAATCTAAATCAATTCTTAAAGATTAAGATTGTCAGCAATAGTAGTCATCACATCAAACATCAGATATACAAAGAAATAACTTCCAAAGATATTTTCCAACATATTCCATTAAAAAGGGAGAAATAACTTCCGATCATTTATGACTCAACTCTCAAGTCATTTTTCTTGCACTTACTATCAACATGTATACCTAAAAATTTCATCAGAACAATACGAAAATTGTTAATTATACGATTGATCTTTAATACATAGTACTACTTTTTAGGGAAAATAGTCATCACGCCAACACCAGAAAACATTTGTTAGGAAATTATTTTCCATTATCAAAAAAAAATACTCCGTACCAAACACTCAAATAACCGCCGATTAATAGGACCGGGAGACGGAAATCAAGAAATTCAACCAAATTCTTTACTGATATATAATCCTTTATATATTTAAACTGTTCTTATTATAAGTTTTTGATTATGATCGCATAAAGAACAGTAGAAAAACCCTAAAGAATCTTCAAGAACTAGGAAATCAAAAATTATGTTACATAGAAAAACAGAGTTTTGCATAGACAAAACAGAGAAGCAATGAAAAATTATCGCATGTAGTTAATTAATTTGACCTAAGAAATTGGATTAGGAGAAGAGAAAAAGAAACAGCTTACCTTGAGAATATACAACAACGAGAGGTTGCGTAGAAAGAAAAAAAAAGAATTGGAGTAGACAAAATAAATACAAATGGCTTTAGAAGATGCGCGGAACTTATATAAAGGAGAAAAAAAGTGGCTATTTTATGCTACGTCTAGAAACTTTCCTAAATCTGAACACGTTAATACATGACATCTGTCCTAGGACACTTTTGAATATTTAATGATAAAGTAACTCGTAAGGAATAAGATAAGTGGGAAATAAAATATACTTTTCCAATGGTGGTTATATTTACAAAAATAAAATCCATTGCATATGATAAATCAAATATGCAAAATACGTTTTTTTAGAATTAGTTTATAATTTTCTTCTCTCATTAATCTTTCGTTTTATAATAAATATAAGAGTGTAGATTATTTTTTTCTGAATTACTGTTTAGTAATTTGTCAAGAATAGGATAATAATTTTCTTATTATTTTCAACTATTTAATAATTGATCCGTCTTTATGTGTCTTATTATTGTTATCTTAAACAAGTCCTTAGAATTAAAGGTTAATATTTAATCATTATAATATGGTATCATTAATCTACAAATATAAATTCAATTATTATTCAAAGCCATTAGCAAACACCAGCATATAAACTCTTGAAACCATAGGCGTATTTAGGAGGAGTCACCATATTCACGTGAATTCATGTTTTTTCTCCTGAAATCATATATAGTAGTGTTATATGATTTAAAAAGTATTTAATTATAAATGTGTCTTGTGTAAACTCACATTTGAATCATAATATAATGTCGTGCGTTGATAATTGGGCGCACCTTTTTAAGTGAATTAAAAAATTTAAACTTTTTATTTGTCTTGTTTTGTTTTTCTTTTTAAAATTAGATAACGCCTCTGATCTAAGTGGTTTGGATAGATAAAAAATACTAATTTTATACTTATATTTTTAAAATTTTAATGATTTTTAGCGCTAAGAACATAAATGTCAAACTAACCAAATTTTTATCTTAGATTCATATTTTCATACCATTATCTCAAAATTTTGATAGCTTAGAACATAAAGGGAGAGGATGGTAAACTCTGATAAAAGGATAAATATAACATAAGCAAGTAATGAGAGCATGATACGATCAAATAACTCAATCCAAATGATTATAAATAGTTGAGCAAAAAATAATAAATCATACAAAATTAAATTCTTTTGATAACTAAATTAAAGCATTTATGAAATGTTCTAAAGATCACTAAGATCGATCAAAAAATTAAAGTTTATCTAATCTCCAATATTTCCAGGAAAAATGCAGTAATAGGCTAAAGATAATTGCCAAAGTTAAAAACACAAAACACATGTAAGATTGTCAGCCACACTTCTTTATTTTCAAGCACAAAAAAATTATAATTTTTTAAAAAATAAAGATTGTTATTGTTGGTTATATATATATATATATATTACTATTAGATGTTTGAAGACTCGTTCACGGGTTTAATATATTTAATTATCTTTTCAATTTTAATTTATTATTTTTTTACCTAAATTCTCATTTTATTTTATTATAGTTTCCAAAATTTTCTATCATTTAAAAAAATTACAAAAATTCCCATAGATACATCTCTATCCTCTGTCAGATATATCATTATCTCCTCTCGGATACATTTCTATCCTCTCTCGAATACATCTTTATCCCCTCTTGAATACATCTCTCTTCTCAGATACACCCATATTCCCTCTCGAATACACTCCTTTCATGTCGAATTCATTCGCGAGATATGTGTCTGCAAGTTTTTTTGAATAGTGTCACGGTCGATGTATCCACATTTCTGTTGATGTATTCAAAAAAAATTAATTCTATGAAATTCTTGTAATTTGAAAAAGAGTATGGATATAAAGTAATTAGCTCTTAACACTCTGAAAATTTATATAATTTTTATTTAATTTATGTGACATATTTTTCTCTGTAGTCAAATTCAAAACAATGTTATATTAATATATTTATAACATCTTGACTTCAAAATATTCGTTTTACTCTTAGTAAGATGATTTATAATCATATGAACATCTATGGTTTGTTTTAGATTACGAGTTTTAAAAGTATTTTTTTAGGAAAAAAAAAAATCATGTTAAGTCAAATAAATATTACATAAATTGAAATGGAGTGAGTACAAATTTTAGATCCATATTATATTTATGAAATTTAAGTTTTTATAACTATTTTGCCTTTTAACAAAATTAAAAATAAAAATACAAACTACAATAAAGTAACTTAATTTAAAATTCAAGTATTGATATCAATTGTGGAAACATTTGTTTTTGAATTGTAACGCATTCATAATCTAATATTTAATACGCTCCTTACTCTCGATGAATGACACTAATTTATTATAATTCAAGATTGTAAGAAGTAGAAAATTAAGACTAAAAAGTGTAACTTACTATTATATGAAGGTCGTTATGAGTTAATTGTCACTCATTGGAGATATATATGTGATATGTTAATTGTCATAATGAAACAATATGAAAATTAAAAAAGATAATTTATTTATAGTTGAAAATTATTTATGAAAAATGAAGTACAAATTATATTTTAATATGTTTATATCATATACATATTAGTAAAGAATTTTCACACTATAAATTTATTTACTTATATTAATATGTAATTTATTTTATTATGAAAAATTACAAATTTGTTGTTTTATGAAAAATTGATATAAATATTTTTATATGTCCTAATAGCAAGAAGTGTTTTACTTTATAATATAGAGGAATATTACTTAAAATAAGTTATCACGTCAATTAATCATATTAGTTATAATATTTATGATCTTTTTAGACAAATATCACGTAAATTTTCTAGATCTTAACAAATTATTAATTTAGAATTACCTTTAAACCTATAAAAATCATTAGTATGTTGTAAAAATAAAAATTTATCCTACATTTATTTAATAGATATTTTTAATTTGATGGAAATTTTACAAAAAATAGATATATACAAAATGTAAGATCTCATTAAAATAGACTAATAAAAATTAGTCTAAAAGAAAAATAAGTATGATTGAAAATGTGGGTTCATATTAAATGTCAAATCATTAGAATACACATGACATTTAGGAAAATATATTTGATTGTTTTGTCATTACAAATCAATATCAATTTTTTTGATATCATACATAAAAAGAAATATTTTAGAATCTTTATGAATTGACAAATTTACCCTTTATGGTCCTTAACTTGGTTCTTCTATATAACAGAAATTATATTTATTAAATAAAAAACAAGAGGACAAGTGTTTTGCCAAGTCTTTTGGTGGCATATTTAAAAAAAACTACTGTACTTCTTTCTTTTTTCACATGCTAAAATATGCGGGTCCCGTTGCTTCTGGTGTTGCAAATTTCACTCTTCTTTCTCCTTCCATTTCTCTAACCGCAAAATGCAAATATAAAAAGCACGATGGCAAAACAATTTCATTATTTCTCTTACTAAAATAAAATAAAATCAGATTCTCCATCTTTGTTCTGTTCTAAAGATGGATGCATCTAATAAAAAAACCAGCTTTGAATCTGCTAGGGAATGGATTTCTGACCACAAGCTTCGCACCGTCGGTAATTTTTCATTTCATTTTTTCATATCTATTTGCTGTTAATTTGAAATTCATATTGATCATAATTGATTTGGATGAATTTTCCCCCAAGGATCTCTATGGCTAAGTGGAATAGTCGGATCGGTGGCTTACAATTGGTCAAAACCCAGCATGAAAACCAGTGTCAGGCTCATCCACGCTAGGTACGTACCAATATTATTTCTCCATTTTCTTATAATTAGATTTATTATTAGGTGTTGTGTTTGTTGCTAATTTTTTTGTTGTTGTTGTTGATGTGAAATAAGATTGCACGCACAAGCACTTACACTCGCCGCATTAGCCGGTGCTGCAGCAGTTGAGTATTATGATCACAAAACCAACGACAATGCCCAACGATATCCCAGCTTTATCAACATGAATTCATTTGCACAGAAGAAATGAAGCAAGGAATATTCATGAAATTTTTGTGTCAAAATTATTTGTGGTAACACCAGCCCTATGCTAGGTTCCTGACATGTTTTTTGTAATCGATGTTTTGAATAACAAAATACGAAAACATAGAGAATTTTTCCTATCAACTAGCACTTTTTGTTTCATTTTCATTTATCTTTCCGATTCATTGAATGAATGGGACAGGATTATTGCTGGTTGGAATAAAAATT
Source organism: Solanum lycopersicoides (assembly GCA_022817965.1). Taxonomy (NCBI): domain Eukaryota; kingdom Viridiplantae; phylum Streptophyta; class Magnoliopsida; order Solanales; family Solanaceae; genus Solanum; species Solanum lycopersicoides. The sequence continues at coordinate 122,594,273 of CM040618.1, forward strand.
GTTAAGGCATACTTTCCTTTTGATTCATTTCTAATTTGGCTGTTAAAAAAAGTTAGAAAATACTTGACAAAAGTATAGGAAAGCAAAAGAGCAGTATGAGGAACCTTGAGTTTGATCGACTATATGAACTCCCATCTTATTGACGATTTAATTCCTCATATTCGTAATCCTCTTTTTTTTTTCCAAAAAAAAAGCAATATGCATGAACGAGAAGTGTGAGTTTACGGTAACAACAACATATCTAGAACAAAATTAACACAATTTATGTGAGTTCCTGAGTCAAAAGGGCAAAGAAAATTGTCAAAGTTTAAAAGGGCACATCAAATTTTTTAAACAAATAAAGGAAAAATCGCTTCTTTGGCTGCCCTTTTGGAATTTTTAGTAATTTTTTTTCCCTTTTGACTTCGAACTCTAATATATATTCAATATTATATATTAAAAATAGATACATATATCTGAAACATAAACTGATTTATGAAAAAGCAATTTCCTAGAAATTAAATTACTCTTATGGTATATTATATAAAAACGTAATTAAATTTTGTCGATCGTTTAATTAAACATTTGGGAAGAAAATTAATAAAGAAAACATTGAGGGTAAAATGACTTTCGTCTAGTTGAAACCTGCAACAATGATAACCTATACCTATTTGATTGGTGTAGTTCATTAATAACAAATTAAGTCCTTGGTTGTTATATATACTATCGTTAATGACTATATATATGACAAAAAATTGAAGTTCTTTTCAGTGTGTTGTGATGTAGAATAGACATAATGAATGAACCTATATTAATTTGTAATAGGATTGCTCCTATCTCACAACTTGTGTATGACCTATTAGTGAAAATCACGATAAGCAACAATATTTCAAGGATGTAGTGTAACAGATATGATACTCAACAACAAGATTGTTTGGTTAATAAAGAATGAAAACTTCAATAATTATTTTAGGGGAATTTTGAAATAACGATAAGGTTATTTTTGTGTGAACTATATGTCATGAATTTGAGTCGTGGAAACTGTTATTATTGATTTAGAGTAGTTGATCTACATTTACACTCCTAAGGATGCGGGTTGCGACCTTTTTTTAAACTCCGCTATCTTTATGTATTTTGTGCACGAGACTTCTCCTTTAAAGACATAAATTTTCCTTAAACTTATTCCGAAAAAGTGAGTTGCATGCTTAAACTATCATGACGACCTATTACACACTCAATCTTGTTTTAAGTGAATTTAATACCCCTTGGAAGATGAAATGACACAGAAAGTGTCTTCACCTTCCTTGCGGTACGTACAGGGGCGGACCCACACCATAAGGTGGGGGTGCACGTGCACCCGGTAACTTTCGAAAAAATCATATGTATATATGTATATCTATTTTAAAAAACTGGTAGAAATTAAGATATATTTAATAGTGCACTTGTAATAAACATAGAAGTTTCCTAGCGCAATTGGTAGAAACTAGAGTTACCACCCTATAGACCAAGGTTCGAATCCCACTTAAACCTTTTTTAATTTTAAGTTTAGCTTAGACCTTATATTTGAGATATGTTTATATTGGTGCACCCAAAACCTTTAAATTTCGGGTTCGCCTCGAAATGACAAGTTTAAACACGTGAACAATGATAACCTCTGCCTATTTGAATGGTGAAATCCATGAATAACAAATTAAGTCCTTGGTTGATATGTCGTGCATTATTAAGTTATGTCCCTCATATGATATATACTTATCGTGAAAGACTATATATGTATAGTATATTAAAAAAAGGGTTTAAATTTATTATTTTTTTTATAAAAAATTATAATTTTTTTTTTAGTATATTGAGAGGTAGAATAGACGTAATGAATGAATTTATATTGTTTTGTAATAGGATTGCTCCTATATAGCAACTTGCGTATGACCTATAAGTGAAAATCAGGACAACAACAATGTTTCAAGGGGATAGTGTAATAGAGAGGACACTTAACAACAAGAGTTCTTGGAAACTTCAATAATTATTTTAGGGAAAGTTTAGAGCAACAACAAAGTTATTTTTGTGTGATCTATATATGTCATGAATTTGAGTCGTGAAAGTAGTCAATATTGCTTAGAGAAGTTTGATTACATTTACACCCCTACGGATGCGAGTTGCGACCCTTTTTCAAACTCCGCAATCTCTCTCTCTATGTTTTGTGCACGAGACTTCTCCTTTATATTTTAGTATATTTATTAGTTTAATATATAAAATAATTATGATTGACCAATTTACTCTTTCTATCACTCGTCTGTTATCCCCAATTTACCCTTCTTAATATAGAGACTAGATTCTTACTAATAATAATGGGCCTAGGTGAGTGGACTCATAACATTAGCCCAAAATGCTGATGGACCGCGACGACGATCCACAGAAACATAAATCTCACCCAGTAATATATAAACCCCACGCTCAGAAACCCTAGCCATTTCTCTTCTCATTGTTCCTCCCAAATCGCCGCAGCTTTTCAGGTCTGTTATGTGATTTCATCTTTCTAATTTCGTTCTACGGTTCGAATCTTTGATGCGTGATACTTATATGTTTTTCGTGGAAATGCAGGTAGAGTTTTTCCTGTTAATCGTCGGAGAAGATGAGTAAAGGAAGCAGCGGAGCCACCAAGGGTGGGAAGAAGAAGGGAGCCACCTTCGTGATCGATTGCGCCAAGCCTGTTGAGGACAACATCATGGAAATCGCCTCTTTGGAGAAGTTTCTTCAGGAGCGCATCAAGGTTGGAGGAAAGGCTGGAGCTCTTGGTGACTCCGTGACTGTCACACGTGACAAAACCAAAATCACCGTCACCTCCGATAGCACCTTCTCCAAGAGGTAAGGCTTTCACTTTTGTTGTTTACCCATGCTTCTATCCTGTATCTGTTTATGGAGATATGAAACTGTTACTGTTTTCAATGCTGTTTTTAGTTAAAAGTTCTGAACTTATTACGAGTTGGTGATGCGATATGAATTATATATGGGTAGTTCAATTTACTGATTCGAATGTTCAATCCATTTGTAATTTTCTATATGTTGTATGTCAGATGAAGAACTAATAATAGGGTCATATGTGATGATCATAACTAGTCTTCAGGTTTATATTTCTATCCATTTAGTCAGTTTTGGACATGTATAAAATATAAACAAGTGATTATGTGAGTTCGGACACTTGAAAAATGTAAACAATTAAGTATGTGGAGTTAATGGAAATAATTAAATTCTCAATACAAAACAATCAAGGCATCATCAGAGTATGGTTGCAACATATGTTATTACATGTGTTGGATAATTGCATCTAATATCCAAAATAGAATAAAGTTCTTGGGTAAATGAGCATAGAAGGATGACTGGTGCGATGTAGTATTGTGTCAAATCCATTGGATAACATAGTGTTGGTAGGCATATTGATGCCGAAGTTTAAAGCTGATATTGTGCCCAGGTTCCTTTGCTTTCATGTGCAGTGGCAGATATCAATTGATTGTGTAGTGCAGTGTAGAATAGTTCAACAAAAGTCACTTTTCATTTGAGTGGATCATATTCTTGTCTGTTTAATTATTCGTCTTTAACAGAAAACAAAGGTGGTGGTAATGTAGTTTTTGGCAATTTTGAGGCCCAGAGCAACATCTTTGTTGGATTCATTTGTCAAAAGCTTTCTTGGCTATTCAATTTACGGTCCTATTATACTAAATTACTTTTTTTGTGGTTAAATTCTCTTTGGCATGTTAGGCTCATTTTCAGAATTTTAATTTTATCTGTCAAACAATGTTCTCATTACTTTTGTTTCATTTTAATCATAAATCTGATTGGTTAATCCTGTTTTAATTGTCCAGCTAGTGCTTATTTTGCAGTACATGGGTTGTCTTAACTACCCCTGTCATGAGAGCTTACTATCAGCTTAATTTCACTGTAATTTGGATACTACAACTGTTGTGATTTGCCATATTTTGATGTAGCTTTTTTGTTATAAAATGTTTTATCATCCGATGTGTTTTATGTGGTAATGTTTGCTATTTTGGCCAGGTATTTGAAATACTTGACTAAGAAGTATTTAAAGAAGAACAGTGTCCGTGATTGGCTCCGAGTAATTTCCTCAAACAAGGACCGTAATGTTTATGAGTTGAGGTACTTCAACATTGCTGACAATGAGGCTGAGGAGGAAGACTGAGAAACTTGAATTGGTCAGCTTGATAGAACGTCCTTTGTTGAACTTTAGTTTTGTAGCTCTTCATTATCTGGATTTTTTTTGCCTTGTGAGACGTTATTTACAATTTTGTCAATGAAGTTATAACTATGCTCTTTGCCCCTAAATGGAGAATGTGATTAGCTAGCTATCTTGTAGTTGGTTTATTTCTCCTGCAATGCAATGTTTTAGGGGTGAGTTATCAATCTACTCTATTGTTTTCTAAAACGTTTTCTATTTAGAGATTGCATCTGATCAAGGTTACTTGCTGGTTGCTTTTGCACTGCATTTGCAAGAATATAATTTACCTTATCAGTACTTGGCTGGTGTAAAATTTTGCTAAGTTGCTATCTGACGTTCCCAAATTGTTGTTGGCGAGGACCTCATCTTTGATGCTTCATTAACTTTGTAGTCTGAGGTGTTACGGACTTACGGTTCCTTGTTTTCTAATATAAGAAGTTGAATTCATTATAGTATTTAATTGGAGTAGAACTAAAGCTTGGAAGCTAAGGACTTCCAAGTATTATTGGTTAAGCCAAATCAATACTAGAAGAATATTAGAAAGTCTTGATATAATGTGACATCTTTTTATTGCTATTTTTCCTCGATTACAAGTTCTTTCCCTCTGTATGACTTTTTTTTTTTAATCCTCAACCTTAAAATTTTATTTCCGTTTTTAGAACTTTGAACAGATCGTGACTAAACGGCACGCATACTGTGGACACTCTCCATTATTTATAGCGTTGGCAATTCCGGTAGAATCGTCATGTTGCATGTTGTAATTTAGAATGCTGGCGCAAGGGTTCCCACTTTTCTTTTTAGAGAGAAGTGTTTAGACATTTTGAACTTTGATGCAGATTTTAGTTTCATTTTTCAATTGTTGATATCCTTAAAAACAATTTTTTTTTTGGACTAACTGAATTTATATACACTCATGCACTTGCAACATAAGTAAAATATACTTCTGAACTTCGTCAAGCTTAGTGTGGTTTCAATACTTTTCTTAACTAATGTATTAAGAATTTGTGCTGTTACATTAGTTGAGATTACTTGCTATGTCTTGTGGCAAGACGAACAAGCCAAAGAACACGTGCTTTTGTTTGAGACAAGGATTAGCTGATATGTTCATAAAAGAAATTCGGTCTTAGAAGCAAAAAAACTAGTAACACGCTTCAATCTCTATGACATGGGTTGAAGACTTGAAGTAGAGGTGTTAAACGGGTGGGTTGAGTTGACGTATGAGTTATATTAAAAGGAAAATTATGTGGTTAGATAAATTCATATCACTTAATTATTCACATGATTTTGAGTTTGTATAATTAGTTACGTTTGTATATGTATAATTCGTCACATTTGTATAATTCGCAGCTAGCAATTCTTTTGTTTGATTTGAATTAGTATATGATTGTTTGTATTTGTGTATGACCATGATTTCCTTTGATTTCTCAGTTTTGTATTATTAGAGCCGTCAAAATGGGCGAGGCCGGCCCAACCCAACCCAACCCTTGAAATAAGTGGGGTTGGGTTTAGTATTTTTGGCCCATTTATGAACGAGGCTTTTTAGCCCGCCTCATTTGGCCCGTTGGCCTTTTAGGCCCAACTCGCAAGCCTCAGAGGTCAGCCTGTGGGCTATTAATTTTTTAATATATTTTTATATATATTTTTAATAGTGTTTTATTTGTAAAGATTTTATGAATAAATATTTTGAAAAATAAAAAATCAAGTATTTTGCAATATCATCTTGCATGGTGAATTGTAGATGAAGATGAACTTCTTAAGGAAATAATATCACATGTTGATTAAAATATGATCGATGGTGGAAGTAGAACTGGAGTTGTAAAACATTAATTAATGAGTCATGTAATATTTAGAAATTTAGATTTTTTAAGTATTTAGGTTACGTTGTGTTGCTGAAAATCTTTTAAACCAATTATTTTTTGTGGGAGGAATGATGGAATGATCAACATTTATCCGCTAAATCTTGTGTTGGCTATTATGTATTTTTGTAAATATTCACCAAAGTGTGTGATTCATAAATGTATTTTTGTAAGTATTCACCGAAGTGTGTGATTTATTAATACATTCTTGTATGAACTGATGTCGTGTTCATAGACGTCAACATTCGATACTCTTTCTAAGAGAATAATATTGTTCATTTTCTGCTTGAAGGGCCAACCCGTCCTAACCCGTGGCCCACTTAGGGCTGGGTTGGGCGCTATTTTATTGACCCTTTAATTAAAAGGGTCAGCCCGGCCCAACCCATTTAACTCTCTAGCCCGTTAGGGTTGGGTTGGGCCAGCCCATTTTGACACCTCTAGTCATTATATACAATTATTTTTTTTCGTGCATAACTTTTTAAAGCTTGTATAAACGTGTAGTTTTTGGATTTTGTACAACATGATTTATATAATGTAATTTGTATAATATATTTTGTATCATTATTTAAAGTTCATACATTTATGTTTGTATCAATTAGTTATTTCAAGTGTTTTTATATTTGTATAATTGCAGACTTTATATTAACCAATTATATAAAAACATATGAATTATACAAATGTACCCGCGAATAATACAAACGAGACGCGGATTATACAAATTATTGTCCTCTCTTGCTTGCCTCTCTCCTCCCTTTCTCAATCTCTCTCATCAGAATATATAAATACATATGTATAATATGCAATTATCTAAAACAGTACACATATATAATTCACATCTCTCCCACTCTCGATTGCCTCTCTCCTCCTTCTCCCAGTCTCGCTCGCCACTCTCCTCCCTATGACATGTAACTACGAATCGTGATTAGCAAACTATAATTATAAAGTGTAATTAGGTTATTTTTGAGTGGCTATATGCCAAGTTCCTCTTATTGAAATAGATTTAACTAGAAATCTGGTTGGGTTATGACCTGTTCAAATTTATTTGGGCTAAAAATTCAGTTGGGTTATAACTTTTTTTTACCAGCTTAATCTCAATAATTTTAACATATTGTTAGTATTACTTTTTTTTAACCACAATTTGAATTTCAACTCACGATAATAATAAGTAAAAGAAGTTTCAAATGAATTGATAAATCCTAGAAAATATAAGATACATAATAATTCAACCTTCGATATGAAACATACATTATATCAATGCAAATAGAAAGTATTAAAACGGGTTAAGTTGGTGGTTAAATTTTGCTCAATTGAAAATTATTTTAAAATGTTTAAGGTTGAAATTGACTGGATTCAAAATATTTTGGAATCCCAACCCATAAAATTCTAGACTGACTGATATGATTATCTATATTTGGGTTCATCTCGACACCCTAAATTGCAAAGTGCTAGTAATGTTTCAATTAGCTGGCTGAGCAGAGTCGGTAAAGATTCCTTTCATCAGTTTCTATTGCTTTGAATGTGAGAAGCAGGAATTAGACTATCAAACAGAAGTGCAACTACCATATATACATTTTATGATGTCGTCTGCGCGTAATATGTACTAAATGAAAATTTAGTGTTGGTAAAACTTATCTACTTCATTTGTAGGTTTTTATCACAGCTACAAGTAAACTAAATTACCATCAAAAGAAACAATTGTTCAATTTTAATGTCATTCTCAGCTCTATATCGGTGATTGAGTTTTTGATTTCAGGCCCTTTTGCCATTAGAGCATCAATTTACCACTAAAATTTTAAATCTTTGCTGACATTCAAATAATTTAGTTAATTGTTCAATTATATGAACGTATTTTTAAAAAAAAAATGTTTTTGGCATGACAAGGCAGTTTAAATTCCAAATTCAGAGAGTAATATAAGTAAATTTGGATACAGGATTAAAAGTTTGAGGTGAATGAGTAAAAAGAGAAAATTAATTAGAAAGCGACTTAACTGAAGTAAAGACAATAAAAGGAAGAAACAGAAGCATTGCTGGTCTCCTCTGCTCTGCTGTACTATTTAATCCAATGTAAGCAACATTTAAGTGTTTGCTTGCTTTATATATATATGTTGTCATTGACTTGCTAACTTGGTTATTCCGTGCTCTTTATCTCACAACCGGATCTAGGGCGATGATCCGCGTAATTAAACACGTTACTTTTAGTTCAAACTATGTATACATATGTGAGAATTTTTAAAATATATATATTTTCACGAACATGTTCAACGTAGATCTCAAATTCACCTGTCTAGTTTCTTAGTATCCAATTGGGTCAACAATTTTGACGTCTAGCTCTAATTGTAAGTAGTAAGCATTTTCTTAATATATATAACCTCCCTTTCGAAAAAAGTAATGACATGAAATGATTATTTAATGGTAAATTATTCCAAAGATCTACGAGACGAAATGTATGTATCTCTCATCTCAAATTTGTATGGAGTTAAATATAGGCAGAGGAAGAATTTGAACAGTATGAATTTTAGGTTTTAGGATAGTGATATTATTATTAGTAAATTGGTTCTGAATTCAATTTATATACATTTTGATCATTTTTTCTATATATACAAACATAATATTTAAACTAAAGTTATTATGTTCGATTAAATTTATAATATAAGTTATTAGCTTCGTCCTGCTAAAAATGAACTAGTAGATTGAGCTATCGATATGATCCTCATCGTCAAGATGTTCAAACAAACGTTAATGATGAAATAAGACATCATCAATACGGAGAAGAAAATAAAATCGCTATTTACGGCAGTTTCTTATCTTATGTTACATTAGAAATATTTAATTTAATAACCAACTACTCAATGGCAGGAGTGACAAATGAGTAATTTGAATTGTATTGGCTCGTATTAAAATAGGCTAAATGAATAAATGATTCATTATCCAACCTTAATGTCCAAAAATTAATTAGACAAGAGTGTAGGTCAAAATAAACTAAACCATATGAACAATTTTTATAAAAATTTTAGCGAAAATTACTCGCATCATCAAACATTAATTAGTTAATTAATTAATATAGCTATAGTTTGCCTTAAATACAATTTATAATTTACTTTTAGCTATAATTACGCTGCTCAATTTTTTAGTTTTGTATAAGTTGCACGTTTATATAATTTAGAATTTGTATAATATAATTTGTATAACTTTTGTATAATTTGAAATTTGTATAATATAATTTGTATAACTTTTCTATAATTCTAAATTTGTAAATATAATTTGTATAAGTGTTTACACTTCTGATGTTTGTAATCGTATAAATTTATTTTGAGTTTATACAAAAATAATTGAATTATACAAATGTACTCGCGAGTTATATAGACCTGCAAATTATACAAATCATCGAATTATACAAATGAGACAACTTAAACTGTTGCTACAGCCCATAAATATGCAAACTATAGATATGAAGCACAATTAAAAGTATTATAATTGCTATTTGCGAAAGCTTCCTAAAAGTTTATTTATTTTCTTCTAATTTGTTAAATTATCAGATAAAATTAATTTGGAATTATCAAAATGTGCTAACTAGTTATATTCATCGATTTGTCCAAAATCAAAGGAATTGAGCATACCAAATTAATTAATTTCACGTTAACAAAAATCTATTAAGAAAGATAATTAATAATTCTACAAACATCTTTCTATACATGAATTTTCTATATAAAAAGTAAATAATGAGTAAGGGCAAAAATGTAATTTCACGCTAACAAAAATCTATCAAGAATGATAACAAAAAAAATTAAATAGTTTTAGAAACATCTTAAGTTATTGTTATTACTATTAATTTATTTTGTTATTACTTCACTTTCTTTTCTTTTGTGAGTTATTGTGATAGCTATTTTATCATTACTTTATTTTACTATTACTTTAATTTAATTTTTAATATTATTTTTATTCATCATGCTTATAAAAAATCTACTCTTTATATAAAAATTTATCATAAATTAATTATTTCAATCTTTATTTTGGCTCTAATAATATACTTGAAAACAAACAAGTGTGATAGAATTAATAATATATATATTAGATTGAAATTAGAGAAAAAGATGTTAAAAAGTAACTTTACAAATTAAAATGAATAGGATGATATATTTGTATTAAAGACGACTACGAATAAAATGTAATTTCATTCTAACAGAAATCTATCAAGATTAAATAATTCTAGAAACATCTTTCTATATATGAAGTGATTGATGATCAAAGGTAAAAATGTAATTTCATGCAAGTAAAAATATATCACGAATAATAACAAGAAAATTAAATAGTTCTAGAAACATCTTTAGTTATTATTATTAGTATTACCTCATTTTTGTTATTTCTTCATTTTTTAAGAGTTATTGTGATATCTATTTATTATATGAAAGTAAATAAATAATGATTACGCTTAGCTCTTAATAATTATATATCAAGTATAATATTAGGTGGAATCAATCAAAATTAAAATTAAAATTTTTATGTATATAAAATTTTGTGTATTGAAATATTTTTTAATTTTGTGATCTTAAATATATTATATAAAAAAATTAAAATTCAGAAATTATGTTCTTTTTGAAACAAAATAAAAAATAAGTTCATATAAATCGAAAAGGAGGGATTCATATATTAAAATGAAATATATATGTGTTATTATTAAAATGAGCTTTCATATATTTTTAAAAAAAATTCGTTTGACTTCCTTCTATTAATTTGTGCATATATGTGGAGTTTTAAAGATTTGAACATTCTAATATAGAAATATAATGATTTGAAAACTTTAATTCTTCGTTTTAATTTCTAATTTATTACATACTAGTGAACTTATCCGCGCTTCGCGCGATTATAGAAACGATTAAATTTCATTATATATTTATCCATATATTTAATTGTTTTTATAGAGAAAATATTTTGATAGTAGTTAGATAACCTTCAACAAAGTCATAAGTTACTCTTTTGAACCATAAAATTATAATTAAATTTATAACAATAATTTTTTTCGTACAAAATAAAAAAATAAAGAGAACTATAGAAAAAGAATGCAACATTATTTTTACCTTGCTTACAGTCCTAATCATTAAAAATAAAAAAATAAATATAAAATTAATACACAATCTTTCGAACTCTTGTCTCACATCTATTTCCACAAGTTGATCACCATTCAATAGTTTTATTGTTCGAGTCAAATTAAAGGATGAATAAAACATGTACCAAAAATATACTAATTTAAAAAACTAATGTGATCATTTGTCCAAAGTCTTACAATGCATTATTTATAGAACTATAATATGAAAAACAAATAATGTCAAGAATATGACTATTAATTATTTAGAGATTATGATAATAAAATTATGAGAGTAATGAAAATAATGATCTTTAAGTTTTACATTAACGAATATAAATGAATAGTTAATTCCCATATTTATATTCTACAATAAAAAATAGAGAAATTATAAAAGTAAAAAAATAATAATACAAATAAACAGAATTCTTAGCAAAAAATTATAATAAAGATGAAAAACTTAAGAAACTCAACATATTAGTGTGTAGATGTTAGTGTTATTTAAAACTTTCAATAAAGTATTTTTTTAATTGAAAATTCATGGAAAAAATAACTATTTAGACATTTTTGAGGAAGTAAAAAAAAAAGAGCAGAGATAATTATGTTCAATAAAGTCACAAGTTACTATTTTGAACCAAATAAATTATAAATTTATAACAATCAGAACTTTATATAAAATACAAAATAAAGAGAAATCGTGAATTTACTATAATAAACAAATAAATAAATAAATGAAACATCATTCTTATTATCTTAATTACTAAAACATTAAAAAAATTACCAACATAATAAACACTATAAACATGACACTTAAGTGGAGTATAAACATGACACTTAAGTAGTAATAGAATCATTCCTTTTTGTATAATAATAATTACAAATTGTCAACCAAATATATAAAAGATGAATAGAAAAATGAAAATAAAATCATCATCATACATTTCTCAAAATAAATTTTTATAAGTATGATTTTAAGGAGTTATAAATTTATATTAAAATAATTTAAAGATTATGAATATGAAAGGTTAGGAGTTATAAACATTATTAAATTAAAAATTTAGATATATGTAATTGAAGAGGTGTGAAGATGATTTTATAAAATAAAAATGAATTTTTTTTGAAGGAAATGCCAAAAAATTCCCCAAAAAATAAATAGGATCATTGGCCATTGAAATGTGCCACATCACATTTTTATTATCTAGCTTTATATATAGTCTCATATTTTTATTTTGGATAGTGTATGTTTATAATAATTCAAAATAAATGTGTAATAAATACGTAATAGAAAGGGCAATGGAAGACTATTATGCCTAATTTACTATAAATATAAATTATCTAAGCAAATTTTTAAGTAAGATAAAAGAAATCAGAAAGAAAAAGCAGAATTAAGTAACGAAAGTTTTATGTGTATTGTATCCATAATTTAATGGATAAGTAAATATTTAGAATTTAATGTGCAAATAAAAGCATCAAATGAAAAAAAAAACTATACCGTAACTTCTTGCTAGCGTACATGACTTTTGTTAGCAATGATTAAAAAATTAGAATTATTTATGGTCCGAAACAACAAATAGTAAATAAAGAAAAAAAGTAGAAAAAATAAAAGGAAAGAGTAAAGGTGCAATCAAAAACATCAAATATAGAATAATTTATTTAACTGTGTTTAAATAATTTATAAAAATATATTTTATTTTAAACTTTTTGTTATGTAGTTTTAGTTCCCGTTTGGATCGACCTTTTTTTAGGTATTTTAAAGCCAAAATAGTTTTTGAGCAGTTTTAAAGTATTTGAAAATAATTAAAAAGTGTTTATAAGCACTTATTTTAAAGTGAAAATAACAAAAATAAGTCAAAAGTTATAAGTTAGAACTTATGACTTTTGACTTATAAGTCATAAGTAAAAGTCAATCCAAACAGACCCTTAGTATTTCACCTTTATATTATGAGATTATATTTTTAATTCTCGTTTAATAAATTCATTACATTTTTTCTTATATATAAGTATGTATGTGCATATCTTTTGTAATTTGAATTATTCATTTTAATACTTTAATTCCCTACACTCAATTAAAAAAGACTAAGAGGAACAAGTAAGGAGAAAAATAAAATAAAAAATAACGTGATTTAAGGATCTAAATTTATTTTATTTTCTTTGTTTGTTTTATTAAATTATTATTTATTTACAATCATTAAATTTTCCTTTTCATTTCCTTTTTCTTTCCTTCCTGCCTTATTCTTTTTATTTCTTTCCATTTGGTTCAATAACTTTTTCCTTTTTATTTTGTAATTTATTATTGCTTTCTCCTCATTCTTTTCGATTTATTATGCCAAATTTATTTTATATTTTAAAAAAAATAAAAATAAATTTATATTTTCGAATGACCTCTCGTATCATTTTAATGTTTTATATAGTCCTATATTTTTAAACCAAAAGAGTACAAAGAAAGAAATGGCACTTTATATATAGTGGCTGCCCATTCTAATTAATTTATACAAACAAATCAAAGTTTCAATCTAATTGATGCAATTAAATTATATTTTTTTCATGATTCTTCATTTATATAACTTTTTGTTTTCTATTACAACAATAAATATATTCGTTCAAATTTGAATGTTGATATATGAAGATTGTTAGATTATCTTGTATACGCCCAACATTAAGTATATATGAATATAGTTTACAAAAAAATTGCAATTGGAAGGTAATAATATTTCTCATGTGTCTCAAATGTGATTATTTATTATTATATCGAATAAATATTAGAAATTACTATTAACATGTCAAAATATGAAGAACTCTATTTTCTTCACATGATGAAAACATATTACTGATAAAAACGACAATTAAAAATATCGTCAGGAAACATACTTTTCAAAATGTGTTGCCACTAAAATATACGACCTTCAAAAAATATGAGGAAAATTCAATCGAAAATAACAGTTCAATGAAATTTATTACTATTAGAAGAACTTAACCTGTCACCTTGAATTGCTTCAGATTCCACCTCCCAACTTCCAGTATACAAAAAAAAAAATTCTCAGATTTCTTTCCCAACTTATTTATCTTCTCCTTTGAGTAAACTTCTTTTTCCTACCAAATGAAATTTGCACTATCAAAATAGATATGGAGATTTCTTTTGCCATATTTAAACCATAAGTTAATTAAAGGATGAATCTGTTAATATTAGAAGAAATTATAGCATTAATATTCACTCAAGTTTATACAAAATGTATATCCAAAATGTCATATAAACTTTAAATCAGAAACACATAAAATATATATATTTACTTACCATAAGAATTATTTGTGAGAGTGACAAAAGTATTGAAGGATAAATCTGCAACAACAAAAAAATATTAGAAGAAATTATAGCATTAATATTCACTCAATTTGTTTTTGAAAAATGTATATCCAATTGTACTCAAATTTATATGGATACTCTTCCATAGTTGGAATATCAAAAGACATGAGAAGAGAAAGTGACATTAATATGCAAAAGTTAATAAGGTAAATGAATAGTCTAAATTTTACATGAGATGGATAAAAAAGACAATAATTGCAATTTTAATTAATTTTAAATGGCAGTTTCATCTATTATTCAATTCTCATTTATGTATTCTGAATGAAAAAAAAATAGAACGTTGTGTAGTACAAGGTATTTGTTTTGGTATTTATAGTTAGTAAAATAATTAGTAACATACGAATATGAAAAGATAGATAACAGACATTAGAGTAAATATTATTTAATGACTAATCTTGATTATCTTCAATATTTAAGTAATATTTTTGTATTTTAAAATTTGAAAATGGTAAAAAAACAAAAAAAATTAAATATTTTTCTAGCTCTTAGAGGCATGCCACATCACCGATTTTAGATTCAGATTTATATATATATATAGATTTGAAAATTACATATAAAAAAAAGCTTAAAAACGCAATGTAACAATTTAAGATATTTAAAAAAAAATATAGTTAAAAAACATAATGACATTTGGTTGACTCCATTATTTTTATCGAAACAAAAAAAAAGTTGCATATATTGTTTGAAAAAAACGTAAGAACTAAAAATTACTATGAATCACAGTAACTGACAACTAAAAATATGTGAGAATCCTGTAAGAAATTCCGTTGACTTTCCTAAAATCACTTGTATCACATAAAAAAACAGATGTAGTAACATATATTATTCGAAAATGACACAAAAGGTAGATAAATTAATAATTTAAAATATTTTAAAAAAAACACATATAAAAAATTTAGTTCACTTTTTCAAATTTTATTTGTGTCGCATAAATTAAAAGAAAAAACTAACATACGTTGGGTCTGCACCTGATATCTAGTTTTGAATATATACTTTTTAATGACCTAATTTAGGTGATATTTTTTTAGTTCTTTTAAAAATTAATAATATCATATTTTTATATTTAATAATAATTTAACTTTAAGATACTTATACTATTATTGATTAGATAATTATATAAACACATAAATCTTTAAATTATTTTAGATTCTAAATTTTATCATTATTTTCTTATAGATTGTGCCCGATCAAACAATACTGAAAAGAGTACTATTTTATTTAACGTGAGAGAAAAGTATTGAGTATGATTGATGAGAAGAAAAATTTAAGGTGGTGGAAGAGAAAAGACATAAATTACCCCTCAGAATTCATGGGGGAAAAGTGGTACGAGTTAGAGGTGGTATACTGGAAGAAGCAAAACCTTTCCTTTGCTAAACTTAGAGAATCATATCTATCTTGGGACTCCCCCTGCCTTCCTCAAAAAAATACTCATAAATTATGCACTATGCCAAAACCAATAAATAAATAAATAGAGATTAACTTTTATATCTAGCAAATATAAAAATTATATTTGTATATTATAGTTATAGTTTATAAAATTGCGCTTCATAGAAAATTTTATGTTTGCTATAGAGTTTTTAATTTGTATAATTCGTTAGATACAATCTAATTTTATACAAATTTTCCAATTTTGTATAAATTCATTTATATATTGTAATTTGTATAATAAGATCTATATTTGTATAATTATAAGTGTATATAGACAAAAATGTATGTATTTGTATTTGTATATACATTTTTTTCTCGCTTTATAAAAATACATTTTATACATTAGTATACCGAAAATGATCAATTGTATATCGAACCAGATGACAAAAAAAAAATGTTGGTGCGATTGCAAATAAAATAAACTGTGGATGTATCATTTTATTTAAATTAATAGTTTTCTATTTCATACAATTTTTCTAAAATTATATTACAGTTTGCACTATTTAAATACATGTTTTTACCCATCTACCGAAATATTATAAAATAAAAAAAGAAAAAGTTGGTTCACCATTTTCATTTGTTCTTAGAACTATATATGGAAAAGACAATTGTAATATACTCATCCATTTTAATTATTCTTATTGTATTCGGACAATTTTTTAATTTTAACTTTTTACATAGAATATCTAAGACACAACATTAAAGAATGATTTAATCATTTTACATATTTTTTAATTTAAAATTATATAATAATTTTTTTTTATTTTATTAAATTTTGTATTAAATTAAAATAAGACGGTGAAATTGAAATGGCGGAAGTAATTAATAGTGAGGTGAATAACTCGCGCAGAACACGCAACCCCTCTACGTGCATTTTCTTACCTTGCTCAGGTAAGACTTGTATTCCTGCTACTCAAATCCCTTTTTCTCTTTCTTGCAAAAATCAACAAGTCTTTTACTTTTTCTAACCATCTAAATCTTGTCAATCAAATTGTACACTTATTTTGTGAAAATATGATTTGTTCAAGTTTAAATTATGAAATTCAATTAATAGTGAAAGAATTAAGGGTTTATACAAAATAATTTTTTATTTTCATGAAGATAGAGATAAGGTTGTTTGCGCCAAATTTTCTATAATCACAAAATAATTATACATTATGATTTTTATTTATCAAGATTGTGAGTATACATTTGTGTATGCTTTTGATTATTTTTTTCCATTCTTTTTTGTGATTTATGTGATGTTAGACGCGTAATTCTCAAATAAGTTTTGAAATTATTTGGTTGTCAAGATCATTCCGCAACCTCATCTTGATCTTTTTGTGATTATTTTCTGAATTTATGAAATTTTTTAGATACATCTTCAAAGGAATACATTACCCTTTATATAGGGCATAAGTTATGATTTATGATTGAGTACCATCTAAGATCCTTAATTTAAATGAACGTATCTGGTAGAGTCTGGCAGGATTTTGATATCTATAAAAAAAAACTTACATATATCTCAACTTCGCCCATATTGGAACCATACAAAATATGTTGTTATTGTTTTTGTTGCTATAGTCTTTCTAATATGTTGTACTAACTTAAGTTTAATATGTATATTCAAATTTACGTGTTAGCTCAAATAATTTTACTTAGACTTGTTATAAAAAGAATTGTTTGTTTATTAATTTAACTCATTTTGATCCATTCAATTTCAATTGAATTGGCTCATATTACCCACCTAATCTTCTGGTGTAGGTTGATTGGTGGAGTGGTGTGTGGCGTCATCATTCATCACTTACTTTCCCAATTGGTCAACATTAATAATAATTAAAAGTCATAAATAATTTTTGGATGACACGGGTGTAGTTCTGAATAGGGTCAGTCATGGCAATAAAATATTTATTATAGTTTGGTAGAGTGCAGGCTTAGCTGCAGCAGGAACATTCAGTATTCTTCTAGCCTTCAATATCCATTTACTTATGCAGATTATTTCCTTCTTTTCTAAATCTTCCTTTCCCTTTGCTATTTTTAGTACAAGTTGGATCAATCCTACACTGAAATCAATTAAACCCCCGTAAACATAATTAAGACCTTGAAAGTTACTATCTAAAACAAGTCAAAGATATTTATGTGGATGAACGTTCGTTCATTAGGCGTAGAATGAGAAAAGCGGAGACAGTTGTTATAATAAAATTTCAAATATCAATTGAATAAGAAGGAAACTAAAAAAAGAAGTTCACTAGGGTTGAATTGAGGGTAAAATGGAGGTGTCAAGTAAAGAGGTCAAATCTAATAATATTTCGTGCTTTGATAGGTTTAAAATGCAAGCCATACACTTTGGACATGTAAACGTATGCAACACGTCCACACAAACAAGGCTGCAATCAAAAGAGATTGATGTTTGGGCATTTCATTGCAATTTTTTTTTTTATCATCTATAGTACTTGTGAAATTTTTTTTTCCCTCTGTTTTCAAATCTCTTTTATCCCATCAATCCTCTTTTTTTCTTTTTTTTCTTTTTTCTTTGGTCTAGTAAATTGTAGTAGAGTATATAGTATTGTGTGGTAAATGTTATAAAGAGTGGGGGGTGGGATGGGATGGGATGGGATGGTGTGTTTTAATTTTTTGCAAAGTGATGGATAGACTTTTTACTCCACAGCATCAATTGGTATTGAAAAATCAAAATCAATGAGCCAAAAAGACAATTGTGATAGCCCCTTTTCACTTGTTTACTTGATTGCTTCACCTATGGGGTCTTTAAAGATTTGCCCACTCCAAGACTCCAAGCTTTAACTCTTCTTGTCCCTCTTTGCTTTAATTCTATCCATCTTTTTATTTATTCACCACGCCACCCCTAACCCCATCCCCACCCCTACCACACCCTCACATCTTTTTCCAGCTATAAATACTTGAGCTACCCCAAACAACTTATTTGTCACCTCAAGTTCAAAAATGAACAATTCACTCATACAATGCAAGAAAATACCTTTTTATATTTTTAAAGTTGTGAAGTTGTAGTTAACTTTGGTACTTTAAATGGAAATGTTGGCAATAATGGGTGGGTAACTCATGTTGGAGAAGCAGGGCACGTGCAAATTTTTGTATTCGACTATATATGCATTACTAATGGTAATGCATGAATTTTGCACGTGTTCTCCTTCTCCAACCCGAGTTTCCTACCTCCTCTCTCAAGATTTTTCAGAATTCAAACCACTTTTGACCTAATGTGACTCGAGACATAATTGTTGTACATTTCTTTTTTTAAAGTATACTCTATATGACAAGGGAATATTAACTACTAAACTAATGACATGCATGACTTGCTCTTAATTAAACAGAGTAGTGCAAATAATTTTCATTATATTATTTACAACTTTCTTTTTGCAGGGTGTCTATAGAGAATTGACAGTTGAGTTTTCTATTTATACAACATAATTTTAATGTTTTGTCATGCTGTTTTTAGGTGTCAATGAAGGGAGATGGACCAAACATGGAGCTAGTGGTCCAATGCTGTCTAGGCTTATAGCTTACCTACTCACAGAGTTCTGCTTCAACTTAATATGGCATTTGACATCTTGTAATTTAATTTTGTAATAAAAAAAAATACTGCTTCTTTACACATGTACTTATAGTATAAGAAAAAAAATTTATTTATTCTCTCTAATCTAATTGTATAATTATTTTTTCTTGGTTGCAATTTCGAACTTCAGCTCGTTAAAATATATTACCCACTTGTTTAAACTCCAAGAAAGAAAAAAAAACAATCAATAAAGGCCTATACTTCCTAATCCCAAGCAATAAAAGCAAGTTAAAGTTTGATGGTAGATTTTGAAAATGTACATTCATATGGTTCAAAAATGGCTTTAATGAAACTTTTTGCATACAAAAATTTAACTTTTTTTTATTTAAGATGCATGTTAAAACAAATGTCAAATTTTGAAATTTAAAATATTTGGTGTTAGGAAAAAACATTGAAGATAAGATTGTGGGTGGTCCTAAAAGTATAGAGTATCTTTTGTTAGATTTTGTTAGAGAATTGATGTACGCTGCTTGTTACACTCAAAGGTGGTCCATGAAGATCTAAAGCAGCTTCGTACGTACCTTAGCCAACATAAAACAAAGTTTCCTGCTAACCTGACGTTCATATGCCAGTTTTTACCATATACCAACACATTTGGCCAATGTCATTAGGAACTTTTCTATGGTTTTATTCCCACTAACTAAAGAAGTAGAAATATAATAATAAAAATATAAGAAAAAACAGCTCAATTTACTTTTGACACATGGAAGTTCTAATTTTTTTTAAAGTAATAATTAATTTGGTGTAATTTCATTATTTTTTATAAAAAAAAAAAATTAACTTCACTTATATTTATTTAATAATCTTATTTTATCTTATATTTTATCTTTTTATCATATTTCTATGTCACTTTAATAAAAACAACTTTTAGCGGTAATAAAAGTTGACATGAAGTCTTTACTGTCATTAGTTAAGTGTCATTAGAAATAATATCACTAGACTTTAGGTACATATACAAAGAGTGTTAATTGAGTCTAAATATATATATTTAACGATAATTAAAATAATTGCCGCTAATAACCATTTTTTATATAGTGTGTACCCTACTTTTTTTAGATTTATCCTTTCAAATTCTCAATATTATCTATTCAAATTTTATATTCTTTAGAACAATACAATATGATATGATACGATACAACAAACATTTTTACTATTCGTATTAGTTTTACCGTGACAGCTAACAAGCTAACAATTCTAATGAAATTGAAACTGATCAGGTGTAATTTAAGAACTTAAAATTATTCAATTAATTGTATCAAACATTTAGCGAATCTTCCTTTTTCGACTGGTAAATTTTAAAACCACTTCATATAAATCATACATACCTTAGATTTATTAAATAATTAGAAATATTCAACAAAAAGAATATTACTTTTATGTTTTTATCTTATAAGTTACTTAGAAAAAGTCAATTCAAACATCCTCTGAGAAGACATTGTACTTATATATGATAAATATGTAACCTAATTAAGTTCGCTATTATATATTAATAAATATATTACTTACATGTATTTATAGTTTTAACTTTTATACATCATTTTTTATCACCAAATTATGATTAGAGAATATACATATATTTATTAGGTATAAATAACAAATGTGAGTCGATATTTCTAGCCAGTAAAAAAAAAAAACGAGTTAAGCTGTAGATGATAATAGAGGAAGTTCCCTCATTTCCATAAACCAATTTGAAGATTGCTAATATGGATTTTTAATAAGTATGCAAAGTTGTTATTTATAGAGACCCAAGAGGTGTTATTAGAAAAGGAAAACAATCCAGGATCTTTATTGCATCGATAAGTTTGTTTTTGGGGCAATTATGTTTTTTTTATTTTGGTGAGTTTGTGAAAGCCTTATAGAGTAATTTTTATGTTAGAAAATATAATTAATCAAAGTATATTTTCTAACAGAGCGGAATTGGCGATAGGTATTTTATGAGGGGCATAACATTAGCAGAACTCGCGGTGGACGGTGAGTATGGATTGTCTATGAGCATAATATATGTAATTTTATTTATATTATTCTTAATATTTTTTCCAGTTTATATTAAGTGAATCGTTGAAGTATGACATATTTCTTAAATGGAAACATATTAAGTACTTTTTTTTTTTTGAATATTTTGATTATTTCTAAATTAATTTTGTAGTAAAAGTGAAATAGGTAAGAACTTAATTAAATGAAAGGATAAATATAGGAAAAAGTTGAACTTTGAACGTACAATTTTCTTATTCTGAATTATTAAAATTATTTCAATAATTCACTCAATATGAATTAGAGAGGATACCACTATAATAGTCCAATTGAAGTTCAATACATTATATGATAATTCGATAAAATACATTTATAACATATCAATATAGGTCAAGTAATATAAAACGGTGTGAGTTTATATAGTATATGTATACTTTCCTTGGGCTTGCGTAAGCATCTATAGATATAATCACATCACACAGGAGTCAATAGTCATCATTTTATGAGTTGATTTGGCAGTCAAAATAAAAGTGGAGGGTTTATAATTTGCCTAAGAAAGTGGGGGATTTTCTTGTAGCAGTTGAGACTGGAGAAGGTTTCTTTGCTATAGGGCCATTACTTATTGGAAATTGAAATGAAGTTAATTTAAATAATTTTTGCAGAAAGAGTTAAGAGTAGAATTAATAATAAATAAAAAGGAAAATGGAAAAAACAATAGCGTAAAAAAGTGAAACAACAGGGGACAAGTACTAAAGGAGTAGTTGCAGAAATGGGAATCAATGTAGTTACTACTCAATACTCTCTACTTGATGTTTGAACACGCAATGCACGCACCTCGAGGCCTTCACAACATATTCCTCCGTCTTATATTACTTGATTCTTCAAAATCTGAATAAAACTCTCTTGATTAATTTGTTAAAAGGAAACGGACGGTGAATAACACATGAGTACTTTCTATGTTTCATTTTAAATTAAAAGTTACTTACTTTTCACAATTACTTCTGTGATTATTCACAAAATATTTTCTTAGAACGTGTAAAATAGTTAAGAACTTCGCCACAATATCTTTTTTTTACATAAAATCATACACCTACTTTAAATTATTACTCCCTCCGTTTCACAAAGAATAACCTGGTTTGACTTGACACGGAGTTTAAGAGTATAAAGAAGATTTTTGTATCTTGTGGTCCTAAATTAAAGTTGGGTTAAATGTACAAAACTGTCATTTGATCTAGTGGCCTTAAACATGCCATGTGGAAAGCTGATTTTAAAATCTTACCAAAAAAAGAAAGAGGTCATTTTTTTTAAACAAATTAAAAAAGAAAGGAGGTCATTCTTCTTAAAACGGGGGCAGTAATTTTTTTTTGGTTGAGAATTCTGTGTGAACCAAAGGGAGTAGTATTAGTTTTTTCCTAGGCTTTGTTCATGAATCATGATTATCAACAATTATAGTATAGCATGTGCATTCAACACACATACATGCCTTTCCCTTTAATCATGTTCTTGCCAGTCTCATTTACTTCTCTTTTGAAAAAAAAAATGGAGTTCTGTTATTAAGTTGACTTAGTAAATAGAGACCGATTTTATAATATGATAATTGAGTTCATAACTATATATTTATGAATATATTAATAAATTTATAAGCAAGGTTTCAACAAATATTATTGGATTTCTGTAAATCTATGCAAACTTAATAAGCTAGCTCTGTCCCTTCTCGTATAATTTATTTTGCTTTATCTCGAATTTAATGATAGCGTTAATTTTCTGTACAATATTATTTTGTTATTATATGTAAATTTGAAGATTAACCGACTATAGAGCTCATTGCTACTTCTTAATATGATAACATATTTAGCGTACTTTAATAAGTGGATATATGACCATATAGAGAGGATAGTCATGCGTATATAGCCTTAAACAGTTATTTCGATTCAAATAAACATACAAAAAATTAAGTATAATTATTATATTATTAACTGTTACAAATTGTTATTCGAAGCATTATAAATGTAGACTGTAGTATCATTTCCTACGTAAATATTGTCATATAAAAAAGTGATCAACAATTGAAAGACCAGAACCTTGATTGTGTAATTTGGTCCAGAGACGTGTTAAGGCCCATCATAAAATCGTACTAGGGCCCTGCATCTGTCTTTTCTTCTGGTTAGAGTCATCAACCTGTGCTTGGCCTATGCTAGATCGAGCCAACTATAGCTTGTTCTTTTTGGGAAAATTACGTTAGAATGACCAATATTGTCGCTATATTAGATAATATATCTACGGTTTAAGAAAATTATAATTCATGGCTATAATTTTTCTCAATTCTTGCTATTCGCTTAATTTATAGTATTCGTTTAATTTGTATAAATATGAAATTTGTATAATTCGATTGTTGATTGTATACATTCATAAATTTGTATATGCTTACCGTAGCTATTTGTACACTATTGATCTCAAAATTTGTATAATTCGGTTGTTGATTGTATACATCCAGAAATTTGTATATGCTTACCCTAACTATTTGTATACGATTGATGAAAAAATCGCAATAAATTAGCATGTTTGTATATTGGCAAGCAAAATATAAAAAATAAAATTCTGAAAAATTTCTAAATGTATAAATACGAAATTATATATACATACCCTATTTGTACATTTACAAATGAAATATACAAAAGAACATACATATTCAAAACGCAACCTCCATAGCAAACAAAATTATAGTTATGAAGCGCAACTATCGAAATTATAGTTATAGAGCCTTATTATGTTTGCTATTTCTATTTTTTTTTTATTTTTTTTTTAGATTTGGTCTGAGAGCAAATTTAATTAATTATACTCTAATGCGGGTGTTAGACACCATAAACTTTTGATATATATAAATCACATTATAATTTTAGCCAAAAGGCTGAGAAAGATACTTGTCTAGGTAATATATATTTGGATTATATGTTTTTTTTGCCAACGTATCAAGAAAATATATTTTTTTGTACTTAGATGTGCAAATCTGAATTTTTACAAATACATCCTTTTATGATTTCCTACTTGAAAAAAGTATGGGCCCAGCGAAGCCCGCGAGAGCCTCCTAGGGCTGGACTAATATTCGTAACGGCCCGTCCTAGTAATGGCCCCAACCGGCCCAGCCAATCAAGTTTCAAAGCCCACGTGAACGGTTAGATTTGGTTGACCCATCTTTATTGATAGCTCCACTTCTAGTTACCGATGACTCAACAGTTTACAAAACGGTGCTCAGTATCCATCCGCATGTAAAGCCAGACTGGCAAATTATCTTTTTGTAAAACATCGTGAAATCTTAGTACTTTAATTGGGTGAATATTGAATAAATTTTTGTGATTCGTAAAATTTTATTAGTTTAATTGATTAATTATTTGAATTTTGACTTTATTGATGAGGGCTGGAAATTTAACTTTTTAATTCCTTTAAAGTAAACTCATTTATGGAATTACAAGTATTTTGCTATTACTGGATGGCTATTTCTTTTTCTTTCTTGGTGTATAGTGTGAAATTATTAGATAAAACAAAAAGGGTAGAGTGGGTGAGGGATGGGGAAGACTTGTCTTGTACAAAGTAGCACTCAATATGATTAGACATAATAATGCTTAGTAGCATTAGTGTAACCTTAAAGATCTTATCCTAATTATTTCATCTTATCTGTCTTTGATCCAACATGTGCTTCTCTATTGGTGGGTTGTCAATTGTTAAAACCTGCATGTAATGGAAATACATTTTTCTTCCTACCTCACATCCCCTTCAAAATACAACAAGGATATATAAATATAAAATCAAGGATGCTAGCCTTTTTATGTTGACAAAAAACTTTTTGGATAGCCAATGACAAAACATTCTATATGATTTGTTTAAGCATAAAATAAATTAGTGTTTCAGGAATGAATTTCAATATCCATAAATACTTCTTAACCCTAAATTTCTGTTTCAATTTAAACTAATACTATACAAACACCACTACATATACAACGTAATTTTCGAGGCATTTTTCATTTTTTTAAATTAACTTAATTGTTCAATTTTCAAGACTATTTTTATAGTGTTCTTCCAATTTTACCTTTCATTAATTAGTATTGAAATTAATGATTAATTAATAGTTAGTTATTTTATATCATAAATTTGACAATAATTAACTAGGGTAAAAATGGAAATCTAGGTTCAATTTATGTCTTAATCTACTTTTCTAAAAGAGTGTGAAACACATCAAAAATCAACTTAGTATGGAATGGATGGAATATAAACTTAGTTATTATTATAAACTTCGTTAGAGCGATTTACCCTCAGTGACTTCCCCGCGCGAATTCGTATTCAGTTGAGCTTCAATATGAGTATCGACAATGGATAGAAAACCAAAGAAAAAAAAATTATTATTATAAACTAATTTGATAACAATATAAAAATATGTAACTATCAAATTTTACATCAGCCTTTATAAAGTTGCAATGTCAACTATAAGCCAAGAAAAAGGCGTCACATCCGTTTAAAAAAAAACAACCTATTTTGACTTGATCTTGATACAAAATTTAATAAAATATAGAAGATTTTTCTTTCTTGTGATTCAAAATAAAGTTATATCAAATGTATCAAATTATCCTTTAATCTTATAACCTTAAACAATCTATGTGGAAAATAAAAATAAAGTGACACCATAAAAGGAAAGAGATCATTTTTTACAAATAAACTGAAAAATAGATCATTATTTTTTAAAGGCATAATACATATATTGGACCCTAAACTTGGCTTCAAATTTTAACTTTGACCTCAAACTTTCATAGTGCACAAATAGGCTTTTAACTATACTATCTTTCAACAAATAAACACGCGATTCCTACCTGGCAAAATGTGTGAAATACACGCATTCTGCGCGAGTGAGAGGTAATTTTTGAGGCCCAAAACGATAAAAAATTGCTAAAATGACAATTCTACCCTTAATTAGTACATAAATTGGACCCTTAACTTGGATTCATATTATAACTTTTACCTTTAACTTTGTTTGTGCACAAATAGGCACTTTAACTATCCAAAACTTAAACAAAAAAATACTCGGATCCTACATGGCAAAATACGTAAAATTCACTCAAATTAGGCGCGTCAGATGTATAAATCGAGTGCCCAACAGTAAAAAAAAACACTGAAATGACAATTAAACTCTCTTTCTAATTTTTCAAAAAATTTCCCTCTTTTTTGCATTATTTGTTGTTCATTGCAAAATGCAAGTGACATTTAATTACTTTTTTGTTATTATGAAAAAAATTATAATGAAGTCTTTTTTGACAAGATGGGGTGAGGATACAATTATACAAATTGAATGCAATTTTTGAAGGCATTTTGATTAGATATCAGACTGCTACTCAAACTTGACAAAAATATGTGAAAAAAACTATCAGACAATTTATCAAATACTTTAAGTGCACCATTTCACTTAATAATTTTTAGTACTGTAAGTTCATTTGTTGGCCTCCAAAATTCATAATTGCAATTCTCTTCACTATGACAATCACAATACACAAAGCACTCTGTTTTTTCAGTCAAATATTTGACAACTTAAAGCACAAATATACTTCAAACTAAAGAAAAGAAGGAGAAGTTCATTGAATCTCATGTCTTTCCATATTTATGGGTTGCTCTGAAATAATTTTGCAATAAAAACATTAGTTTTTCTAGAGATTCTCATATTAGTTTGAACATTTGACCAACAATATGCAAATTCTTGTTTGTAAAATGTTGAATCTTGTTACCTTGACTAAATTGAGGAAGAAAAATAGATAACTCGAAAATTAAATTACAGCAAATATCTTGAACAATTTTTTCTTTGATTTGAATATAAGGAACATGAATTTCATATTAGGAATTTTTAAGAGAGAGAAGAAAAGAGGTACTAATTTTTTTTTACCTAAAAAATGAATTTGTTTTCACTTCCACCTTATTCTATATTATAATTTATTTTTATAATTTTTAAAATCTAGGTGTATTTATTTTAGTTAGTTGGCAGCAACTGAGTGGTTTACTTTTCCACGTCAGAGCATGTGTGTAACACGCGTTTTGATTGAAATATTTGCGTGTTTTTTTGTTTAAATTTCGGATAGTTAAAGTGTCTCTTTGTGCACTATCAAAGTTAAAGGTCAAAGTTATAATTTGAAGCCAAGTTAAGGGTCCAATTTATGTATTATGCTTAAAAAATACGTGTAAATTTTTTAATTAGTTGGCAGCCACTAAGTGATTTATTTTTCCACGTCAGAGCATGTGTGTAACACGGTTTTGATTGAAATATTCGCGTGTTTATTTATTGAAAGATAGGATAGTTAAAGTGCCTATTTGTGCATTATGAAAGTTTGAGGTCAAAGTTAAAATTTGAAGCCAAGTTTAGAGTCTAATATATGTATTATGCCTTTTTTAAACGTACATAGCATTAGAATCCATATGATAAAGAGTTTTGTGGTGGTAGTAGTGTGGTGGGGGTACTGAGGATCTTTATGCACAAACCTTGTAGTGGAATCTAAAGATACATGAGCTTGACATAGGACCAAAATTGATAATGGCCATCACTTATACTGTTATATGAAGATGAATAACTTATCAGTGCTCTCAAAAGTCAAGTGTTCACTATTAAGAGTTGTCCATATCACAATTAGGTATGGTTGAGCAAACGGTGTTCACAAGATCCTTGTGGTTTAGGTGTCTTTTAAATGTCAAAGTTGTTGAGATATTATTGTTTCAATTTATTGTTGTATAAACTGTGGTTCATGATAAATGACCCTTGGACATGATGAAAATTCATTAACAAATCGAACCAACCATTTGAATTTTATGCAATAAAGTACGTTAATAAGTGGACTTGAACGTTAGACTAAATGGGCAGACAATATAAGCAAAGTGGAATCAATAAGGAGATTATATTAATCAGGTTAATAACAATATATAATCATGATAGATCCTTTTATAAAAAAAATAAAAAATAGAAGATTTTATTGCATCAAACATAATGATTCTTCCTCCTGGAATGATAGAGAAAGTCTGAAGGAAAAACAAATTTAGGATTAATTTAAAATGTGAGCTCAGTAAAAGCGTTTGAATATAAAAATATAAAATTTATAAACAAAAATATTAGCATTAAAATAATATTTATACATGAATATCAATTGAATTTTTTTTTTAATTTTTGTAAATGATTTGAAGAGATCTTGAAAAATAATTTTTTAAATTTAAAATTAAAATATTGAATATGAATAAATTATTCATGATTAAACAGACAATATCGAGTTGAATAACGTAGAAGTGAGGCTCATTAATAGAGGTGTTGTGGAGGTCACATATGAGTGCCCCGCAAGGCCCCAATAAGATAAAATTTGAACCATAACTTGAAAGGTCGTTTGCTTTTAATTAAAGGTATATCACCACTTGCCTAATTATTAAAACACATGTAACTTATATAAAACAAAAGGTTATTACTGATTAGGTAAGGATTTATATTAAAATATAAAAAATAAATGAGTGCATCTTTGACCTTTCTGAGCTATTGAAATGACTTGGTCTACTTTGGAATATTTTTTTTTAAAATTAAAAGTGATTAAAATATAAAAGGTAAATATACTAAGAGGTAAAAAAGAATTTTATATCTATTATAAATATATAAAAAAAAAAAATTTAATTGTGCATAAATGATATATATTTTTTTTATCAAAGAGTGTTTATTTAAACGTCTTTATCCTTGTTAACTCTTATTCTACTTGATCCTTTGATTTAACTTTTATCTACGATGACTATTGAGGAACACTTCATTCATAATAAATTCATTTTGTTAAACTTAAATTTTATCAAAATTTCAATATAAATATTGTCAAAAACAAATTTAAAAAAGAAAAGATTTGTCCCCGAAAGGGACATGCACCTACTAAGTATGGCATGATTGACATTATTCATCAGAATTAATTTTTATAAATAGACAAGTAGGTATACTGGTATAAATAATACTTAGGTTAACATCAACACACAGCTTAAGGAAAAGACGGCACACATAATGCTGTTTCTTTTTCTTTTTAAAATAAATAAAATTATAACATAATGGTCATTTTATATGATGATACCAAATACTGTGCCAAAATTGTAATTTGCTTCTTGGGTTTACATAGATACTTTCTTTGGAAAAATTGTTTAAGTAGTAAATATTTAACTCATTAAATGTTATAGCTACTGTTTAGAGAAATTTTAATTCGTAGTTATAATTTAATTTTTGATTTATATAAATAAATTTAGAATTTTATATATGTTTATTCGAGCTATTTATATATGATTTATCAAAAATATATCATAAATGACCCTATTTGTATATTGCCAAGCAAAATATACAAATGGAGTTCTCAAAAAAGTCTGAATATAAAATTTGTATATATTTATCTAATTTATATATTCACAAGTAAAATTTACAAAATGACACAAATATATCTTCAATTTTCTTAGCAAAATCTATATATGAAACACAATTATAACAAATAAAGCTATAAAAGTTTATAACATCTACTATATTTGTTATTTATGAAATTTTCTCTATTTTCTTCCGTCTCCCATGGTAAATTTGTGGTTATTTTAGTATAAATATATAGAGTTAGGTTTACACATAAAAATGTATAATTATATTTATAGACATGGTTCAGATTAAAGACAGATTGAGATTGATCAAAATATAGTGTTTGTTTATTTTGTAAAGTGTTTGATTAGTATGAACAATATGCCGAATATGAAATTAAATAAAAATAGTAAAGTAAAAAATTAGATGGAGCATGAGGTCTGAGGTTTAATGTTGATGGCTGATAGTGCCATCAAATGGACTTGGTCTTACGAGCTAAGACGATTTAGTACAATAAATAATAGGACACAAGAGATTAACCATATAAAATACCAATGTATTGTCTAGTGAGCAGATGATAAATCGATGATCTAGAATAGAGAGAAAACTATCTATAATTAAATCCTATGATGTATTCTCATTTATTTAAGTCTTTATTCATTGAATAATGATTAATGAGGTAATAATTGGGTTGTAGATATGATCTTTTAACTTTGGAGTTAGATGAATTTACACGCGATATATTAAACTTAAATATTTTGGATTCAAATTATCCAGGAAAGTAATTAATGCCTTTTTCAAAGAGAATTATTGGGACATCTGGCATCTCTGTAATGTTGAGTCAGCCTCGACTTGTTCTTATTCTTTACGTGTCTTTCCTTAATTACAAATGTATTTAGATTAAATTTATCCAATATAAGTTAATACAAATGACGTACTTCGTACTTTTCAATTTATTTGATAGTTTCAGATTGATTAAGAATTATGAAATAGCTAAATAAATAAAAAATCCTTTTAAAATATATATCAAATTATATTTTTAGTACACGTTAAAAATATTTATGTATGAAACCATGTGAATTCTCTATCAGAATAATCAGTAAACACAAAAGTAGAATTCGTTGACTAACTAAATACTCGTTTCTAAATAAAATAATGTTCCATCTTTTTTCAAAGGGAAAAATTGCACAACTGAAAATAGTCCATCATCTTATCATTACTAATAAAAGAAAAGAAATAGAATAGATTGTTTTAACGATAATTACAAATAATGTATTTATGATTATCCCATAAAAATAATATGCATACAATCTTTTTCTTACTTATTTTTATAATACAACAGTAGTCAATGACAAAAATTAAAATTAATATCCAGAACATTTCCGGGTCAATCTCAATACCCAAAACCCAGTTAACCATTATCTGAGATAAAATAAAGGACATATCTGACATTTCAAGCAGATAACGACTGATCACGTGACATTCTTGATCAGCTCAATGTTCATGAGCCACGTGGCTAAAAGCCAAAGGTAGAAAGACGCCGGCTTTGTCACGTCGATCTTATCTCCATATACGTGCTCTTAAATCCAACCGTCCATTTCATCTCAGATCTGAAAGACGAAAATCGACGGCCTATAACCGATCTTATCCCACAAACCTGCAAAAGCCTTATACGCTTCAGCCGTCAATAAATATCAGTCCCCATAGCATCACTCACTCCTCTATAGAACACAACAAGCCGAGAAAGATCTATCCCAGCGGGACGTACAATTTCCCTTTTCTCTTCTTCTCCCCTTAACGTGAGCCGATTCGCTAACCTGCACCATGAGCTTACTTGACAAGCTCTGGGACGACACCGTTGCCGGTCCCCGGCCAGATAGTGGCCTCGGGAAACTCCGGAAGTATTCTACTTTTAGTCCGCGTTCAAATTCCGGCAAGGGTATGCTTTTGATGCTATCTTTCGCCGGCGTTTGCTGATCTTTATTAACAAACAATAATCTATTATCATTGGCTTATCAATTCTGTGTTAATCTGAATTATCACTTAACGTAGTATATTTATCTTTGAACGTGCACAAATTTGTGCGATTTAAATAACGCTATCTATTATTTTTTCAACGAGATCTGATTAATATGATCAGTATTTAAAGTTAACTGGCTAAAATATGTTGGTTTCTGTCTCAATTTGATTGCTGAAATTGAAAGTTACTTTTTCCTTAATAAGGACCAGATGATAGCTTAACAAAAAGAGAAGAAAATAAGGCGATTTTGATAAATAATTTGATCTGAGGATTCTGCACTTTTCGCTACCGAAAATATATTCGATTCTCATGAAGCATTTTTTTCGTTTTGCTTCAGAATCAGAAGTTTCAACACCGAGATCCTTCACTGAAGAAACAAGTGAGGACGCGGTGAAGGTGACGAGAAGTATCATGATAGTGAAGCCTTCCGGGAGTCAGAATAGAGATTCACCTCCTGTTTCTCCGGCCGGTACTACTACTCCGGTATCTCCTTTTTCTGGTAAGCTATCACTTTCTGTAATTAGTTTTCCGATCTAACTCGTTCCTACTTTCCCGTCATCGCTTCGGCGTCTGCATCGCCGGATTGTACCATTAGAATAATTTGTTCGATTATTAACCGAAAGTACCCTCCAGGAAAAGAGGAGAAAAAAAATCTAGAAGAATCTTATAAGGTTATTATGGTAAATGTGTAATTTTCTATAATTGACGTAACTTAGCGGATAATGCGAAGCAATAATGCCGATATTAGGTGGACGCAATTATTTTAATGTGGTGGTGTCTACTTAGATAGTGATATCCTTTCTAGAGTCCATTGATGTGTTTAAAAGACAAAATTTGTGTTCGGCCACACCCCTCCACATATAACAACTGTGCATGGCTACTTAGCTTACACATATACCCTAAAATTGAATAATTAGCTATTCATCTAACCGTTTGGATAGTGGTCCAGTTTACTTTAATTCTCTTAATCTGCTCATGACTTGGCCCACATAGCCATTTTGGTCAAAACATCAATTTTTAGAAATCAGGGACCCCCTATATATCCTAACCTTTCAGATATATGTGTATTTAAGTGGATAATATATGTTGGGTTCTTAGTTTTTTAAAGTTTTCAATGATTGCTTTAGTGGTCTTATGATTGAACGACCTGATAATAGTAGAGTTGTACCAATTACTTTGTTGGATAGGTATAATACAGGGAGTTTCTTCTAGCTAGTTATAATGCATGTTGAGATGAGAACTCTGTAGAGTTGAGACTAATTATTTGATGTGTAATGATGATGATCAGGTTCCTCTGGAAGAGAAGCATTTCGGTTCCGGCGGCGATCAGCGTCATTTGCATACGAGAATGCCAGTGGGGTTGGACCCAGAAGCCCTCGTCCTCCTTACGACCTGTGAGATATAGTCGGGTTCTCTTTTTTTGTTATCCCTCTTGAGGCGGCTGGATGTAGTATAGCTAGTCGACATTACTCAACATGTTCCTGGTTGAGAATGTTGTTTTGTGTGGACTTGTGGCAAGTGGTGTTTTGTTTGCTTAATTTTGTAAATAGTGCAAGTGGTTCTTCATCTTGCGGATGTTGTGACGAAGGTTTAGCACAAGATGTGAACGTCCCAGTTCGTTATATATTCTGCTTTGTATTACGAGTTTTCCCTTATATTGTTACTTTGATTTTCTTGTCTCCGTTTTTTGTTATATTGGAGTTTGACTAAACCTAGATCTGCACCGTAAATCTTGTTTGTTGTGATATTGGAGTTTGACTAAACCTAGCAAGTCTTGTTTGTTGTTATATTGGAGTTTAACTATATCTAGATTTGCGGTGTTGAAATTTTTTAGGAGTAATAATTTGACCTTTCGTTAGATTTTTTATGTGGTCTTGAGCAACGTACAATGGGGTCTTTGCGTGATGGCGAAAGAAGAAACAAATATCTCAACTAGGAACGAATGGGTGAAGAGAGAAAGAAGTGTACGCAAATAACCATGGATATTTTATCGAAGATTTTTGTAAAAAACTAAAATACGCTGATGTTAGCAATAATGCGTTCACTTTCTTTGTTGGGATTTAAGAAGTTACCCGTTTCTTACGAAAATCAGAGTATGGATTTCTAAATTGACGAGCAATACCGTGAATTGGCGTAATGAAACACATTAAAAAAAATAAGAGAGTTGAATTTTAGAATATTTAGTAAAAGAAAAGAAAATGCTATTTGTTGAAATTGCTGGACTATTTTTCATTTTTACCCCTTAGTTTCTGTTGTTAGAACTAATTCTCCTAATTGGCTAATATTTGAAATGTGGCTAAAAATGTCATTTGCACGGTACGAAATTCATAATTCTTTATTTTATTACACCATTGGGAACTAAGCAACTATTTAGAGCGGTACTCTATTGTATAAGAAGGGTCTCTTTATTATTTTTTTTGACTATAATGTGTTTGAAATAACATGGCATGAGGAAATCAAACGCAATGATTTTTGAAATGTGTTGTTCTGGATTTTTGATTTTCACTTATTTATGGGTTAACCTTTTAGGTTAAAAGATAATTTGTTAAATTTGATTTTTTAATAATTAGTATAAAAAATTTAAAATATTATGATTAAAACTCTTTTTATAATCGTCTAATAAATAATTGATATACCGTATATGAATGCTTGACTATGATAAAACAAAATGACGACTTAAAAGAATGCCACTTTTCATTGATCAAATTAGATGGCGATAACTTAACTTTGGACCTTAAAACCTTTGGTTATTTAGTTATAAAACTGATTCAAATCAGGGGTGGCTCGACTGTGTTAAAAAAAGATATGTGCCTTAATCCCCATATTTAAGTGGCCTCATTTTTTATAATAATAGGTTATAAGTTATTATTTTTTAATAAATATTGAATACTATTCGTAGAAAAAGTAAACATTTCATGAAAAATGAAGGGATTATTAGAACAAATTTGACATATTTGGAGTACTATATCTAATAAAAAATAATTCAAAATAAGAATGGTTATATTATCAGATGAAAACT
Organism: Solanum lycopersicoides; assembly: GCA_022817965.1. Lineage (NCBI taxonomy): Eukaryota > Viridiplantae > Streptophyta > Magnoliopsida > Solanales > Solanaceae > Solanum > Solanum lycopersicoides. The sequence goes on from CM040618.1 coordinate 122,629,151, forward strand.
AGAAGAAATAAATTATATAAAAGTTATTAACTATTTAAGTTTAAGGCCCCGTTTAATTTTTGCTTTAGACCACTAATACTCTTGAGCCGCTCCTGATTTAAATAATACTTAGCCGATAATTATTTTATATTATTTTGTTTCATAGTATTTCTACTTCGAATATGATAAATAGGCACATAAATTTACTGAGACCTTGATATATTTTTATCCATTATTAAAAAAGTTACTTATTTTTTCCTAAACTATTTCTTTACCACTTCATTTTTAAAAGATACAAATATTTTTAAATTTTGTAAAACTTGACCAAAACAGGATATAAATCTTATTAGGCAGTTCATGGTGGTGCAGAATCCTGTAAAAGTTTAATGTATATTAATTTCTGAATTCTTATTTTCTAAATTGCTTATATATAACTTCAATTATACTTTTTAGTAGAAAACAAATATCCTTCCGCTAGCAATTTTTTAGAAGTTCCCCTATTGTTGCCAAGTGCTAACCCATAATTCCATTAAATATTAATTTTTGAATCCTCAATTTAAAAATTACGAGTTAATCTCATATTACAATTTATCATAAAAAATGAGTAACCTTAATCAGGGTCCTATTTTTTTTTTTAATCCCATAATAACCTACCTCTTCTATAACTTTTGTCACAATCTCTGTCATTCGGATGAATACTATATGCCAGGGACGGCTCAATATAATTCAAGGCCTAAAGCGAAATTTTAATTAAAAGCCTAAAATTCAAATAAATATTATTTATATTTATTTATTTTTCTAAAATTTAAAATGTAAATTATTACTTAAGTCTTTTTTATAAATGACGTTTTCAAATACCTTTTTTAATTATTATCTTAAAGTAAGATTTTATCAATTTAACATTGAAAACATCATGTTATTGAGATAATTATTATATGAGTCGATAATATAGTTCTATAAATAATAAGTTGATAAATTTTAAATAAAGAAGAGTTATAATCATATAATCTGATTCAAAAATTGATAACTTGGTATATCCTACTTTAATATGAAAAATTACAAAAAATAAAAGAATATTTATAATTTACTTTGTTCAACAGTTTTCGGCTATTTATTCATATTTTTGACAGAATATTATTCTAATTATTAAAGATTTGAAGAAATAGAGTGCATGAAGGTTAAAAAGGATAAATAATGTGAGTGTTAGCAAATATATATATATATATATATATATATATATATATATATATATATATATATATATATATATATAAACAATTATTTTTTTTCATGAAAAAATTAAACATGATTTTTAATGTATAGATATTTGAGACCCCAAAATTGGAGGCCTAAGACATTGGCCTAAAATTTCTAAGGCAAGAGCCGGCACTGCTATGTGTTGAACACATTATATGCACACACTGCAAAGCAAATAGATGATATAAACCGCACTAGGCAAGTTTTATGGGACAAATTCGACTCAAAAAGCTTAGACAGTAGATCAATCCCGATTTTAAATGACCATCCTTCAAACCAATTGAGTCATCTTAAAAGACACAAATACCCTATTGCTAAGCATGATTCCAATAAATATAAAAACAATAAAATTAAGAAGTAATATATAGATTTAAAAAAAAAATAAAAAAAAATAAAAAAAAAGGAAGAAAGAAAGAAAGGGGTGGTTAAATTAAAGTAAGCAGGGAAGAAGTGAGAAGAGAAGGGGAATGAAGAATGGAATTGAAATTGCAATTCTCTTTGTTACTGCTGTTGGCAACATCCTTTCACCTTCAACTACACTACGTTTCAGGTATCACAATCCTACTCTTTCTAGTTTCTACGCAACAAAAAGTCAAGCCCTAGGTTCAAACAATCCTCTTCTTGCTGATTTTCTGCAAAATTAGTTAATTATTTCGTTGACTTAATATCCAATACGAAACCTCAGATAAATAAAATGAACGATTTATTTGCAATTAGGCTGTTAATTTTGCCGATCGAGCTATATTGGATTTTGAATATTTGGATAACCCCGTAAATTTTTCCATGTATTTACTTCCAATTTATATTGGCGTAGTAGTCACCAACTGAGCAGTGTGTAGACTGCAATTTTATTCCTTGAAAAGATTTTGATGCTCTTCTCACTAGTTTTTTTTTTTTTTTTTTGGGTATACTCTACCGAGCCTACTACTTTGTGAGACTACACTGGCTATGTTGTTGTTGTAGTTGTTCATGTATCTAGTGTATGTAGTGTTTTGTAAGGATGCAAAAGCTTCCTATAGTGATCTGATTTATGTGAATATGTTAGGCTAATAAAAAAGTATGCTACACATTAGTTTCACCTTTGCATATAGATCAGAATGTTAACATAGCCAAACTTTTCACATGTGAATAGCCAGTATAGTGTGTAGTGATCTACAAAACCAAACTTACACGATTCTAATTTAAGTTGCAATTCATATTATTATTTGTGAATTAGAAAGAGTGCCTAGTGTTTGGATTGTTTTGTGGGGTTATTATGGTCGTAGATCATGTGGATACATAATGACGTCGTAGGAAACAAAATGCAAGAACTGATCAAATTTATGAAATAGAGGTGGAGTTTTCCAGCATGCTAGAAAATAAGATAGGTAATGGTAATTGTGGCGGAGTGCAGAAATGTTGGGTGGAAGTGAGGGGTCGCGATGCAGTGCATTCCAGGTTTTAGAGATTATATTATCAGCTAATTGGATTGCTTTTAAGTGGAACTATGAACTACACTTCCTATTTTTTAGGTTAGATACTTGTTGCAGAAGCATCAGAGGAAAGACTTGAGACCTTTTGTTGTAATAGATCCAAAAGTATACGTGCACATTAAGAGATTGCTTACACATATGGTATTGTAAATTCTAAGAAAGTTTGTTTTGGCATGAAGTTGAGGCTAAATGTGTTAGCATCACCTGACATATCTTTTTTTTCTAATTAAGTTATTAAATGGCATCAAGAAGATGCATAACAAAAATTAACAACAAAAAGGGAGATGTCTACTTCTACAAAAACTTCCAGGACAATTAAGGGGCAGACAAAATCCAAAAAGAGTTCTGCATTAGTGTGAGAACGGTTGGTAAAGATTAGAGTGTATAAAGGAGTTTTCCCTAACCACGGGCTTTCACCAATGATTTGTATTGTGACATAGCATATTAGATATGTATACACTATAAATGATATGTTTGAAGGAGATGTCACTAGTGTGAGAACGCTGCCGTAAAGGGTATAAAGAAGTTTTTCCTTAACGATGGGTTTTACACTAAAGATTTGTATTGTGTCATAGTTGTTTACCCTAGTTGTAATGATCCAACTTACCTGTGGCACAATACTGTGTTAACTGATGAAACTAGCAAGGGTAGCAACCATAAGTTTGACCTATGGAGAAGCACTCTAGATGTAGGGGTGTTGGGATGAGTAGAAGTAAGATTGATATATGCACAACAAGTTTTGCTTAACATAATTAGAGTGAAATGAGTGAGGCTATACGGGATTGTAGAGCGTAAGTGCCAACAATTCAGATAGCTATGCTTCATGTTTCAGCTAAATTGGTAGTTAGATGAAGATATACCTAGGAAAGTGCTACTGTAGTATTATGCAATAGGAGGATACCTACTAAATTTGAAAGTGCTACAGCAGTGGCAAGGGTCACACCTAGAGGATAACTCTTATGAAAGAAAACTTGAAAGTAAAATTAGAGAGGTCACTTGAGATGGTGCTGGTCATGTCCTATGTCAACTTCAGAATGCACTGGACCCTAGGTGTAAAAAAGTCTCTACTGAATGTATTAAATGAGATAGGTTGACGTAAAATCGCTGGGCAGAAATTGTCTTGAAAAACATATGATCTCTTAGAACACGTAACAAAGAAATAGCAATAATGGAAGGAAAAAGTTCATAAGGCGATACCAAGTAATTTGGATTAAGTTCATGCATTATGACATATTTAGGTTTGTTAGGAGTTGCTTAATCTTGTTAGATATCTGTGTGCAACCTATACTGAAAAAGATATATGTATGCCAATAGCAAATGTAGTGACTACTCCAGTAAGAGAGCATAAAGTATTGAATTTAGCAGGTTCTAAATGAAGGGACTTGAATAGTGAGGATTCATATCTCCAACTCCAACTAGCTTGAGATTGATGAACAGTTGTTGTGTAGTGTTGTTGTCAAAATTTCAACTGATTGTAAGAAATGCAAAATCGTACTACTTCTTGGGTAATGGGAGCTCAAGATATTATGATCTGATTATTAATACAAGTAAAGAGTATTAATTTTGAAGATCTTAAAGAAAACATTGATGGGTCTCAATTAAGATTTTTATTTCTAACATATTCTTTTCTTATAATGAGTTACTGAATCATTCAAATACAGGTAAAGATAATGCAGTTTGCATTTCACCTGGTGGTCGCTTTCCCAGATTTTCAAATGAAGGAAAACCTCCAAGAAAAGTAAAAAAGGGTCCGAGAGATTTGAACCTCTGTAGGGTATTTCGCGGGAAAACTTGCTGTGATGTTACACAGACACATCCTGCTTTTATGTCCATTAGGAGGCTTGCTTCAACTGGAGAAGCGAGCCAGGAGTGCTTGCACTTATGGGAGATGTTAGAATGTTCAATCTGTGATCCACGTGTTGGGGTGCAGGCTGGACCCCCTGTTTTATGCACCTCTTTCTGTGACAAAGTATACCAAGCTTGCTCCAATGCATACTTCTCCATTGATGCTAAGACACAGGTTTGTTTGGAGCTCACGTTTGTTAACAGAATTTTTAGATGAGTTATTCAGCAATGGAGTATCTAAATCACCAGACAATAGCTTTTATTGGATATTTTGATTTGGTAATTTGGATCATATACAATGCTGCTGCTTTTTGCTCCTTCGGTTGAGCTCATTAGCTAAATGCCTACGACATCTATTTTAGTTTCTTGTCATGTTTGTGCTTATCAGTTATTGACATATTTCACTCTGATTATAAATTACATGTCAGGTTCTAGCACCCTGTGCTGTAAACGACTTTGTGTGTGGTAGAGCGTCCGAATGGATCTCTAATGGGACAGAGCTCTGCCGCGTTGCAGGTTTTTCTGTGAAGTCTTTGTCTGATGATCCAGAAGAAGTTTCTTGCTATGGTGGAAAATCTAGTGTGGATTATATTGCCGATTCATGGCGAACTTCACGATTCAAGGTGCAAGAGAAAGCTGACAGTTCTGGGTTAGTGGAAGATTTCAAGCAATGGCTAGAGGACATGACATTTAAAGAGAGAATATCTTGGGCTGTAGGAGGCATGGTTCTTACAGCAGGACTTCTATTTACCAGGTGAGTCAATTCCTATTTAGTAGTTATTTATAAATTCCTTCAAAATAAAAAGAAAAAATAACCTAAGACAGTCTAATTTTGAGCTTCGTGGACTCTCTCGCGCACTGTTGCAGTCTTAGAATGCTAGTTGTTACTAAGAGTCGTATAATCACGTGGACTCTGATTCTTACTCTGTTAAGAGTGATCATCATGCATTTGAAAGTTTGTTAACCTCTGTACACTTGTGATATCATACTTCATCACTGTCATTTACATTTACCATGCAGTCAAAGGAAAAGCCATAGGCAACGCCAGAAACTAGCGGCCCTCCAACGTACTGCTAAGAAATTAGAAGGAAGGGGGAGTCCAAGATCTCCTACAACTTTAGGAAGCCTAAAGGGAAGTTAAAGATGATACTAACTCCTTACTAAAAGGAGGAATTTCATCTTGTTATTATACTCCCTGACGAAATTAGCAGTGAATACAGATTTTGAATGTTATTGTACTGCAAGTGTAAACCAGTGAAGAAAACTTTTGGTGCAACTCTGATGTCGCTGCCTCTGTCTCTACCTCTTATATCTTGTTACATATGGTGCTCTTTTCAGAAACCATATTGGTCTTGAGTCTAGATTTTAAAAGCAAGTTTGATAACACGGAAACGGCTGGAATGTATAAGCCATTCCAGTTGCCTTGTCATAGCATCAAGTGGGTTCTTTGTTGCAAGTGCAGGCACGAGTCCGATTACAGAAAAAGATCAGTTGCAGTGCTTGGATTTATACTTGTTTTTTTTAAGTGATGGAATAACCACATCATTTTATGCAGATTTAGGGATTGTTAATGGATAATTTTCTGTTGATTACAAAAACACTACTATTAAATCAGCTTTTCATTAAGAATGAACGGTTAAATTTTGAGGATGTTTTTGATAGACTTAAAATCGTTCATCTTTCCAGTTACCAGTTGGCTTTTTGACAATTATGTCATGAATAAGAATATAGACGCCAATCAAACATGAATCCACACTTCTTCAAAGACGGTAAAAGAAAACAATTATATCTTGTTGATACTAAACTTTTATGTTGGATATACTGGTAAAATATAATGAACGTATATTTAGGGGTATAATTGTTACGGCAAAATTATATTTTTTTGAAATTAAATTCATGATCAAATACAAATTGTGATTTTTTTTTTCAATTTTAATTTCAAATACTTAAATCTGGAGCAGAGATCGAGCTGCATACTTGCATCTTTGCTTGTTTCACTCATAGCTAAGGGCACGAGGTATTAACTTTGAACATTTTCATTATCAAGTAAATCATTATATTGCAATTACAAAATGGTTATGTTACCATTAAAACAAATGATTCATAAAATTGGTAATTTTACAGAATCTTGTAAACTATAGAACAATAAAAAATAGCAACTCATTCACGATCAACAATTGTCAAATTTCTGAGTGCTAGTAAATACAAGAAGTGAACAAAAAGGTATCTAAATTAAACAACTGAAACATCTTACGTTTTTCTGAGGATACGTTATATTGCTGATTTACAGAATTCTTTTTTCTTTAGTTGTAATAATACCCCTGGCTTATCCACGGTTCCAAAGACGGAAAGGTATTTGGAAAGGATGGCTTGTATCAATAACAAAATATAAAGAGGAGTGCTTGTCATTTTTCACTATATACTGGATAAATCTCCATGTACACTTTCTACTGTATCACATCCCTCCAGCCTTGGGTGGCTGTTCAAATTAAAGAAAAGAACAGTAAGATATCTCGTAGAAGCTTCACTTGCAAAAACTTACCGAGATTGGGGCGACTTAAACACAATCATTGGCCTAAAACTAGAACTTAATAAAACTTAATAAGATACATAAATAGTTCTATTAAAGCGTCCTCCAAATAAAAATGTACGGGAATCAAAACCACATGATAGATAAGAAAGAAACATTATATCTTATATAGAAATAAACGACTTCTAAGCTTTTTAATATGAAAAATTATAATTTTCTTGTATAGTGACATCAGAATGCATTAAAGCTTTTGGTTAAATAACTTTAGAACTTCGTTTGATATTTGAGAACTTTTGTTCAATTTTTAAAAAGTTTATAGTTAAATGACAATAGTTTTATTGTGTGATATGTACAACTTTGAAATCAATCACTCAAAGTTTATAATTTGGGGTCTTTTAACAGTTGGAGGCCTAAAGCAAATTCTTATTGGCCTTACCTTTGAGCCACCATGACCAAGACAAACTCTTTCATGCCAAAATCACAATGGTAAGTGGTAACTTGAAAAAAATATATGGAAGATTATCATACCTTTTTGAGGGGCAACTTTGAACTGCTAGATAATACCGGTTTCAATATTTCAAAGGAGCATACAAGTTGCTCATCAACGCTTAACAAGGCACCTGCATTATCAAATTCTCCACCATAATTGGGAGCGGAAAATAGAGTCACAAGTCTCCGCTTAGCAAAAAATTCATACCCATCTTCCACCACCTAAAACAAAATTTCACAATCAAAATACATAAGGGGAAATCATAAAATTTAAGCAATTTGAAATACTAAGGGCATAGAAGCAAAGCTGACAACTACTACCGAAGTACTAACATTATTGAAATGCTTAAACAATGACTGTCTTTCAGAATTACCCCAATATTTAAAAAAAAAAAAAGAACAGAACTATACAAGAACTATTCATGTCATGAACTCGATAAATGCTTTGCTAGATGTTTAAGAGTTTCTCAAGCGATAATAGCTTCAAAATAAAACACATTTTTCATGAGAAACATATGAAATTTTGTAGTATGGGCATTTTTAAGAAGTGGACACAAGAAATGTCTGAATACCATCCACCTATTTGTAAAAGACTTTTTTCATGTATCTTGATCACAATAATGCAATTCTAGTTTTGAACGACCAGAGTATAGTATACCTGATGACCCCGGCAGATGAGGTCTAACTCATTCTTAGCCAAAAATTCAGCAACTACGTCAGGTCCAAAAGTACAAGAAACACCTCGATCACTATCTGACCAACCCTTAATTCTAGGATCAGGATCAGCCCACAACAGATCACACAACAAGCCACCGTCTGGAATCTCAGCTGGCCGCTCAATTTCGTTTATTAGGTCCAAACTTTTTAGCTCTGGCGAAATCCCACCATGCATGCAAAGGATCTTTTCATCTATAAGTGCAGCAACAGGCAAGCAATTAAAGCAATCTGTAAATATCTTCCATAGCCTAACATTGAATCTCCGTTTACATTCATCATAAAATCCGTAGACCCTATTGATTTTTGCATCTTCATGGTTCCCCCTAAGGAGGAAGATCTTGTCTGGATACCTTATTTTGTAAGCCAAGAGCAAACATATTGTTTCTAAACTCTGCTTGCCTCTATCAACATAATCTCCAAGAAAAAGGTAATTTGCTGAAGGAGGAAAGCCTCCATATTCAAAAAGTCTTAATAAGTCTTGGAATTGCCCATGTATGTCACCTGCCAGAATGGCAAAGGAAAACAACCAATTCACGAGAACATTAACATGCAGACGACGAGCAACATTTATGAGAAACTAATTGTTCCTATTTTAAAATTACATTTGAGATGATCAAACATTTCACAGACACTCGAATTTTCGCAAAGCAAGTCTAATATCTCAGACGTCTAATTTACCCAATTTTGTTACATCAGTATAGTAATCCACAATTTGTCTAGAGAATTCTATATAACCAAACTCTAGGCATTGTATAGCTATCTATGATTACTTATCCTGTAATAAACCAAAATTTACTTTCAATTGCTCATTGTATATGCAAACGTTTATTTTTGTACAAGGACATGAATGTTTTCAATCCAATATATAGCTTTCTCGGTGACAACACAACAGTGAATTAGAAACATCCATTTTTAGGTTTTTCTTAATCCTCATAGAATAGATCTCGAAACAGAAAAGGTGCAATTTTCAGCAATGATACAACAACAATGATTGACATATAAAAAATTGGAAACATACCACAGATCCTAACGGGGGCACGAATCCTGAGGAGATTAGGCTGAGAGAGGAAAATCTGTCTGGCATTAACACAAAGCTGTCGGATCTCAGCTTCAGATAGCTGAACTTGTTTCCCTCCCTTCTCTTCTAATAACCTCCCTATTATATCATCCAATACCCCTTTCTCCATCAATCCCTCCATTTTTTCAACAATCTAACAAGTTTTGTGACATGAACCAAATGTAATTGACTTACTCAACAACCCACTTTTTTTCCCACAGAGAAAGGGGAGGATTGCGTATAAGTAGGAAAAAGCAAAATGGATTATGATAAGGGAAGAAAAAAAAGGCTTAAGAATGAAGGTAGAAAAAAAATGGGTAATTGGGGATGCGTGGTATGCTCGTCTATTCTCCTCCTATTATCTCTCTTTATTTGTCCTCCATTCTTTTCTTCAATATACTAATATATTTGGTTGGAATAAAAATGTGACAACTGCCCCCCAAAGAAGATTCAAAAGAGTTGAAATCTTCAAATTAGCAACTCTTTTTTTTGGGTTGTCTTTCTTGTCTTGTCTATAAGGCGCGGCGGGCACGATCATTTTGGACCAAAACATACCTACATACACGTGGCAATGGGAATGTTGTATCATCAACCTCTTTTCTTCTATTGTTTTATTTTATTTATACTCTCTCTCTCCGTCCTAATAGTTTGACTTGCTAGTAGATAAATATTTTAAAATTTGTGATCTAAAAAAATTTTGATTATAAATTATTTTTGTGAAAATAAAATAAATATTTTAAAATTAAATTGTTATCGAATATAAAATGTGTTATCACATATAATTGTTCTTTTACATATTCAAAGAGGAAAAGAATGGATAACATACTAGACAACAATTGTTCTCTAATTTGTTGAATTTAAATCCGTGACGAGCCCTTATAAAATTGGGATGTTGACGCACTTAGATTAAGAGCAGTTCCAAAGAACAACACGTTATTAAAGAACAATTTGATGCTATTCTTTACTTTCATACAATTATATAATATTGTGATGGTATCAAAGAGAAAAAACTATTTTGTTATTTGAATAGATAATTAGGTAGAGAACTTTATCAAATTGATCTTTGGACAAGTGGGCTAGTCCATAGCAGCGTCATTGGGCTTTTTACAACTCCAAACAAAGTAAGGAATTGCTCCCATTATCCATACATGAGCAATTTGATAAACATATTAGTTGAACTTTAATAATGTATGCTTTGATTATAAATACTAAGGTTTCGAAGACTTTCATCTCATCCGGAAGAATGATTTCTTTGATATGCGGAAGACTTTGTTTATTATCATTATTCATCAATATAAAGGAAGTAAGACTGAGAAAGACTTGATTAATGATCTCTCTTCTGGTGAAATGCCTCCAGAAAGTTATGGATGCCTCTAGAGATAATATGCAACACCTTAAATTAATTATAGTTGTAGGGGTACGTCGACAGTCCAAATGTAGATAAAACTTTTTTTTTTTTCCAGACTTTGATCAAGCCTATTACAAAGTCAATGTGATGAGCTAAGTTTGCATATTGTAATTGGCCCAGACATGTCAATTTGGGCAGTTGACGCTTTTGTACATGTCAATTTAGACCAATACATGCTACCTTATATTATAAATAAAATGTACAAAGTACAAACCTTTGTGACCATATATTATTACATACAAATACTCATGTTTTCAAATTCTTGAAAAACATTTAACGGCTAGCATCAATAGGGTTGTGTTTCAACATATAATTATACTGTAATATTAAATTTTCATATTATTTTTCGCTCTGCAAAAAAATATATACCTTCAAATGAAACATGGCCAAACGTCCCCTTAGTACTCTTGATTTGAGCTGGAAGAAGGTGGCAGCTAGCAGGCATGATCTGTTTGGTCTTCTAATTGTTTGACGATTTGCTTTGATGAATTAGGGTTGCGGTTAATGACATAAATAACTAGTTGCACTGCTAACAGAAACCATCCCATAACATTTGGTACCTTTACGAAATCACATTACATGTTGTTAATTACTAGTAATTAAACATAATTAGGTTATCCCTATAATATTTGTGTTTTAAGGCATTGTTGATTGATTGAACTATTTTGTGATACCAAATTGTGTCTAGTAATTAATATAGTTGAATCCTGAAAAATATATTGTGTATATACGTATGAAAATAAGATTAAGTACTTGTAATTATTTACAAAAATACTATAAGACCATATTATAATAAAAATCCAACTTGTAGCCAGTAGGTAGCTGAAAAGAGAAGTCTTCTTATTTTAATTACAAGTGGCCGAGACTGTTTTTGGTACAAAGGTTTTGAAATTTCTAAGAAAATATGAATATTTTTTTTTTTTGTTTATTTGGTAAGTTAGCAAAAAAAAAAATTTATTTTTTATTTATACAAATATTACAAAAGATTAGGGTAGGAAGGTACCATAGGGGTGTTGGAGGATGGGGTCGATAAGATGTGTTGGCGGATGAGGACGACACAATTAATTTGATCATGATATCTTTTATTTTCTACTACTTATATATATAAAGATAAGATGAAGATGTTAAGATAAACTTACTCCAAAAAAACAATTAGCACTTTGATCCGTAAATCTTAGTAATTTTGACAAAGCTCAAGTTAAATCTAATCAATAGTAATGCTAACAAAAACAATTAATTCAATCCTAAGAATGACAATAATGTAAAATATTTATTCTTTAATTTTACATTAGTTTAGACATTTAAAATAGATAATTTAATTATTATTTTTTAATATTTAATTGTATTAGTAAAATAGAATTGTTTTCATATTTAAACACTTGAATTTACTTTCCATACTAGTAAAAGAAAACTATGGACTAAAAGTTTCATAAACTATGTTAAAAAGATAAAAATTGTGAAAAAGTATAATAAAATATTTAAAAATTATATCAAAGTGAATAATTTTATGTATAAAATAAACTTTATACTTAGGTTGACTTTTTTTGCTCAATACCAAATGAAATCAAACCAAATTATTAGTCAAGCTTTTTGTGTTTAACTTAATTTATGATTTGATTTGATTTTTTATTAGATTTCATATACATGATTATCTTCAAAGTGGACTGTAGATAAAGAAAAATGTAATATAATAGAGATACTAATCTTAATCAGGTGGCCCGTGGCCGTGACACTAAACTCACATTATATTCAAATGAATTTTATGACATACAAATACTCATTTACCAAATTCTTGAAAACATTAATGAAACCAAAACATATAATATAATTAACCAGACATGATTTTCATTTCATGCTACAGCTAGCAATAGAGATGTTCAACATCTCTTTGCATCAACCTAAAATAATTATGATAATTACCCTATTAACCTTATGTTTTTACTATTGAGATTTAGCTGGAAGAAGATGGTAGCAGTGTGGGGTCCATCCCCATGTACCAAACTTTGAATTATTTTCTGCCAATTTCAAAGTTTGGCAGAGTTGGTAAAGAAAAAATTATTTTTTTTCTTCAATTTCAAAGTTTGGTAGAGTTGGTAAAGAAAAAATTGTTCTTTCTTTAATGTCAAAGTTTGGCAAGAGTTGGTAAGTTGTGAAGAAGAAAAAATTGTTTTTCTTCTGTAGCACATTTGGAGGGTAGTGTATTTGTTCTCTATAAAAGGGAGGACAATTCTTCATTCTAAGTACACCAAAAGGAAATTACAAAGGAGAGAAAAGAAGAGTGAGGCATCACAGAAGAAAATAATCTGTGAGGAAAAATAGAGAGTGTGAGCGATATTATAGTGAGGTGGAAAAATCAAAAGAGGGTTATTTCTTTTGAGTGTGTAGTGATCTTTGGAATTTTGCTCGGATCTACAAGTGTAAAATCCTTACTATAGTGATATTCGTTGCTCCTCTCGGGTCGTGGTTTTTTCCCTTATTTAGGAGGGTTTCCACGTAAAATCTTGGTGTCATTATTTCTCTTTTATTCTCGTTGATTAACCGTATTGTTGTGTTCCGCATTTATTGCCTTTATTATCGCAAATATTATTTCTGTTATGAATTTATTCCCAACAATTGGTATCAGAGCACAGGTTCTGCCCATTTAGAGAAATATTTTTGCAGCTTATTGTACTATACTCAGTGAAAAAAAAAAATGTCTGGAGTAAAGTACGAGGTAGAAAAATTCAACGGTGATAGCGGTTTTTCAATGTGGCAGAGAAGGATGAGAGACTTGCTCATCCAACAGGGTTTGCACAAGGTACTAGGCGGCAAATCCAAAAAGCCCGAATCCATGAAACTTGAGGATTGGGAAGAAATGGATGAAAAGGCTGCCAGTGCAATCAGATTGCACTTAACAGATGATGTAGTTAATAACATCATCGATGAAGAGAGTGCATGTGGCATTTGGACAAAGTTAGAAAATCTATACATGTCCAAAACGCTGACAAATAAATTGTACCTAAAGAAGCAGTTATATGCGCTACATATGGGTGAAGGTACAAATTTTTTGTCTCATTTAAATGTACTTAATGGACTAATCACGCAGCTAGCAAACCTCGGAGTAAAGATCGAGGATGAAGATAAAGCCATAGTGCTCCTAAACTCGTTGCCATCTTCCTACGATACTTTAACAACAACCATTTTACATGGTAAGGACTCTATTGAGTTGAAGGATGTCACATCAGCCCTTTTGCTTAATGAAAAGATGAGAAAAAGGCCTGAAAATCACGGACAGGCTCTCATCACGGAAAGTAGAGGCAGAAGTTACCAAAGGAGCTCAAGTAACTATGGTAGATCCGGAGCTCGTGGAAAGTCCAAAGTCCGATCAAAATCGAAGGCCAGAAATTGCTACAATTGCGATCAACCAGGACACTTCAAAAGAGATTGTCCAAATCTAAAAAGGGGCAAAGGGGAAAGCAGCGGCCAGAAGAATGATGACAACACAGCTGCCATGGTGCAAAATAATGACAATGTTGTTCTCTTCATAAATGAAGAAGAAGAATGCATGCACTTGGCAGGTGTAGAGTCGGAATGGGTGGTCGACACAGCAGCATCTTACCATGCCACACCGGTAAGAGATCTTTTTTGCAGATATGTAGCTGGTGATTTTGGCAATGTGAAAATGGGTAACACAAGTTACTCAAAGATTGCGGGGATCGGAGACATTTGCTTAAAAACAAATGTTGGATGCACATTAGTGTTGAAAGATGTGCGCCACGTACCTGATTTGCGGATGAACTTGATCTCGGGAGTTGCTTTGGACCGAGATGGATATGAGAACTACTTTGCAAATCAAAAATGGAGACTCACTAAAGGGGCATTGGTGATTGCAAAAGGAGTTGCTCGTGGCACGTTGTACAGGACAAATGCAGAAATATGCCAAGGGGAATTAAATGCGGCTCACGAAGAAAATTCTGCAGATTTATGGCATAAAAGAATGGGTCATATGAGCGAGAAAGGATTGCAAATTCTTTCCAAAAAATCACTCATCTCTATTGCCAAAGGTACAACGATAAAACCTTGTAACTACTGCTTATTTGGTAAACAACATAGAGTCTCATTTCAGACATCATCTGAAAGAAAGTCGAATATACTTGATTTGTATATTCTGATGTTTGTGGTCCAATAGAGATAGAATCGATAGGAGGTAATAAATACTTTGTTACCTTTATTGATGATGCTTCTCGAAAATTGTGGGTTTATATCTTGAGAACCAAAGATCAGGTGTTTCAAGTATTTCAAAAATTTCATGCTCTGGTAGAAAGAGAGACAGGTCAGAAGCTAAAACGTCTCCGAACTGACAATGGAGGTGAGTACACTTCAAGAGAATTTGAAGAGTACTGTTCAAACCATGGAATCAGACATGAAAAGACAGTTCCTGGAACCCCACAACACAATGGTGTAGCTGAAAGAATGAATCGCACCATTGTTGAGAAGGTGAGAAGTATGCTCAGAATGGCTAAATTACCTAAGACATTCTGGGGTGAAGCAGTCCGGACAGCGTGTTATCTTATCAATCGTAGTCCATCAGTTCCGTTGGAGTTTGACATTCCGGAGAGAGTTTGGACCAACAAAGAGATGTCTTACTCGCACCTAAAGGTGTTCGGTTGCAAAGCTTTTGCACATGTACCGAAGGAGCAGAGAACCAAGCTAGATGATAAATCAGTTCCCTGCATATTCATCGGATATGGAGATGAAGAGTTCGGGTACAGACTATGGGATCTTGTAAAGAAGAAGGTCATCAGAAGCAGAGATGTAATCTTTCGAGAAAGTGAAGTTGGAACTGCTGATGATCTATCCGAGAAGGCCAAGAAAAAGAATGGTATAGTCCCTAATCTTGTTACCATTCCCTCTTCTTCTAACCATCCCATAAGTGCAGAAAGTACGATTGATGAAGTTGCTGAGCATGAAGAGCAACCTGATGAGATTGTTGAGCAGGGGGAGCAACTCGGTGATAATACCGAGCAAATGGAGTACCCAGAAGAAGAAGAACAATCTCAACCTCTGAGGAGATCAGAAAGACAAAGGGTAGAATCAACCAAATACCCTTCCTCAGAGTATGTCCTCATCAATGATGAAGGTGAGCCAGAAAGTCTTAAGGAGGTGTTGTCTCATCCAGAAAAGAGCCAATGGATGAAAGCCATGCACGAAGAGATGGGATCTCTACAGAAAAATGGCACATACCAGCTAGTTGAACTTCCAAAAGGCAAAAGACCGCTTAAGTGCAAGTGGGTCTTTAAACTCAAGAAAGATGGAAATGGCAAGTTGGTCAGGTACAAAGCTCGATTGGTTGTAAAAGGCTTCGAACAAAAGAAAGGTATTGATTTTGATGAAATATTTTCACCTGTTGTCAAAATGACTTCTATTCGAACTATTTTGAGCATAGCAGCTAGTTAGATCTTGAAGTGGAGCAATTGGATGTGAAAACTGCATTTCTTCACGGAGATTTGGAAGAAGAGATTTATATGGAGCAACCAGAGGGATTTGAAGTATCTGGAAAGAAACACATGGTGTGCAAATTGAATAAGAGTCTTTATGGGTTGAAACAGGCTCCAAGGCAATGGTACAAAAAGTTTGACTCTTTCATGAAAAGTCAAACGTACACAAAGACCTATTCTGATCCATGTGTATACTTCAAAAGATTTTCTGACAACAATTTTATTATTTTGTTGTTGTATGTGGATGACATGTTAATTGTAGGACAAGACAAAGAGTTGATTGCAAAGTTGAAGAAAGATTTGTCCAAGTCATTTGACATGAAAGACTTGGGCCCAGCACAACAAATTCTAGGGATGAAGATTGTTCGAGAACGAACAAAAAGAAAGTTGTGGCTATCTCAAGAGAAGTACATTGAACGTGTACTAGAACGCTTCAACATGAAGAGTGCTAAACCTGTTAGCACGCCTCTTGCGAGTCATCTGAAGTTGAGCAAACAGATGTGTCCTACAACAAAAGAGGAGAAAGAGGGAATGGCTAAAGTTCCTTATTCTTCAGCAGTGGGGAGTTTGATGTATGCGATGGTGTGTACAAGACCTGATATTGCTCATGCAGTTGGTGTTGTTAGCAGATTCCTTGAAGATCCTGGAAAAGAACACTGGGAGGCAGTTAAGTGGATACTCAGGTACCTAAGAGGTACCACAAGAGACTGCCTGTGTTTTGAAGGATCTGATCCAATCTTGAAGGGCTATACTGATGCTGATATGGCAGGTGACCTCGATAATAGAAAATCTACTACTGGATATTTGTTTACATTTTCAGGGGGAGCTATATCATGGCAGTCAAAGTTGCAGAAGTGTGTCGCACTCTCTACAACTGAGGCAGAATATATTGCAGCTACTGAAGCTGGCAAAGAGATGGTATGGCTGAAACGATTTCTTCAAGAACTTGGATTGCATCAGAAGGAGTATGTCGTCTATTGTGACAGTCAGAGTGCAATAGACTTGAGCAAGAACACCATGTATCATGCAAGAACGAAGCATATCGACGTGAGATATCACTGGATTCGTGAAAAGATAGAGGACGGATCTATGCAGGTCATGAAGATCCCTACTAGTGAAAACCCTTCAGATATGCTGACCAAGGTGGTATCAAGAGACAAGTTTGAGCTATGCAAAGAACTTGTCGGCATGCACTCAAGCTAGAAACCTAGAGCTACCTCCTTCAGGTGAATGGGTCTGGAGGGGGAGATTGTGGGGTCCATCCCCATGTACCAAACTTTGAATTATTTTCTGCCAATTTCAAAGTTTGGCAGAGTTGGTAAAGAAAAAATTGTTTTTTCTTCAATTTCAAAGTTTGGTAGAGTTGGTAAAGAAAAAATTGTTCTTTCTTTAATGTCAAAGTTTGGCAAGAGTTGGTAAGTTGTGAAGAAGAAAAAATTGTTTTTCTTCTGTAGCACATTTGGAGGGTAGTGTATTTGTTCTCTATAAAAGGGAGGACAATTCTTCATTCTAAGTACACCAAAAGGAAATTACAAAGGAGAGAAAAGAAGAGTGAGGCATCACAGAAGAAAATAATCTGTGAGGAAAAATAGAGAGTGTGAGCGATATTATAGTGAGGTGGAAAAATCAAAAGAGGGTTATTTCTTTTGAGTGTGTAGTGATCTTTGGAGTTTTGCTCGGATCTACAAGTGTAAAATCCTTACTATAGTGATATTCGTTGCTCCTCTCGGGTCGTGGTTTTTTCCCTTATTTAGGAGGGTTTCCACGTAAAATCTTGGTGTCATTATTTCTCTTTTATTCTCGTTGATTAACCGTATTGTTGTGTTCCGCATTTATTGCCTTTATTATCGCAAATATTATTTCTGTTACGAATTTATTCCCAACAAGCAGGCACTCTGTTTGGCCCTCTAATTGTTTTGATGAATTAGTGTTCCGGTAAATGACGTAAATAATCAACTGTACTGCTCCCAGAAAGCATCCAGTCCCATTTGATACCTATTGTGAAATGTGAAAATATTTCATTATATATATATAGTTAATAAGTAATTAAACTTAATTTGGAAGAAAATCATCAAATTCGACTACTCTATATTGTTAACTGTAAGTTTTGAATCGTGGATTGTTCATATGACCCGACTGGACTCAAACTTGTTGTCTACAGGTATTCCCTAGTAAAAATAATTGGTGGCTTTCTATTGTTTATGCTAGTACTAAGCTAGGCGTTCGTAGTAACCTGTGGGATAATCTTGTAAATATTTCTTCATCTTATGTGGGTCCTTGGCTTATTGCTGGAGACTTTAATGATATCTTAGATCAAAATGATAAATGGGGGGGCAGGAATATTGATATTAATAGAAGTAGTAATTTTCGTAACTGTGTTAATGCCTGTAATCTTATAGATCTAGGGTTTAAAGGGAGTAAATATACTTGGTCTAATCATCGTAAAGGAAGGAAAGGGTTAATCTTAGAAAGATTAGATCGTTGTTTTGCAAATACTTCCTGGATCGAACTCTTTCCTAATACCTCTATTACCCATCTTCCTAAAACCCACTCGGATCATGCACCTCTCCTTATATGCCTTGAGAATCGTTGTATCACATCTTCTTTACGTCCTTTCATACTAGAAAAATTCTGGGTGTCTCATCCAGATTTTAAAAATATTGTTAATTCTTGCTGGCAAAATAGAAATCTCCCTGAAGCAATAACCTTACTCCAAACAGAAGCTACTAGCTGGAATAAGCTCACTTTTGGAAACATCTTTGCTAGGAAAAATAAAATTCTCAGGAGACTTGACGGTATTCAGAAATCCGAAGCTTATCTTCATAGTCGTTTCCTTCAACAATTAGAGCGTTCCCTAAATAAAGAATATAATGATTGTCTGAAAATTGAAGAAGATTACTGGAAAATTAGATCAAGAATCAATTGGCTAAATGATGGTGATGCCAACACAAAATTCTTCCATCTTTCCGTTCTCAATAGAAGAAGAAAAAACATCTCCTTTTTTATGGATGATAATAACAATTGGATCACAGACCATAATAGTATCATAAACCACGTCGTAAATTTCTACCAATCTATCTTTAAAACAAATCATATGAATTCTAATAGGATCAGTATTATTAATTCTAATAAGAGTCTGCACGCTTTAGACCTCACCCCCTTAGATTTACCTCTCCGCGATGATGAGATCATCCATGCTCTTTTTTCCTTCAAGCCCTTCAAAGCTCCCGGTCCAGACGGCCTCCACCCTCACTTCTTTCAAGTACATTGGAATATAGTTGGGAAATCTGTTTGCGACTACTGTCATAATGTATTCCAAAACAAATCCATTCCTGAAGAGATTAATAAAACTTTGTTATGCCTTATTCCAAAATTCAAAAATGCCAACAGCCTAAAAAACTTTCGCCCCATTGGATTGTGTAATACAGTATATAAGATCATTACAAAAATCATCGCTAATAGACTTAAACCTTATCTTAACAACTTGATTGGTCCTTATCAATCCAGTTTTCTCAAAGGAAGAAGGGCTTGTGATAATGCTGTCATTATTCAAGAGCTCATGAATCATTTAAATCGCTCTAAAAATAAAAAAGGTATCGTCATGCTAAAAATTGATCTCGAAAAGGCCTTTGATCGTCTAGAATGGTCTTTCGTCTATCGAACCCTCATCTACTTCAAATTTCCTCCAAAAATGACTAGACTTATAATGAGCTGCATCACCACTTCAAATATTGCCATCTTAGTTAATGGTACCCGTACTAACTTCTTTTCCCCCTCACGTGGGATAAGACAAGGTGACCCAATATCACCATACATTTTCATTCTTTGTATGGAACTACTCTCACATCATATTAACTACCAAGTCAGTACCTCGAACTGGGACCCCGTTAGAATTAATCCTAGAGGGCCCTCCTTTTCTCATCTTTTCTTTGCCGATGATCTTACTCTTATAACTAGAGCCAACTCCAAGTCTATAACTACCATACATTCTTGTATGAAAGTTTTCTGCCAGCTCTCAGGCCAAAAAATAAATCCACTAAAGTCTAAGGCCATTTATTCCAACAGTTGTACTCTATCCATACTCACCCTAACTCGAAAACTTTTTGGTATCAAGCCTTCTAATGATTTTGGTAAATACCTCGGGTTCCCAATTATAAATAGTAATCCAAAAGCTTCCGACTTTCAATACATTCTTGATAACATGAGAAACAAGCTCTCTTTGTGGAAAACTAAATTTCTCTCCCCCGCTGGAAGACTTATTTTGGCTCGTGCCACCTTGAATGCAATTCCCGCCTACTCGATGCAATATTTTGCATTGCCTAAGAAGACTTGTAAACAGATTGATCAGATTCAAAGAAATTTCCTTTGGGGTACTACTGCCAATAATAAAAAACTCCATAATGTCTCCTAGAATATGGTCACTTCCCCAAAAAAGAATGGTGGGTTGGGATTAACTAAAGCTCACGAGAAGAACTCCGCTCTTCTGTCCAACTTTGCTTGGAGATTCTCCACCAATCAATCCTCTTTATGGGCTAAAACCCTATCTACTTCTTATAGTCATCGTAAACATATCTCTTCTACTTCGTTTATTTGGAAGAATCTAGCATTTGGGAAATCCATCTGCTCCTCTGCAATAGCGTGGTTCCCTTCTCTAAATTCATCAATTAATTGTTGGCATTCTCGTTGGATTCCCTCGCTTCCTCCCCTTAGATACACTATTCAAGGCACTTTAAACAAAGATGAAGATAATCTTGTGTTGGCTAATCTCTGGAATGGTTCTAATTGGGATTGGACAAAAATTTCCTTCAATCTAGACAGGGAAATTATAGAAAAGGCCTCTGCTGTCCATCCTAACCCAAACTTAAGCATTAATAAATTTTACTGGTCCTTAACCCAAAATGGTATGTTCTCCTCCAAATCTGTCTATACTAATCTGAATCCTGATTCCACTAATGAATACAATTCAAACTGGATTTGGAAATCTAATACCTTGAATAAAATCAATTTTTTCCTTTGGTTGTGCTCACTTAATAGACTCCCTACTAATGCTTATCTCCATCGTATTGGTATCATCACCAACCCTCTTTGTCCTATATGTAGAATTGATAATGAAAGTTCTGAGCATATATTTCTAAATTGCTTCATTGCCAAAAAATGTTGGCTAGACTTAGGTCTTAATCTCTCCACTCTCCCTTTAACCAATAATAATTGGCTCAACACCCTTAACAATCTTAGCTTTCCGAGCCAAGTAGACCTTTACTCTTGGAGTGATCTCCTTCCTTTTGCCCTTTGGCACATCTGGTTAAACCGGAATAATAATGTTTTTAATGATAAAAAAGATATTGTCAACACCCAAGTCATCAAGAATTGCACCCTTGAGTTCAATCTTTGTACTACTCCCAACAGTAAAAGAACTATCAAAATCAAATGGTTTCACCCTCCCCATGCAAAATTTAAATTAAATGTTGATGGTGCTTTTTGTATAGAAAAAAAGGTTGCAGGTATAGGTGGGGTTCTTCGAAATCATGAAGATGATTGGATAGGTGGTTTTGTAAACAAAAGCATGGCTCCGAATCATACTTTGGCCGAAATTGAAGCCTTGCACACTGGACTCATCTTAGCAAATTCTTTCAACTGGATACCTCTGTAAATTGAAACAGATTCTACTGAAGTTATGTCTTTGCTTGAACATGCATTACCACCATATGAATCTATCATTTATGAATGCAGGTCACTGTTGAAGAGGTTGCAGAATCCGCTAGTCCGACATAGCTTCAGGGAGGGGAATTATGTAGCAGATATATTATCAAAGCGTGGTACCAGGCTGACATATCATGAAGAAGCTATCTTTTTGAAATCTCCGCCGAATTATATAAAAAAACAGCTTGCTAAAGACAAAACGGAGACATCTCCTTTAGACTAGTTAAGCATTCTATATGTAATAAGTTAGCCCAGTTCGGTAATCTCGCTGTATCTACTAACCCTTCTAGGGTGTACGTACAATCTAATCTCTCTGTAGTACCTTAACTATATAAATAAATATCCTTTTAACCAAAAAAAAAAAACTGTTCCAATGTAAGCAAATTCTTTTTAAAAATAAATGCTTTACGCTCTTATCAAAAAACTTACAACAAAAAGAACATTTTCTTAGATTAAAGACACCCAACAAAAGAATATTTAGTTTGTGAAACACTATCTTTATTTTCTAATGATACTTCGTAAATTTTATTTTGCTGCAACAATAAAAAATACACAAATCATATTTAAAAAATGTTATTTAATTCTTTCACTAACATGACAAAACATAATAATTATGAATCTCGAGTAACGTGGACAAATTACTAAAAGTAGTGATAATTCATCATGTTATAATAATATGGGTCCTATAGAAAGCTCCTTTATTCCTAACCTCTAATGAAAATTTAAAAATATGATTCACTTATAATCCTTCACTATAAGTTGGATTAATAATATGTAGTAACTATGCTGTTAGGTCAATAGTAATAATCATAGACTCTGTATAACCTAAAGAAAATTAAAGATAACATTTTATCGATGTCATGTTATGACAGGTATAGTACTTGTATTGATCCCAGCCCATAAAAATGTAACGTTTTATGATAAAATGCTTACATTAATTACTTGTCGTGCAGAAACGTGATGTAGATTGCAAACTATTTATATCATCAGATTTTTTTGTCTACTAATAATTAATATTAATAAATGATGATAGAAAACTTACTCCAACAAACCAGTCACCCACAAGCAGGGCATACAAAGTCCAAACACTGCCATTTAAGAAAAGGAAAAACGATAGGAAAAATGGCATATACTCTACACTCTTCGTTATCACCACTGTTTTCTGTTAAAAAATAATTAATTATGAGTCATCCAAATATAAATAAAATTAGCTAAATTTTTGAGTAATTAATTATTTTTCCAAATTAAATCATAATATATATTTAAATTATGTATATACTTCACATAAATCATAACTATTTCACATAGTTTATGATATTTCTTAATATATAAAAATAGAAAGATTATTTTTGAGATATTAAAGAAGCAAATTACCACAACACCAAAAGGGGAGCTATACATGATGATGGTTAAACCTGCGGTAACGAAACCAATTAGGTTAATTATCATTTGACCATGTAAAAGTAACTGCCCCAATAATACAATTGTTGCAAAAATCACCACATTCAGAACCACAGCTAGGCTGGCTGTCTTTTTCTGTTGAAAAAAAATTTAGAGACATCAGTTTATATATATATATATATATATATAGTTGCTACAAAGGAAAGTTAATAAAAAAAAGTGTGATTTAAATCTGAAAAAATATTTAAAGAATTATATAAAAATGTGCTTCTAATTCAAACATAAAACTTCTTTTAATTAATAATTATATGTAGTATTTTTATTATCCTTCTAAGTTTATATTCTTATCGGACGATTCACTTGTGACCTTTTGTATAGTATATAAAATTTCCAAATATATGTGCATGTATAAATTATTTTTCTTTACAAAAATTTTGAATGTTATATCTGGAGCAGAATTTAAAATTCCAGTTTGTATGGACACAAAAATAGCAAGATCGACAGCCTAGTGGCCTAACTATAGTTATTGGAAAGAAGTTCAAAATATTTTTCTGCTGTCACAAAATTTTCTCTTCAATAAAGTTTATTTAATTTTTAGTTGGACCATATACTAATTACTTACTATAATTATTATTACTAACAACTACATGTGTGAGTGTTGGATCCAAACAGAGTTCGTTATTTCACCTTCATGAAAGCCTCAAATAGTTTTTTTTTTAAACGTTCAAAATTACTTTTCAACTAACAAAAGCAGGGTAAATATTAAATTATATTGAATGTTCACATCAAATTATAAAAAAATATTATAAATAAGATTTAACAAGATGAAAATTGCATATAAATTGATCATAATTAAGTGCAGTGAGTTTATCTGCAAATACATTATGTGTATTTATTGACTTTGAGTAAATATCATATTCGAATAAGTTTTTCCCTACACTGCTCTTCCAAATTCCTGCATTTGTTTGTACCAAAAAAAAAAAGTATAGCAATTTTTTCAAAAAACAAACTCAATAATAATCATTCTCTAATCAAAATGCATCTTTAGAAAGATTTTTTTTTTATAAATCACTTGAACATATAGATATGTCAAGATGGCTATGTTTTATATAAATTACAAATACGAATAATCAATTTAGAATCAAATGACTAAAATTTTACATGTACTAATAATCAATTTAGAATCAAAATGACTAAAATTTTGAACTTCTAAACTTTAAATGTTAGATGCGCGAACAATTGAGTTTGCAAATGTGTACTATGGTATTAATTAGATTACTCACTCTCATTTTTGGATGAGCAAATTGAAGGAACAAAGCAATGTAGATAGTCTCAACAATGACTCCAAAGCCATTGACAGTAGCTACAAGGTAGCTGCCTGGCTTAATAATTCCATAGTAAGTCCACAAAGATGAATTAAGCAATGTACAAATGTAGGGAAGGCTATCAAAATCCTCTGTTGATCCATTCTTTACTATTCTATTAAATGTCCCTCTGCACATTTTTCACAAATTAAAAGTTTATTCTTACTAAAGGGATTAGAGACATAAAAATATAAAGAATTAACAAATCTAACTAAATAATACTCATAAGTTTGAAGTAAATTACTTACACTGGGGAAAGAAACACTAGACCTGAAAAGATGTTACCTACCAAAAAAATTAAAGAAAAGCACAATTCAGCCAAAAAATAAAAAATAAAAAGCTAAGAACATTTATATTAAGAGAAATTTGACTAAAGATGTTAATCCCAAAATGGTTCTTTCTTTGGCAAAAAAAGTGTTGTGAATGATTTAAGATATAATAGTAATACCTAAGAATCCAATGATGAAAGGAAGATTTTCCATCTTGACTCTTTAGGAAGAGGAGCACAAATGTGTTTGTCTGCGTGTGTGATTAGAGAGAGAAGGAGAATGGTATATATATTATATACGGATGTAGTGTAGTGGACAAGTTATTTCTTACGAAAACAAATGAGTTGATTAAATATGATTTATAATGTATAAAGTACTATCTTGAACTATATGGTTTTATTTGAGCCATGATATATGTACGTACGGTCCCTAATAATTTCTGGAAATGGCATTCTTTTAGTTGCAATGTTTAATTGTACATGTTTTAAGCTTTTATTGTAGCTGTGTCTGTAGTTATTTTTATTTTTTTATTTTTTGAAAAAAAGTTTTTAGTTCCAAAAGGTATAAACATTAACAAAGAATGTTTATTTACATTTTTTAATACTCATTGATTTTAATGTTGTTATAGGCACTCATGACATTTAGTAATTAACAATTAAATTATAATTATTAATTCATCATCGTTAAAAGATCATTTTTGGTTTAATTGTAACTCTTTATTAAAATGTTGTCAACTCTAAAAACTGAAATGTGGTATTCACAATTTCTTCTCTTCAATTTTCTTTATGTATCTTTTGATCCCTCCCCATTTTTCTTTCCCACAATTCCACCTATTCTTCCTGGTCCACAATAATACTACTTCTTCTTTTAATTTGTTTGACTTTAATATTGTATGAACAGTTAATTATTATTTTTTATAAACATAATATATATATATGTGCAAACAAATGGAAACAAATGAACTTTCTTATCTGCCACATGTTTAAGAAATAGGACCGTAAAAAGCAATTACTTTATGGGCGACCACTATAGTTGTGCTGGAAATAAAATTTTAAATTATTGGATCTCCAAAAATATATTATTAACTCTTTTCGTGTGAACAATATTTGATTGTGAAAATATTTGTGGTTTATCTTTCATGGCGTGAAATGCAAAAATGTAAGTTCCTTGTTTGATTTATTATATATTTTTTTTAAATGGTGTCACCAATTAAAATAAATATAAATACAAAATAAGACTGAACGAGTGAATATAAATCCAAAACTTCTCATACAAAATTAGAGATTTTAAGTTTAAATTTCAAAAGAAGATGAACAAGAGTATTTCGATAGACCAAATGAAATAGTACATGTTACATTCAAAGAAGATAAGAATTAATATGGTATCCCCAAAATACCGATCTCTACAAAATAATACAATTGTGGCCTAAGTTGTTTGGACTCTTCAAAAATATTGTCACATTTGTGTTAAATCTGTCAAAAACACTCTTTATAGAGGATTCAATACGCATCCATAAATTTTTTAAAAAGAGTCCGAACAACATAGACCGTCACACTAACAAATAACAAAGAAATAGTACAATTATTTCGTTGGGTGTATATGTTTAGTGTAGTGTTGGGGTGGAAGAAGATGGCAGCAAGTGTTCCGTTTGATCTCCTTGTTCTAAATCTTGCACACATGGATTTTGGTTGCGGTAAACTGCATATATAACCAGCTGAACTGCTCCAAGAAACCATCCCATTCCATTTGGTACCTTTTGTCAAATCACATTATATTATATACACTTAATAATTACTTGTAATTCAATTTAATTAGGCTATTAATCATATATATACTTCTATTCAAAAATTAGCTAAATATTTGTGTTTTAAGGTGATTGATTAATTGATTTAACGTGTCTTCATGATAAAAAGAACTAGTAACAACTCTCTCCGTCCAATTATGTAACATAATCTTCTATATTTAGTTCTAATATAATTTGAAAATTTCAATTATAATCTCAATGAAATGATGTATAGTCATATAAATATTCGTCACTTATTTAAAATTACAAACTTCAAAAGTTGTTCTTTCTTAACAAAGTCACATAAATTAATGAAGATGGAGAAAAAATAATAGGGATCTGAAAATTAGAAATTGTGTAAAGAAATTTATCGTGCATATGTATGTAAATTAAATAAGACTTTAAGTACTTTTAATTTATAAATACTAAACCATATTATGATAAATGCAACTTGTAGGTAGCTAAAAAGAGAAGTCTTCGTTTCTTGATTAGAAGTGGGCGTCATTAATATATTGTTACAGGTCATTAAATTCTAAATTGATTATAAAAACTTGTCTCAAGCCACTTGCCGCTATTTGCGTGATCCTTTTGAATTAAAAAAAAAATCTCCGTGTTCCTTATTCATAATATACTTGGATTGACTTGCTTTAAAGTTCTTTTATGTCAAAATAATTTTTAAAATGTTCGAATAAAATTAAAAAAAATTATGTATAAGCATTTTATTTTTAAGTAAAATATCAATCCGTTCGAATATTATTAACAGGATTACGTTAATTGCTTGTTGTGGATAAACGTGACAATGACTTTGCAGAATATGTCATCAAAAAAAATAAAAATATATTTTGTTGAGGAATAGAACTTACTCCAAGAAACCAATCTCTCACAAGCACGGCGTACAATGTCCAAACGCCACCATTTAAGAAAAAGAAAAATGAGAGAAGAAATGGCATATACTCGACACTCTTAGTTGTCACCACTGTTTTCTGCAAAAATAAAAATTAAAGAGTGACTTAATTTTAAAAGTTAGTCCACATGAAACTGAATTAGTTTTTTCTATGCTTTATAATTTCAATATTCCAAATTTATATAGTTCGACTAATTCGAATATGTATAATATTTGACCTCTGAAAGATTTAACACATCAGTTATTATTTAGAATTTCTCCATTTTCAAAGCTCAAAATTAATCCATATCGTCACCACGTTAAAATAACTATTTAACCAATCATCATGAAAGTGCATCAAAAAATTTGCTAAGAGAATATCTCATGAAAATATATACATATGTGCAAGAATCAAGTATATAGAAAATTAGATATACATTTGATCAGCACTTAACATAGACCATAACATTTAAATTTTGGATTTGGATTCATTATTTTATGTATATATTTCGTTTAGACCATATGATGTTTAACAAAATTAGGAGAATTATTTTGTGGAATTAATTAAAGATGTGGAAATTACCATAACACCAAGAGGGGAACTATACATGATGATGTTTAAACATGTGGCCAGGAAACCAATAACGTTAATTCTCATCTCTCCATATAAAATGAACTGCGCCAATAATAGAATGGTTGCTAAAATCCCCACATTCAGAATCCCAGATAGGATGCCTGTATTTTTCTGTAAAAAAAATAAAAAGAACAGGAAAAAATTAGTTTTTGAGTAATTATAATTATGAATTTTCGACTTTTTAGTGAATTTTTTCACGACAAAAAATAATTTAAAAAGTAGTTGAAGATATTATTGGGAACATTTCCCCTCGTGCTTAATTTTACTCGATAATAATTAATAAGTAGGGTGGGTGGGTCATCTTTTGTGTGGACAAAAATGAACACGACAAAAGATGTACACATTGACAGACCTCAGGTGCCTCATTTAATTAACCCCACAATTTGAAAACAAACTTCTCTATAGTCCTTTTCTTATTTCAATATGTTTCGTCAATTTATAAGAAAAGCAAATGTAATAAAATGTTTATTAATCTACTAATTTTAAACGTGACATATCAAAAGTTTAAATAAAAAATTGTTAAATACTTATTTAAATCGACTAAAAAGAAAAATATATCAACCAGAAACAAAAAATATTTATTCTTGATTTGAACTTTGGAGAATATAATTATACCAGCAACCGCATATGTATGTGGAGTGTTGGTTTTAATAAAAGAGCTACATAATTCAACTTTCATAAAAGCCTCAAAAATAGTTTCAAATCATTAAAATACCTTAACCTAGCTAACAAAATAAGCTCTTCCAAAACAAAATCCAAATAGTCACATTTGTTTTTGTATATACCAAAAAAAAACATGTCAATTTATATTTACAATTTAGAATGCCATAACTCAGAGAGGCTAAAAATTGCGCACCCATGATGCAATAATTCAGTTTCACAAGTGCACTATAGTATGTGATTAATTAAATTATTACTCACTCTCATTTTTTTATCAGCAAATTTGAGGAACAACGCAATGTAGATAGTCTCAACAATGACTCCAAAGCCATTAACAGTAGATACAAGGTAGCTGCCTGGCTTAATAATTCCATAATAAGTCCATAAAGATGAATTAAGCAATGTACAAATGTAGGGAAGGCTATCAAAATCCTCTGTTGATTTATTCGTCACAATTCTTCTGAATGTCCTTCTGCAAATTAAAAATAAAAATTTAACAATTTTAACTTAACTTTTTTTCTATCTTAACATGTACAGTAAGAATTCATGTAGTGTGAGGGATAATAATGAATCGTCTCGAGATAGAAAAAATAATTCAGAAATAAAATTTTGAAGTCTTGTTTGGTTGTCAAATTAGAGGTAACTTATCACAACATTTATATCGTTGTGATGGGATAAGTTATCCCAAGATCGCTATATTCACGATAATAAATCTTGAAATAACTTTTTCCCAACCAAACGATCCCTAATTAGTTACTTACACCGGTGCAAGAAACATGAGAACTGAAATGATGTTGCCTGAAATTGGAGAAAAATAACACATTTCAGCATTAAAAAGCATATATCAAATCAGTGATTATATATTTGAGATGAAATATATATATATATAATTTATAACCTATGATTCCAATGATGAAAGGAAGAGTTTCCATCTTGACACTTGAGGATGAGGAGAAGCAGGAGAAATATGTGTGTGTAAGAGAGAGAGAGAATGAAAATGATTGTAAATGAGAAGCTTGTATTTTCTTTTCTGGCTTTAATAAACACAGGCTAATGACTTAGATTATGCACTAATGGGAAGTCGATATATTTTCTTGGTTGTTTAATCAATAGAAAAAGGTTGTTTTTTTGTTTTATACGTAAGTTGTATATCCTTATTATACATGCTTTACCACAAAAAATATAGTTCCAACTTTAAATTCTCAAAGTATCTTTTTTTTTTTTTAAGAGTCAAATTGTAAAAACTTTAACTAATATTTTAGGGAAAATGTATAAGTATTCCTCAATGTATGCCCGAAATTACAGATACACACTTATACTATACTAAGGTCCTATTATCCTGAACTTATTTTAAAAATAATTTTCTATCCCTTTTCGGCCTACGTGGCACTACCTTGAAAAAAATATCAACACGTGTTGGGCCCACAAGATAGTGCCACGTAGGCCGAAAAGGGGTAGAAAATTATTTATAAAATAAGTTCAGGGGGCAATAAGACATTAGTATAGTATAAGTGTGTCTCTGAGATTTCGGACATAGGTTGAGGGGTATTTGTGCATTTTCCCAATATTTTATGATGAATTTTCATTATATTGGTATGCAAAAAATTGCCTATTACTTTTCATATAGTTTTTTTAATATTTAGTCTTCTTTGTTTAAAATATCGAATTAATATAATATAATTTAACTTTCAAAATTAATCAAACTGACTTTCGAAAAGCGTAACATAACAAATCAAAGTAGACGGACAGAGTATATACCTGTTATCTTTCATAGCCACTACAATAAAAAACCGTATTTAGTGGTAGTAAATGTACATGTTAATAAAGAGTGTTAAGACATTATTGACATTAGTTAATTGTAATCAGATCCAATGTCATTAATTATAGACTTTGTCAACATTTATAAGAGTGTTGATTGCCGCTAAAAATTCATATTTAGTCATTAAAAATAGTAATGAGCAGAGATATTGAAGAAATCCGTCTCTTATAGAAAGAAACACTACATTAAAATTGATCTTTAGCGGCAATTAATTAGAAATTGCCACTAAATATATATTTTTAGCGGCAATTAACACTCTTTGTATATGTCCCTAAGTGCTTTAGCGATGTTGAATCTAATGACACTTAACTAATGCAGGTAAAAGCTTTAGCACATTTTTTTAATATATCTATTTATTATGCTAAAAGTTGTTTTTGGTGTACTAAAATTACCTTCCTTTGTTTGAGATTTTAAACTGAAACTTTGTAAAAGCAAAAAAGTTAATTAACTAAACTATTCAAATGTATGAGTCATGTTCATTCACTTTATTAATAGATGTTTAATACTATAAAAAACTAATGCTAAAGGTCAAACATGAAAGAAAATGTTTTAAAAATCAATAAGTAAAAAATTAAAATGTATTTTTTAAAGTATTAAACAAATAAAAGTGAACACAATACTATCATCGGCAACATGATTTTATTTTATTTTGGCCCACGAGATAGTAGCGATTTTTAATGATTTTTGAATACCATTCTTCGTGTTGCAATGTTCTATTGTACATGCCTAAGTTCGTATTGTACTGTCCTTTAAGTCCTTTTTGAAATGCTGCCACCTCTACAATTGATTAGCTTAAAGGAAAAGGATTTGCCCTTTAATTACAATTTATTTATCATTGACTATGTTTTCTTATATATGAAATATGTATCACACAGATGTTTAGTTAAATCACAAAGTTGCACGTAGTATAAAATTATTTTGGTCGTTTTCATTTGTGCCCTACTATGTTTTTCGTAATTAAAAGTATAACGAAGATAAATATAAATTTTTGAATTATAATACTTTTAATTTATTTAACTTTAGTTTTTAAAGAACTTAGTATATTTTACTTGGCATAAACTCAGCTACTAAGGCAAAAAATGAAAAACGATCATTTTAAAGGAAATTCGTGCAATTTTATGAAATATTATTGGTTATGTTTTGTCTTGTCACAACAAAAGTTTTTTTGTTGCATTGCTGCAAAAAGTTATATGCTATAGACAGTTTACAAACTATTTGACAGAAACTTGTTTCCCATAATTAATATCTTAAAATAAAAGATTAATTTCAGAAGTTGACATTTTCTTGAGTGTGTTCGGCATGTATAATTGTTTATTATTGGATGGTAACATATATTATTGTTAATTCTTTCAATTAGATGTTTTTTTTATTACTTTTTTTTTATAGACGTTATTCATGTGACTTATTTTATATTACAATTTTTGTACTACTTTCTAGTCTGTACTCTTCCTCATTCTAATTAATCGCAATTTTTAAGTTCATCAATGTTCACATATTAAAGTTGTTTAAATTAACGGGGTGCGCACTACATTTATTTCCCTGATTTCAACGCAAAATATACTCATACTCCCGTTATTGAAATTTATGTTCAAATTATTTTTTAATTTATAATATCAATATAGAATAGATTTATTTATTTTCATTTTAACCTTATTAAAAAATAATTCTTTAGAAAGTAAAAATAATTTGTAAAATTCTAAGAAGATTTCTCTATGGTTATTCTTTGTATTGGTGAATAGGCACATAAATAAAGTATATTTTTAAAAAGTTAAAGAATAAATTATTAAATATATTTTCATATTTATGATTTTTTTGAAAATGTATAAAAGAGAAATGAAATGTTTGACCTTCCTTATGAAGATTTGTGGGATCAACACAGATCTTTTTTAACTAGTATTTTAGTTGATTATAATAGATATAAACACTAATTAATTAGTTGGGAAAATATTTCTAAATGCTAATCAACTATCCATTTGATGGAAAGGGACAACTATTATATATACATTAATCCCTTTTGAACTTCTCTGACTCGTTCCTGGTCACAAACTCTTGTATTTTACGTAATTAGTATTCAATTCTAACATTATTAGAAAATTAAGCACTACGCGTTGTCTTTGTTATTTCATATGAGAAAATAAAACTAGTCAAAAAGTAACAATTTTACCAACTGTACACACTGAAATAACACTTCTCCTATTTCCAAAAAAATTATAAAATTATTGTCTTGGAACTAGACATTAAACTTTATTATTTATATTAATAATTCTTACAAAAAAAAACACCAAAAGAAAAGAAAAAAAATAGCGAGCTCAGGTTTAGAGCTTCGGCTAGTATTACAACACATAAAAGCCCAATAAGAAAAAAAATAGTTGGGCCTGTTTCGTGAATAAAATTAGAAATTTATTGGGCTTCTTTTGAGGCCTTTTTCAATATCATTTACATTGTATGAGCCCAAAGAAGATGGGGTATTTGAGAGAGTCTTTACTAGTCTTTCACTATATTGACGAACTAATGATGGCTTGGGAAGGCTTTTCCCTTTGTTAAGATTTCTATTGTTCTCATTTTCATGGGCTCCATTAACATCTTTCATTTGAATTTCTCTTTTCTTTAGATGGGCCGAGCCTTTTTCTTCTGTGGATTTTGTTGGGCTTGACTTGTAATACATAAAGTACAGGATTAATTGGGCCGCGCCCAATATGAAGCCTATCCCATTTGGCACCTGAATAAAACACATGTATTTATCAAGTCAATAAATATCACTCAACTTCTTTTTTAGTTGGTGTGTTTGGATTGGCTCTTGGCTTATGATTTATAAGCCAAAAGTCATAAGTTATGATTTTTAACTCAAACTTTTGACTTATTTTTGTTATTTTGATTTTAAAATAAGTGCTTATAAACACTTTTTAAATTTATTCAAACACTTCAAAATTGCTTAAAAAATATTTTGGCTTAAAAGCATCTAAAATAAGTCAATCCAAGCAGACACTTATGAATACCTATATCTTTTTCCTTATTGATAGTTCTTTTATTTCAACTTTTGCGTGACTTATTTAAAACCATAAGACTCAAGTACAATTTGAAACTATATATTTTTAATTTTAAACCTAAGATTCAAATGTTTATTTTTTATTTTTATAAATATCTAAAATTAGATAAACAATTTAAAACGAAGAAAAGAACATTAATGGGAAAGAATGGGCCTAACCAATTAGTGGAGTTATAAAGGAGGTGGATGTAAAATTGGAACTCAAAAGAGCATTGCACATGTGTCCCAACTCCGGATCAGTGGAGCTCCAAACTTCACAATTATTTTGCATTTTCTACTAATCTACTTTGTCTTTTTTTATTTGAATATAAACAATTTTATTTTTTAATATATCCCAAAAAAAGCAATTATCAACTTTCTATAATTATAAACAATTTTACCCTAAAAATAATCTTTTCCTGAAAAGTTTAGGTGTACTCTCTTATTAATGTGTAGCACTTATTTTACTTGCGTCAGTTCATTCCCATTTTATGTGGTTCACAATTCAATAAAAAATAGTAGTATTTAAAAAAAATAAGTGAAAATTCAGAAATAAGAAAAAAAAATAAAAAGGAAAACTTACTCCAATAAAATAATCTTTGACAAGAACTGCATAAGCAGTCCATACCCCTCCATTAAGGAACTGGAAAAAGGAAAGGAAAAATGGCATGTACTCCACACTCTTCATCTTTATCACTGTCCTCTGTACATGTTCAATTAACAACTTCAATTTCGATTAGTCGAAACAAAAAAAAAATATGTAAAAATGACATACATATATATATATGACATTATTCGTGTACTTTTAACCTGTTATAGTATGTAATCTTTCATATTTTCTAAGTTAAAGTGATTCAATCGATAAAAACAACTTTTTAGTATATAATCTTTCATATTTTCAAGTTAATAAGTGATTCAATCGATAAAAATAATTTTTTAGTATATAATCTTTCATATTTTCAAGTTAATAAGTGATTCAATCGATAAAAATATTTTTTTAGTATATAATCTTTCATATTTTCAAGTTAATAAGTGATTCAATCGATAAAAATATTTTTTACTCAGAAAATTGAATTACCGTAGCTGCTAGAGGAGCTGCATACATGCCAATATTCAAAGCAGCGCATAAAAAGCCGACTAATGTGAGTCGAGTGGTTCCGTGCACAGCTAGTAAAGTGATTGCTATTACAGCCCCAAGAAATGCTATATCTATTATTGCCACCAATTTCATTGATTGAATCTGAAAAAATAATCAATTAAAATATATTTACTTCAAAACAAAAAATAATAAAAAAGTGAAAATGAATAAGAAATAAAAGATTATGTAACTTCCATTTTATTTTATTTTTACCTTGAGAGGTTTGGGAGCATAAATGAGAAAGAGAGTGACATATATGATGTGCAATATGGCCCCAGTACCATTGACTGTGACCACTAGTAAACCTCCAGGTTTGAGTAACCCATAAAATGTCCACAAACATGTGCTCAATAGTGTTGTGATATATGGTATCCCTTTAAAATCCTCTGTTGATTTCTTCTTCATTATCCTTTTGAATGTTTTTCTGAAATATTAATATATAATTATTGAGGCAAAAGAATAATGAGAAATACATTTACCAAATGTTACAACTACAAAGGATGAAATGTGGAAAATATTAAAAGTTATATCGACTATTCTAGTTCAGTCAAGTTCTAGTATGATCATAAACTATCTATTCATTACAGAATGAAATATGATTACGAGAGTGAATTTTAACATGTTTAGAGACAATTGCCTTGTTGTCATAGACAAAGCTACAATATAATTAAGAAACTGGACGAAACTATTAATTTTAGCTTAGACATTCTTATATATTTATATTTAGAAATTTATCAAATATAGTATCATAAACTTTAAAATTTAGCTCCACCTCCGCTGGTTACAGCAAGGGTGCAAATTAATCATTGTTTCAAAAATTGAAAAATAATTTAAAAAGGTCTGCACCTTATGATTAGCAGTTAATTAAAAATATAACCAAGAAAATAAAGGATAGTTAAATTAGTACACAACTATAAATATTGTTGGCAAATTAAGCCCTGATTTAGCATACGACTAGAGAAAACGTAATAAATTAATTAGACTTACATTGGAGCAGCGAACATAAGTATGGAGATGACATTTCCTGCAGACACATAGTCATAAAAAAACAATGATTTTCATATTAATAACAAACTAGAATTTATTTCTCATTAACTGATCACTTTAAACTTTTGTGTATTTGAAGATTTAATTAAATGAAACTTACCAATTATGCCAAAGATGAAGCTAAAGTTAGCCATGAAAGAAGTAGAACTAAGGTGGAGAAAAGAGAGATGAAAGTAGAAAGGTAATAATTATAGTCGTAAGAGTTACGTGAAGAAAAAAGAAGAAAAAGTAGTAGATGTGAACAAACAATAAATAATGAGATTAGTATCCAAACGGTCAAATATATAATGAGCGAGCGATGTTCAATGTTACAAGAACATGACACGTTACCTTTTGTTGTTTGGTACTTCTTGCTATATTTAATGGGAAACTTTCACGTATAGCCACTTAAAAATAATTAATTACTCTCTATAGCTATAGTTTGATAATTACAATTTGTAGCTACATGTTATATAGAGGAGAGAGGCGAGCGACACTGGGAGAGAGAGGAGAGAGGCGAGAGAGAGGGGGAAAAGAGTGGGAGAAAGGTGAATTGCATATGTATATTGGTTAGATAATTATATATTATACATATGTAACTGTATATATGACAAAAGAGATTGGGAGAGAGAGGAGAGAGGCAAGAGAGACTGGGAGAGAGAGGAGAGAGGCGAGCGAGATCGAGAGAGGCGAGCGAGAGAGGACAGAGAGTGAGAGAGAGGTGAATTATATATGTTTATAATTGTATATCACTGTATATTATACATATATATTTGTATAAATGGCAGCGAGATTGGGAGAGAGGGGAGAGAGGCGAGCGAAATTGAGAGAGGGAAGAGAGAGGCAAGCGAGAGAGGCCAGAGAGTGGGAGAGAGGTGAATTGTATATGTATCTAGGCTAAAAATTATATATTATACATATTTATTTGTATATCTTGGCGAATTATACATATACAAACATGACTAATTATACAAACTCGAAGTCAGTCCATGTAATTAATGTATAATGTTAGTTGTGAGTGATAATTATAGCAAACTATAGCTATGATGAGTAATTAAATAGTATAAGTTTGCTTAGCCGCGTAATTTTCCCATATTTAATTCGATAGCGTTAGTGCTGAATACATAATTTAAATTTAAGGTGAAACATTTACACTTATTTTTAAAATATTTTTTTATTTTACTTGTAGGAATAGTGTGATAATATACCTATATCAAGTAAAAATGAAAATCTTAGAAATAAGTGATACATAACTGTGAATATAAGAGAAATCTATTTAATTATATTCCTTTCATTTCAAATAATTGAATTATCAAGTGTTTTGCATCTTTTAAGAAAAAAAAATTAGGACATAAATTAGACATTACTTACAATTCTTACTCATATTAATTTTTAATACGACTAAACATTAGTCAGAATAACTAATTTCAATACTAAATGATTTGAATTGTCTTGAGTTCATTACATAGAAAATAATTCAAAGCAATTAAATTTTAAATTCATAGCATAAAACTTCCTAATGAAAGATATTTAAAGATAATCTTAAAAATTAAATAATTAAATTAATTTAAAATATAAATATATCTCAATAATTCAATTATTTTGAAATGACATGAGTAATACCTAAAAGGTTCTAGAGGAGATTGGACCATCTAACTTGCTGGTTGTTTAATTCTGTGCTATGATCATCATTCCATCATTCCAAACTGATTATTGCGTTAAAAATATTTCCTCAAAAACTTCCATATTTTTAAAAAAATATTATTTTCAGGTCTACACATTTACTCCTCTTAATCATCATGACTAAAGGTAATGTTGAAATTTACTGTAATAAATATGTATATAGTTGTAATCATGCATTTGTTTCAGTCTATAAATTCTTTTACGTTTCTGTTGTATATATTTTATTTGGTATACTAATTAATCTGACTTGGTTTTAATTAGTCCATTCCATCCAGATTTGTTTTTTCTTAAAAGATTTTATTCGAAAACTATGTTGATACTTGATTTGAGGCCTTTTAATATCCAAATCATGACCAAGAGTTTCTTAGTATGACCAAGTATGAAGTACCACTGATTATTTAATTATTGCGACTTTATCTTATAATGCATGCTCATAGAGTACTACTATAGTTTGGTTAACACGTAGCTAGCCATGTGTTATGTTTGAAGTCCATCAAAGGGTGTACGTATATCATGGGACGATTGGTTTTAAAAATTTATTTCCCATTTTAAGAAGTTGTCTATATATTTTTGAAATTTCCGCACACATATCGTATCAAATCAAACTTTTTAGACTATGGTTTGAACCATAAAAATAGTGCGAGATGAAACGGGTTAGAGTCTTTATAGATTTGCCCCGCAAGTGGTCGGTTCAGCCCGCTTGCCATCTTGTGTTAGGCAGATATTAATTTTGAATCAAAACTTTAGTTTAAGTGTCAATGCATACTGACAGTGTCGGAGCTAAAATTTTCAATAAAAAATTTTAA
The DNA here is from genome assembly GCA_022817965.1 of Solanum lycopersicoides. Lineage (NCBI taxonomy): Eukaryota > Viridiplantae > Streptophyta > Magnoliopsida > Solanales > Solanaceae > Solanum > Solanum lycopersicoides. Next base: position 122,667,573 of record CM040618.1, read on the forward strand.
AATTTGAAAAAAATAAAAAATTAAGGACCAATTCCTAGAGGATATATTTACAAGTTCAAAACCAAAAAATAATTTATACGGTTCAAACTTTTATAAAAATTTTCATATCTCAAACATAAATACTAATTAAATCCGAATTTTATTTCACATAAGTGTGGCTATATTTCCCTCTTACTTTTCAAATGGTGCCTAAAAACTCACCCCAAAACTAACCTTCCCACCCAGGGGCGGACCCACATGGTGTCCGCCGGGTGCTCGAACACCCATTAACTTCGTTACGAAATATATATATATCTATATAGAAATTGATAGATATTTGTATAAAATTAACATAGAGCACCCAATGAACAAGTGATATAGTTGGCCCAATGGTTCTTGGATGGGTACTTAAGACTCTTTTAGTGTTGTTACCAAGGTTCGAATCTCATTGTTAACACGTATTTTTTACATTTTCACTTCAAAACACCCACAACTTTAAAATTCTAGATCCGCCACTGTTCCCACCTAATTTTTATTGTTATCACGAGATTATCAAAAACAATTCAAATGCCCAAATTAACATTCCATCTCACTTCTAGATTAAGTAGAACGACTATCCATATTACGTATGTAGAAATTGTTACCCCCAAAAAAAAAAAAAAAAATTGTCCAAAATCTCTTAATTAGAATCATGAAGTAGAATAACAACCACTATTTTGTTTGAGATAAAAGTTTGGTTACATAATGAAAAGAAGAAAAAAAAGGTAACATAATAATCAAGATTTGGCAAGTAAGTAGAGAAGGTTCAACTAGTGGTGCCAACAGGTACATTTATGGGAAAGACTCTAAGTAAGTGGCTGTAACATTCAAACTTTTTTTTTCCCCAATCAAAAGTACTTCTATTAAATGACGCAACTTGTTCAATCATGCTTCTCTTTTTTTATCTAGATTATATACTATGAGAGGTGAGGATCTAAAGTGGTGACGATAGAGGGTGATGTGAAGAAAATGTGTGTGTGAATAATGAAACTTATTTTCTTTATTTTCACCAGAGAAAGTCATATTCTTTATTTTCTTAAAAAAATTTTTTTATAGAAAATTATTTTCAAAATTTTTAACCTAACTAATTAAACATAAAAAAGCTAAAAAACAAAAGTATTTTCCTCCTTACCGAACGCACCCTAAATGTAAATAACTTTAAAACTAATGGCTAGTATTTGATAGTAAGTATTAAAAGTAGCTACCTTTAGAACTAAACGAATTGCTTTGGCTAAACACGTGCTGCTAATACTGTTTTATGGATTTTGTGTTTAATTTGATGACGTTTTAATCTAACAAGGAAATTAAGTTGGTTTTGAATAATCCCATTGTTGACTAATAACTAAATTGGCAGACAGAAAGTAGCCTAACATCACAAAAGACAGCATTTTGTAGTTTCAAACATTCTCTAAAGTTAATAAAGTTGAACTACCTTATCTTTAGGTCTATGTCATATAAAATCATGATATTGTTATTTACTTATTTTGTTTTCGCGTGCAACTTAAGATTTATATTTGCTACACGATGAATCATGTCTTATACTAACTATTTTATAGTGGACACTATAAGAACATTATGAATTGAGTTTTCGATCATTTAATTAATTCTAATTATTATTTTTTTAAAAATATATTTTTATTTAAAATTGTTTTAAAATCTTTTACCAATTGTTGGAGTGGCTATATATATTTTGCTATGTTTGGTAACAACAAAAAATAAGAACATGCGGTCAAACAGATATCTCTTCATAGTAAAATAAAATATATCGTGCATCAGATTAGTGTATCAATTAATGTATCCGCTTATATTATTGTATCCATTTTGAGAAATTTTTGTAATCATAAACTTTTTAGGGACAAGTTGTAATTTTACTTTAAAAGTATGTGATTTTTATAATTTATCCCAAAAAAAAGAGATATATTATAATTTTACTTTAAAAATATGTGATTTATGTAATATGTCCAACAAAATATAATAATTCTCCTAGTGAAATAGTCCACTAATCCGACTTACCCCAATAAAACCCAAGAAAGCAGGCCCAAATTTTTTGAAAACAAGTACTTTCTCTTTCCCTTGCTCAGAATTAGTTCTCTTTAATGGATGAAGCCAATTTTTGAATGACTGAATTACATTGTGAGTCGTTAGCCAAATCACTTACTATTAGTAAATTAAAAGAATGAATTAATTAAGTTTTATCATCCTTATGGAACCAAAAGATAAGCAGAGTGTGATCCAGATTGATCATTGAATGAGAGATTTTCCATTATTTGCTTAAAAATTGAACGTTTTGATAACGTTAGGCTTCTATTCTTCATATTATTGCTGCACCCATCCTCAACCATTTCTACTGATGTGTTCATCACTTGTGAAGGTTTTTTCTTATACATTACGTAATAATTAGTTGCGCTGACCCTGACACTAATCCAACCACATTTGGCACCTGATTTTCAAAATTTAATTAAACAATCACATCACTTAATTACTAATAGTAGCAAATTTAAATATGGAACTTACGATGAGATAAGGATCAAGGAGGAACATAGCAAAAGCAAACCAAGCCCCAGCATTTAGTAGCAGAAAAAATGAGACGAGAAATGGCATACATTCCACGCTCTTCGACCTTTTATTACTGTTATCTGATAGTAAATTAAATTAATTAAAAAATAATAATAATATTATACGAGTTATAACTTATTCAAGGTCATTATTTGTACAAATAAATATTTACATAATCAAATCATACCATGACGGAAAGAGGGAATGCATACATGGCTATTGTAACAAGTGAACATAAAATACTAATGAAAGTATTCCTGACATCACCATGGAGCACAACAACACTCAAAGCTATTGATACTCCTGGAAAAATGATGTTCATCAAATTAATTATTACTATAAATTAACTTGAGGAGAAGCAAATATTTATATATAGTTTTTAAGATGAAAAGAGACCATACTTAGCTTTTTTATGGCAAGGAGCATAAATGAGGTAAATAAGAAGGTAAATGATTTGGGTGAGCACACCCACACAATTGACTGTTATTATTAGCAAACCATCTGGAGAAACAATTCCATAAAAAATCCATAAAGTTCTGCATAATAGTTGATACATGTATGGAAATACATTATGTTCACCAGCTGATTTTTTCTTCGCCATGCCCCAAAATGCACCCCTACAAATTCAACTAGTTTAAACTCTTTATTTTTACTGTGAAACACAAAAGAGTACTTATCAACTGAGCTAGACCATACTTTTACCTTGTAAAAATATCATTATGGTAGAAAGAAATTTCAAATATAATAAAATAAATAAATAATTGGAGTAATGTAATTTACTTACGCTGGAGATGTACAAAGTAGAATAGTGATGACATTTCCTGAAAAATTACATCAAACTGATTATCTTACAAATTAAATAAGGATGATCAGCGAACTAATCATAACTTAATTAACGAAAAATAAAAAAGCGCAAGCTCGAAAGAGAGATTATTCAAAGATGAAATCATAAAAACCTATAATTCCAGCCACAAAATCTGGTTTAATATTCATGGTGATCGATTCGTCGATTGAATTTTTTAAAATAAGTGAAAAGAGAAGGTTGATATAAATATGGTGGCTTTTGAATATGTGGCATTACGAAATCTGTAGATGTTAAATATATACTATTCATATATTTTGATGGTCATTTGGCTAGAGATTAAAATTTTATAGGCTATACAACACGTGTTTGGTTACGATTAGAATTTTTGAAGACTATTATATTATTATATATAAATCAACTCATGTCGGTATATAAATGTAATATATTTTTGAAAAAACATTTTGATGATCTTATATATTCTTAGATAGAGATTATAAAGACATCAAATATGATCGAATAAACAGTATAATAATTACAACATTTATTAATTAAAGTTTGTTTCTTCATATTTTATTTAGTATTGTACCCCTCCGTTTAAAAAAGAATGACCTCCTTTTCATTTTAGTCTGTTTAAAAAAAAATAACCTTTTTTCTTTTAACATTTTAATTTCAAACTTGTGACATGTTTAAGGCCACAAGATCAAAGGGCAATTTTGTACATTTGACATAAATTTAATTTAGGACCACAAGATTCAAAAGTTTTCTTTATATTCTTAAACTTCGTGCCAAGTCAAACTAGGTCATTCTTTGTGAAACGGAGCGAGTAATTTTTTTCCTATTGCTTTAAAATTTATTATACACCTGCAATGTTGTTTGTATTTACAAGGCATGAGAATTGGATAATAGAAGAATATTTACTTTAAGTTCTTTGGTCTGCCTTATGTATGAGGTGTAAGACTTTCGTTGTCTATATTTTATGCCACCGAGGACATATACAGACAAATACTTTGATTTTTACAAATATATGTTCATTAATTTTTTTGGTAATATTTATTTTCATTCGTTCGTGAGATCACATATCTTAGTTTCTTCTTTGAGTTTTAATTTTATTTTTTTTTGCCATGCAAAAGATTAAATAAATTGATTTAATTAAGGAGATGAACAAAACAATGTGTGAGTGAATCTCCGTTGCATTGTGTATTTAAGTTGCGGTTTAGTTGTTCTATAGCTTCTTGTACACTTTAATGTTAGCCGAATCATAAAAAATAAAATAAAAAAGAACTTGTCTAATATCAACTACGTAACCAATCAAGAAAGCTCCCAAGTAAATTATAATACACTAGTTTCTTGTTATCAATTATACTTTTATCATCATGATATATAAGTATCCAAGTTTATGCCATTAGAAAACTAAATAAAAGAAAAAAATATTATTAGATTTCGTATATTTGGAGATAAATCTTTTATAAAAGAAATGTAAGACTAAAAAATATATTGTAAATAAACCTATAAATTAAATTCTCTTGATCATATATACCTAATAAGTATTTTATATCAACACAAGGAGATTTTGTTGGTGTATATATTTTGTTTGTAATTTGTTATATTTATGGTATATTACAGTTTACACTAACAAATTTTGACATGAGTGACTTAGTGGTGAGCATTTGGATTGGTTGAAAATTTTGTCAAATCTACTTTTAAGTTTGTTTTTAACTTCGGAAAGTGTTTGATAAATATAAAAAATAACTTAAAAAGAAGTCAAAAATGACTTTAAATTAGTTAGGAAGTGTTTGACAAGGTTAATAGTGACTTAAAATAAGTTTAAAATGACTCAATATAAGTAAAAAAAAAAAATGGGTTTCCCTCTACTTTTTACCTTTTGATTTAAAAGTTATTTTAATTTGACTTTTTGTTTTTGAGTTAAAACATTTTGTTTAAAATAAATTCAAACAGTTCGAAATAAGGTAGAAGGAACTCTACTGAACAGGATTGGTCTAAGATTATAAAGCCCATGTAGAGCATTTGGGCTTTTGGCTAATAGGTTAGAAGGAAATTAGCCCATCATCCCTTTTGGCAAAGTGCGCATAGATGCATCTTGGACTGTTACTTCTCCCGTTTCCATCTTATCAATATCCCATTTGATTATGTATATGAAATTAAATTGTAAAATTATTAAAATTGTCTCAATATATTGTTTATATAATATTATTAAATAAATAAAAATTTATAATATCTTTTATTTAAAAATAAAAAATTATAATATCGCATAATACATTATGACAAATTAACATGATCTTTAAATTTTTAAATAAATATTGGAGATCTAATATTTTTTAAAAGAGGCTAATTAATTATTAATATGAATAAAGCACAAAACATCAAAATTGATGAATCTACTAATGATTTCTTAATCAACATGTAAAATAAAAAGTATCCATCTAATATGATATCAAGATAGTAATTTTTTAATTTATACTTAATATTTTCTTTTGACGAATTTATCCATTTTGAACCTAACTTCAATAAGATATATGATAAACAATTTTGTGTGATGTTTGGTATGATTCACAAAGAACAATTTTATACATATTTAAAAATAAAAAGTTATGTACTAGACAAGGCTAAACTATAGATGTCTAAAATGATTAGTAAAAAAGTTAAGGTATCTAAACTGATAATACACTTTGTCAAGTTTAAAGGGGTATTTTAGGTATTTGGGGAAAAGATGATTTAGAGTCGGAACTGAGAATCTGAGATCCGTTAGCTTTCTTACAACGCGGCACACAGGGACGGGTGCTGTCAATAAAATTGAAAACTCAATTTCCAAATTTGTCAATTCATCGCTTAAACCCTAACCCCCCCTCTCTCTCTCTCTCTCTCTCTCTCTCTCTCGCTCAGCGTCAGCCCGTGAAAATGTTTAAGAAGTAAAGTGCATTTGTCTTTTTTCTACTTTCTTTCTTAATTTAAGGTTCAATTCGCCATATTTTATTCTCTTACGGTTGGTAGTACCTTCGAAGCATGATTACTGTTTTGGTTTTTTCTATACTGTTTTGGTTAAGTAGGGTATCTGCAAGTGATTTTGTAACTAGGTTTGCCTTTTCAATCGCAATGGAGAAATTGATTTTTGTTCTTGTACTAAATCTCTTTAGTTTTGGGAAAATAAGTTGCTTAATTTGGCTGTTTGAATTGAGAATTTTGATCCAATTCTAACCACTAATTGACTTCCAAATCCCCTAATTTTCATCCTCTTTATGATTAGGGAATTGAGCAATGGGTGATTTATTCTGAACTCTGTCTATATCATCGGGGACTTATTTGCCCTTTTTCGCTTTCTACCTTGTTGGAGTGATTAAGATTCAAGAATGTTTACTGTAAGCAGGCTCTAGGTTCTGTATGTTATAAGTATAATCAAAACATTGATGTTAGTTAGGTAGTGTAGGAATAAGTATTTCTTGCAAAGGGAATTGAGCAATGGGTAGATGTGTACTTTGGCAGATCCTTATCTATAGAGGTGGGCGAAACAATTGAACTGTTCACTTGTTTGATTTAAATGTGCTGCCATCTTGTGACATGCTAAACTTTAGAATTTTTTGTTAATGGACGCAATTCATATCTGGTTTATGATGGGTGTTCATTTTCTGAATCAGCAATGTACAAAGTGAGCATCTCCACGAGTTACTCAGTTAGCTTGCTCTCTCATCTTTCCTACTTACCTATGCTTTGATTCCCTTCACTAGTCGATTGATAAGTTAAAAGTCGCAAGTTATGCATGATATACATTGACAAAATGAAAAATTGTCACCTGGTGATTTGATCATGTTTTATGTAGACCACCATATGGACAGGTCGTAGGTATGACCCTATGGTGATTAAAGGAGGTGTCAACTAGAAACAAGATCAATCGACCTAATCATTCGGAGAAGTCATCTTAAAGAACCTTTGATCTCTTAGAATTCATTATTTATTATGGATTTAGCCAAAAATATAACATAATAAAATAGATGACCTATATAAACAATAGCTACCAATTATGACCCAAACCACAGTTGTTGTTTTTACATTATGTCCGATGTTTGCTAGAGACTCTTTATTCTGGTTTAAAAACTTGCATATCCATGTCGAGAAAAATGTGAGATTAAAACAAGATTTTTCTAGTTTTGAAGAATCCATGAGTTGCCTTAAACATAAATTTTCTTATGTTGCAATGTGATATGTTATATGCTTAAATAGAGTGGAATGGATATGGAAGATTCATATAACCGACCTATTTTTGATTGAGGCCTACTTGATCAATTGTATGATTGATTGTCTTGTTAGCCTATGTCTTTGGTAGTATGCATTTCATCTCCGTTGTAGTTGATCCCATAATCTACATGTTCAGGGGCGAAGAACTGCCTTTGGCCCCTCAGATTTACTTGTGGAAGCTTTCAGCAGTCCAGTTACTTGATTGATATAAACTACATTTAATTATCCAGAAGGAATTACATATACTTTTATTTGGTATTGCAACCAATCAATTGACAATATTTATGTAATTGATTTAATCAGGTAAAATCATTCAAACTAAGTAGGCCCTTAACCTTGAATATCATTAAGTCAAATTTCTCTAAAGGAGAATGTGTTTGTCATTGGTTTTATATCTTGTGTTCTCTTGCTCAAATTTATCAAGTTTGCAGTGGCCAACTGCAGTTTTTGTAACTGAGCTTTATTAATTTGTACAACTCAATCTTGTTAATAATGTAGGTTTTCAACTGAAGAAGTGTCTGGACAAAATCAAGTCAAGGCATCTGTGCAGCGTAGAATTCGTCAAAGCATTGCGGAAGAGGTCCTGACTATGCTACAAGCCACTTACTTTGTTTCTTCCACTCTTTGTTCCAACTAAAGGATTTCCCTGAAATCATTTCTACGTGGTTATAATGTGTTAATAATGCTAACATTATTTCCTTCTTACAGTACCCACTACTAGAGCCAGTGTTGGAAGATTTGCTTCCAAAGAAGTCTCCTCTCATTGTTGCAAAATGGTTGATTTCAACTATCTTAATGCAGTTTTTTTTATCCGTTTCTTTTTTTTGAGTGACATTATATTTCCTTCTTTCATCTTTTCTTTGCAGTCAAAATCATCTGAATTTAGTTGTGGTAAACAATGTACCCTTGTTTTTCAACATACGTGATGGACCTTATATGCCTACTTTACGTCTTCTGCATCAGTGTAAGTTATCCGATTTCATCTTTTTTTCCTCTGTTTTATCTTCTCCATTAAATCAAAGTTCATCCTTCCTTCTTTTGCTAATCTTTCTGAGTGTTGTGGCATGCCTTTTTCGACCTTTCAATGTTTTACTTTGGTAAGTCTTTTACCAGTGAAATCACTTCAAAAAATTGGGCTGGTTAGAGTGTGGTCACTACTAAGACATTTTTTGTTGGCAGTATGTATTTCCCTCAATGTGCAGCCATGTTGGCCCTTGTGGGCTGTGAGTAAAAATAAGAGCTTCATAAGAAATCTGAAGAATGTAAAGAGAGATAGTGGACTTCTCATCTATGGAGTTTTTGGAGATTCTAATTGAACATGAACCAAACACGATGATATAGATCATATGCTTAAATATGGAATGGCTATGACCAATGCAACAAATAATTCAAGCCAGCCGAATGCTGCTGATTAACATATGAAAATAAATAAGCAAGCAATACTATATGATTCACATCAGGAAACTGAGAAGGCTCTTGATATCTTAATGCCTTACTTTTCTTTCCTTGATATGCATAACAGCGTAACTAGTAGTACTATTCAAAGCGTGTGTACTATACCAGTTCCTCATAACATCAATTAGTTGACCGAATATTAAATTAAAGAAGATATACCTGCTTATTCAATAAAATTAGCTGTCACAGTCAAGTGATCAAGCATTTGTTCACTTCTAATAGACTGATAGGCAATCTGGTTTAAAATTGAATCTAGGAAAATAAGTTACCATGTTGTGTTCATTGATTTCTTGAGAGGGGGTTGGGCATAATACTAATGGTGCATCTTGAGGTTGAGTATGGAGATGATGTAGGTACTAAAACTCAATGGTGCATCTTTCATTCAGATAATTGGGTCTTGCTCCTTGTAAGTACGTGCATGAAAGAAAACATACAATATTGTTTTAATCAAGTGAAAAAATTATTTAGTTTTGAGACGGAGCGAGCAGGTTTCTGATTGCCTCATCGTCATATACATATGTATGAGCACGCAAATGGTTGTGATTTGGTACTTTTCAATGTATGCCATTGATGAACTTTATTTTTTTTAAATCTGTTGATGATTTGATTCACTCTGTGATATTAATGCTCTGTAAAACCTTTTTCTTTCCAATTGTACAGATCCAAATATAATGAAAAAACTACAAGTTGACAGGGGGGCAATTAAATTTGTCCTCTCTGGAGCCAACATAATGTGTCCAGGTCTTACTTCTCATGGGGGTGCTTTGGATGTTGAAGTGGGAGCAGAAACTCCCGTGGTATGAATAAGGGCAATCTTATGCTATAATATTATAATTGTCGTTGCTACAACTGTTTTGTGGAATTTTAATGTGCGGCATTATTTTTTTAGGCTATTATGGCTGAAGGGAAGCAACATGCTCTAGCTATTGGCTTTACAAAGATGTCGGCGAAGGATATGTGAGTTGTTATGTAAATTTTTCTTGGCTTCTGTTTGGTTTGTATGCTCAAACATGCTCCTCCAGTTCTGGGTTATAGAACTGAGATGTTTACCTTTTAGGTTGAATATGTTCTGCCCTTCCTTTATCTAGTTTGTTTAATGCCCCTAAATGTGAATTCTCCATAACATTTTTTTGCCTCAATTGTCCTGAGCAATATGTATCTAATACAAATTTCAAGGAAAAACCTTATCCATAAGAAAACATGGTCATGAGGGGAAACCTCAAATATACTTGTGTTTTGTCTATTTGAACGTAACATGTTACCTCTTTGTGTCAAGGTAATCGGCTGATGACACGTTCTACTATTAAAATTTAAAAATACATATATTTCTTTTCATTCTAAAAAAAAAAAAATACATATATTTCTGGGACTTCCATGTCGGAGGTCTCAAGTTTGAAACCCCCTGCCAGCGAAAGCAAGGGGTTTGCCTTCTGGGTCGAGCTCGTCGCACCAGGCTTGCCTAGTGCGGGTTACCTCTCCTATGTGGTTTGCGAGCTATTGCATAGGAGCGGGGATTTTACCCTGTGCGCCGCACCCAATGGGTAGTGGCTGCGGGTTTCCCTTGTCATTAAAAAATACATATATTTCTTTCCTTAACCTTGAATAATTTTGTCAGTTTCTGTATAGTGGGTTGTTGAAAATGGCAGAAATACCACTTTTTCGTCATTGAATTTTCAGTTGGAATTCCTGAGGTTATTTAGTAATCAGATTTTTCAATATTGTGAGAATTTGTGTTGGGCATCAATATAGTGTATTTGTCTCTGAATGTTTTTTTTTGTGTGCATAAATTTTTATGAGGTGAGAGATACAAATAGTATGAAAGTAAGGATGGATGCTGTCAATAGCATTCCCATGTTCAAGAGGTGGATATTCTGGCAAGTTCTGGGTAGGGAAGATGACTGTCGTGTTGGCCAAGATCAAAGGGGGAGGGAAAAAATATATTTGATTCTTTGGATATAATTAGTGGTAAATATCAGCTTTAGAGTTGGTGGAAGGATCCATGTTGTAACATATATCCTGATTCACAATGGGATCAAGATAATTGTTACGATTGAACAGTGGATTTCCATAACTATAAGGGAAATGGTAGATTTCTCCGTACCCTAGAGAGCTGATGCAGAGAACTAATCATCATGAAGTATTTTATACTTTTTCCGAAGATTAGTGGCCTTTGATTTTTCAAAATATTTGTTTATCTAAGATTATGAATGGCCTTTGAAGCTGATCATCATTTTATCTCTTACAAACTATCATTTTGGTTTTGGTATATTTACAGTGGACTGCATATTGGATTGTCCTTCTCTTGTGAGACATACTTCTTTTCTTGTCAGAAGTATTAGATTACATGTTCGGCACTGATAAGACCTTGCTTTTTTTCAACTTCTCTGATTGTTTTTTTTCTCAGATTTGAGAAAAAAAGTTAGTGAAGATAGCTTTTCTTGATTTTATTACGTTGTATATGTGTGGAATGTTCATCCCAATGTATGTATGGAGAAGACGCTTTATGTTATGGGGACAACCAGTTTTTCGACTTCTGTTATTTATGCTTCTCATGTTTGAGATGTATTGTATACCTCTGTTGTTTCAACACCTGAAAGGCAATCATGTCCACCTTTGCAGAAAGGCAATCAACAAAGGAATTGGTGTGGATAACATGCATTATCTTAATGATGGGCTCTGGAAGGTACTCACTATCCTGTCACGACTCCTAGTCGAGCAGTGAATTGTTTTATAACTAGGGCATTTTCGTTGTTGATTGAACATGACTAATCTTTGCACTTGTAAGTGATGTGAAAGCTTTTTCATTATCCGTTTCTTGTTGACAGATGGAGCGACTGGATTGAGCTTTAAATGGCATATTTACTAGATGGACAATGTTTACCTGCTGCAAATAGCAAAGACTTGCTCATTTTTATGCAGCTGTTATTTTGTTTCTCCAGATGTTAGTGAGCAAGCTGAACAAAAGTTTCTTAATTTAATGAAGGAGAGCCAAGTTTTTAGGGGATTTATACAATTTATGATTATTGTTTTGGAACTACAAATTTTCTTCATCAAAGGAACATGAGCGTGTTTGTGTCTGAATTTTTACTTTGGACAATCAAAATATAAAAAGTTAAATATACAAAAAAAGGCCAATGAAATTTAACATAGAAAACATAATGGTAAAAAATACATTTTAACATAGAAAACATTTTCCTTAGTACCAAACACAACCATAATCTAGTTACACAGTAAATATTTGTCAAAGGGGTGTTAATTAACTCCATTTTTTTTTTTTTTTTTAAATAATAGCAAGCTCTGATCATGTGGTTATTATGAACTTGGAAAGGGGAGGAGATCAGAAAATTTATAAAACTAAAGTGATTATTGGAAGAAATAAGTGTTCCTTCAAAATTTTCGGTATTGACTATTGACCAAGGAAAATAGGAAGATAAATGATTAAAATGCATTATCACTTTCATTTTTCGTATATTAAGAACTGACAAATAAAAATGTTGGAAAATAATAAATAAAATACTAAACATTGCTCATTGTCAACTTATCTTTCCAAATCAAACATTGAGGAAGTAAGAAAATATAAAACGTAATGGTAAAAAAAATACTAATTATAATATTCAGGGGTCTTACCATTGAGTCATCTAATTTTAATTGTTATTGAGGGGGTTTAAAATGTATACATCTACAAAAACACAAAAAATTTACCGTACATATTGTGTATTTTTTTGCCGAGGATGTTCGGGTGAACACCCTGGACCCAATGTGGGTCCGCCCCTGATTATATGCACATAAAAATAGTAAATTTTAACTTTTAAATTTTTATATATACATTAAATATTTATATTTTTATATACATCTCAGAGATTATTTGTATCCTTGTGTACATTCAGAGTTTTTCAACATGTTTTCAGTTAGTTTTCTTTATATTGCACATAACTTTTAAATTGCACTTTTTTTTATATATATTGTAATTTCTTAATGAAGGATGAACCCTACCGCCCTTTCTAACTTTGCCCCGACTCATTCGTGAATTTGATCCATTATTTTTTAAAGTTGTCTAAATTATCACTCTTTTTGTATCAAGACATGTCAATAATTAATGGAAAAATTATATATAATAATAAACTATTAATTCAAATTAAATATTATAAACATAGTTTGATTTAATTGTACCATATAACAAGCTATTGTTATTTTTATCTCTCCCTGGTGGAATTTCGTTTGTCACTCTCGCTTGTATACAAACACAAATATATAAAATGCTATTGTATTTGAATAAAGCAAGAAAAAATTGTATATGTTCATATATTTTCGTTCCCCTCTCTCTCCTCTCCCATATCTCGCTTGCCACTGTCACACGTCTCTCTCTCACTTTCTACAAACAGAAATGTATACATTGTGTTTGTATAAAGCGAGAGAAAATTGTATATACAAATGCATATATTTTAGTCCTATACATTTATGATTATACATATACAATCTTTCTCGACACAGTTTTCTTTTATCTTTCTCTCTTTCTCACTTTATACCATTGATCTTTTGTATATGTATAACGAATTATACAACTATTTTCTTTGTATATGTATAGTAAAATATACCTATTTATATTTGGTATGAAGCGCAATTATGCAAACTATAACTATAAAATACAAATGATTTTTATGTTTGTTATATGTGAAAGTTATGTTTGTGAATTACTAATTTTCTCCACCAAGTCTAATTTGGATGTTTATTAATAATAAAATGGATAAAGGTTAAAAGGGGTTAAATATTAAAATGAGGGCTCTAAAACAAAACCCTAACTCGTATAGAGGAAGACAAGATGCATCATAGTAAATGAAGACGTGTCGAACATCTAAGTAAGGTGCATGAGAGTTTATTGTAGACCTGAACCACACAAGACACAAGGGCAACACAAACCTCTCTAAAAACCCTAGCCTCCTCATTTCACTTGATATATTAATATAAGAGGCGCCTCCTGCAGCCATTTCTCTATCTCTCTCAGCAGAGTCCAGCCAGCCATGGGTATCGATCTGAAGGCCGGAGGTAAGAGTAAGAAGACTAAGCGTACCGCCCCTAAGTCTGACGATGTTTATCTCAAGCTCCTCGTCAAGGTATATATAGATTCTGTTTCTTTTCTATATCTAATTTTCAACTTGTTTGATGGCTTAAACTTTGTTGTTTGATGTGCGTTAATAGCTTTACCGATTCTTGGCAAGGAGAACCGGAAGCAAGTTCAATGCGGTGATTCTTAAGAGGCTCTTTATGAGCAAGATTAACAAGCCTCCACTTTCTCTCTCGAGGCTGATTTCTTATGCCGAAGGAAAGGTATATTGTTTAGTGCGTTTTTTGTGTTCTGTTTTGTTGATTTAGATGTATATGTTATTTTGTTTGTGGTTAAAGTGATGGTTTTGATACTTGTTTATCAGGGTGATAAGACTGTTGTCCTTGTGGGTACTGTTACCGACGATGTTAGGGCTTATGAAGTTCCAAAATTGAAGGTGTGTGCTTTGAAGTTCACAAAGACAGCGAGAGCAAGGATTGAGAAGGCTGGTGGTGAATGCTTGACATTCGATCAGTTGGCTCTCAGGGCTCCACTTGGACAGAACACGGTATTGAATCAGATCCTTGTTATTTTTTTTTGCTACTTGCACTATTTTGTTTCATCTGTCTTTGTTAACTTTGTGTGATTTGTAGCTATGTGATATTTTTATCTATATTTGCACTCTTATTGTGTTTAGTTCGCAAGTATTTTCTCAGCCTTTTTATATTACTACTTTTGTTTAGTACTTGATTTTTCATGGATTAACTGAACATAATGTTTTGATATTTGGATATTAATTTTGAATGTAGTTAGTCACACTACTTTTGTTCCTTAATTATCTTGCTGCATTTTCATTCCGAGTCTTGATTTTCTGTACACATTTGAGTGGATTTGATGTTTTGCCAACAGTTGTCTTTCATTGTATGGTTAAATGATAGTATGCCTGTGAAATAGTTGGTATAATTCAATATGGTGGTCTACTCTAGTAAAACATTTACTCTCTCAGTGAAAGGTACACGTGCTTTCTTGTTAACCCATTGACAATTTGACAATTTATTGCCATTCTTTCTATCGGTTGGTTTTATTAGCAATTCAGCTATTTTAACTGTATTGTGAATGTTGTATTTTAATGGCATCTGATTTATCCATTGAACCCTATGTTTTTGTTCATCACAGCTATCGTTTGTTGCACATCGATCTTCTTGGAAATCTTCTTATGATTTCAAAGATTTTATATGTGCGTATAGAAACCTAATAAAGATCCTGTCTGCTTAAGCCTTTTCCCAACTGAATATATGGAGTTGTGCTTCAATGTATTGGGATTACATTTTTTCCAAATAATTAGTATGTTGTATAATTGTTGAGGCTCTTTTCAGAATGACTGCAGATTTTAAGAACAACATATCTTGTTTAACCAAATAATTTTTTAAAAAGAAGCATTGAAAGCTAATCAAACATGAAAAAGTACAATTATCTGTATGTCTGAATTTTAAAATTGACTTAGCTGTTCATTTTTGCACATTACTCTTCTGTGTAATCTTCTTATGATTACAGAGATTTTTTCTGTGCGTATAGAAAACCAGAAAAGATCCCGTCTGCTTGAGCCTTTTACCTACTAAAATATATGGAGTTGTGCTTCAATGTACTGGGATTACATTTTTTCCAATTATTTGGTGTCTCTTTTGGTATTGTTGCATATTTCAAGATAAAAATGCAACTCCTTGATTAACTAGATATTTGATTTGAAAGTTAATCTACAACATATAACCTTACTTTCATCTGGATGACTTCAACTTTTTTGAGGACCTTATAGCTGTTCATGTATCGCACATAGTTCTTCTTGGAGATCTTTTATGATTTCAAAGATTTTATCTGTGCGTATAGCAAACCAGTACAAGATCCTATCTGCTTAAGCCTTTTCCTAACTGAATCGATGGATATGTGCTTCAATGTATCAGGACTACACTTCCTTTGTTCCAAATAATTGTCATGTAACATGAAAAAGTACTATTGTTTGGAATTTGGTTAATTTGTTCTATGATGGAATTATTTTTATTAAACTGATAAGTATGCTATCTATCTTCTTTTATAGAGAGTCTATAATAACATCTTTACTGTGTTAATTAGTACTTATTTAAGTCCCAGCTTGTTTGAATGCTAATATTGTTGATTGATTTGCAGCTTCTCCTCAGAGGTCCTAAGAATGCACGTGAAGCAGTGAAGCACTTTGGTCCAGCTCCAGGTGTTCCACACAGCCATACCAAACCATATGTCCGTGCCAAGGGAAGAAAGTTTGAGAGAGCTAGAGGAAAGAGGAAGAGCAGGGGTTACAAGGTTTAAGTCGATTTCTATTATTTATCTCAGACTGGTTGTTATTTGTATCGTGGCAGTACAAGTTTTTGCAGACTCTAGTATGCAGTTGCTTATGTTTACTCCCGTCTTGTTGAGGATATTTTATTTTTATGTACTTTGAAACCAACTTTTAGTTTAAAATGATTGTGGTGCACCAGTTTATTGTTAAGCAAAAGTCATATAATATGACTAATTGTTACACCATTCCCCATCCTCATCTTCTATGGATTGGGTTGTTTGGAATTGTGCGCTCAAACATAGGGATTTCATTTGTTTGTTTGGCTTTCCCTTCATAAGCTATAGATCATTCCTCAAGGCCCCGTTTACAATAGTATATCTGCACCTGCTACACTTCTTGCTGTCACAGAAATCAACAACCACTTGCCTCCCTTCTTTTACTTGTTGACCGAAATATCTAACCACTGGCTTTGGGTTTATTACATTGGTACATCCTTGTATTTTATATTTACTGTACTTCATATTTTCAATCAATTTTTACAGTAAGGATATAAATGAACTGAGCTACAAGCAGAGGGACTTGGTTTATTGCTTATGTGTTAATTTGATGTTTTGATATATTAAATTGATAGATTGAATACCATTTTGATGTCCTCGAAATTTTCATTTGGGATATATATAAATCTTGCTTAATATTCATGGTGACGGTAGTTTGTTTGTAATTGCTTTTGTGGATAAGCAAGGGAAGTGGTGGAATGATTTGTCATTGCCCATTCTTTTATATAATCAGGTGTTCAATATTGGAACAAAGTTTACAATGTAAATTTCAGTAAATAAAATGTGAAACTAACCCTCAAAATGACTGAAAAAAATAACAATTATTACCATACGTTGGAAAGTATAGATCTTAGATACCCACTTCTAGCTACATGTCACATTCTAGCCTAGTGTGATTCGAGTTATCGTCCATTCTACGGCTATCAAAAATTATTTCATTGAATTTTAGTTAGTAGAAGTCTCAGCAGGTGTGACGTTTATAATTTGAGTTGGGTGTTCTATTTCTCTCTGTCATGCTGGAGAAAGGGAGTGCTCTAGTCATAACAATTGTAATTTATGAAACCACAAACGTTGAATAACAATTGTGACCAACCACTCAAATAAAACTTCAAAACCAACATTGTGCGGAATTGAGTAACCAGAAATGATCAAAGAGCAGCACTACATCATAGTTGAAACAACAAAATGAGTAACACATTTAGGTCAGAACTTGTTGATAAAATCATAAATGTGAGAGTTAGTCTCTTGAGCTCTTTCTTGATTAATGAAATGGGCAGCTCCCTCCAACACAACAACATCCTCCAACATGGGCACATCCTTCTTGAAACCTCCTCCATGCACATACTCTTTCATTCCTGGTGTTGTATACACCACATCCAAATCACCAACCACAAATTTCACAGGGACATTCACTTTCACCCCTGTCCATGGGGCTGTCAGCTCCCAGTTCCTGCCCAAAATTCAACATTACACGGTTTAAGAAACATATAAATCACATTCAAATTATTAGAATAGAATTAGGGTCAATGGAACGTACAAATCAAGAGAGCGGTAATAGTTTAGTCCTCCAGTGAAGCCCTTTTGGTCAAATTTGGTAGAGTAGTAGTTGAGATCATCTTGAGAAAGCCATGAAGGCAACTTATCATTAGTGGAAATACCAAAGGGGTTCTCCTTGGGTAAACGAGGTGGTCCTGGTGTTCTATCTATCAATATCTTTTTCAGTATTGCTTCACTTCCGTATTTGGCTATCTCATCTTCCATGCCTGGGTCCTAATATCAAAAATCACCACCTTACATTAAGCTCTCATTACATAATCAAATCACAAACTTAAGGTTAGACTAATCAGTTTCTATCAGTTTTTATAATTATAGCAGTATAATGAGAGAGTCCGGAGCCTAAAAGGTACAAAATATTAACAAAAATTCCAAAACGGTATATAAGATTTTATATTAACCAAAACGGCAAAATCGCTGCATCAGCAGCGATTTACTCCACCGGAAAAAGCAGCGATTTTGCAAAATGTTTTTTTTTTTTAAATTATATAAATTTTTTTTTTTTTTTTTTTACAAAATCGCTGCTGAAGCAGCGATTTTCAAAAAAAAAAATTAAATTTTTTTTAAAAAAAATCAAATCGCTGCCAAGCAACAATTTAAAATCAATTTTTTTTTCGATTTGATTTAAAAAATTTAATTAAAAATCGCTGTCTTGGCAAAGATTTAATTTTAAAAAATAATTATTTTTTTATTTAACTTTTTGTTTAAAAAAAAGAAGCAAAAAATAAAAAATAAAATTTAAAAATAATAATAATTTAAATAAAATTTAAATAATTTTTTTTTTTTAAAAAAAATGTTAAATCACTGCCTAGGCAGCGATTTTAAGATTTTTTTTTTTTTTATAAAATCGCTGCCAAGGCAGCGATTTAAATTTTTTTTTTTTTTTGGTAAATCGCTGCCAAGGCAGCGATTTTGTAAAAAAAAAAAATTAATTTTTTTTTATATAAATCGCTGCCTAGGCAGCGATTTTAAAAAAAAAAAATTTTGCACAAACTTTTTCCGGTGGAGTAAATCGCTGCTGATGCAGCGATTTTGCCGTTTTGGTTAATATAAAATTTTATATACCGTTTTGAATTTTTGTTAATATTTTGTACCTTTTAGACTCCGGACTCTATAATGAGATGTGATGAGACTGCTCCGTACTTAATCAATAATCTCCAATTCAAGTGGTCACCACCCCCGAACAAATCATACCATCAACAATTTAAATTTAATCAGACTCTATACTCTCGTAAATATAAAGTGGGAATCATTAATATAGGTAGGTCTTTCAACCACCCTAACCAACCAATTATAGCAAGATATATTCACGTGATAATTCGAACGAGGAGAGCAAGCATTTATTGAGCCAGCAACAGTCACCCCACTTGGCTTATTTTCAACTTTATCTGATAAGGTCTTGGTCCTGGTAGGTAGAAGCACATTTGGCGATGTACACGACAAAGTAACATAATAGTAATTTCATGTTGAGTTATCAAAAAATTTACTGACAATATAATGAGCTATCGAACATCACTCTCTGAAATTTAAAATTTTAAATGTAATATTTTCGAAATATTTAACACACATCTGACATTTTTATAAAGTTCAAACAACATATTACTCTATAAGTATTTAGGGAATAATACTAAAAAAGATATAATTGTATCAAGTTGCTCGATAAAAATTACTTAATTAAGACAAAATAGACACTCCTAAGTGCACTGATTTAATTCGTATGCTTGATTCCCTATTCCGGTCCACGGTCTACCAGAAAATCTATATGTTTGTCTATATATGTTAACGAACAAACACTACATAAAAAATGATTTACAACAATAATTCATTAATAATAATTTAATTATTGTAAAAATATAATTTTAGCGTTATTTAACATTCTTTGTACCTATAAATAGTTAGTGCATATATTCATTAAAATTAAAAGCTATTTTTGTTATAATCAAAATAAACTAACACCCTCAGATTAAACACTCATGCACGTTACATCATTAAAATCCACTGCACCAGCAACTAATCACTCTATGTTAGTGCTGCAATTATAATTGGACCCCATTTTGATCCAATCTGTATATATAAAAATAAATAAGAGGATTGTATTGGATAGCCAGATTTGACAATAACAGTGGTCAGTGCCAACTTTAATTTCTCTATTTAACAAGGACCTTTAATTTGGATCTACTGCTCTTTCTTAAAAACAACAAGTCAATAATGTAGAACAAACAAATTTCTTTAACTACTCTTTTGTTATCAGTATTTTTAGAAGCTTAAAATCTAGAAGTTCAAAGGAAGTACTAGAAAAGTATAAGTCAATACTTTGGAAAAAAATAGAAGATAGAAAACATATTCTAATCAAGTAAAGTTATTATAATAAGATTTTTCTTTTTGAAAAACGGATGTGCTTAGAATGAAAGCTATTAAAGAAAATATCTGTTAAACTTTAACTTTTGCTAGCAAAGCAATAAAGGTATAAAACATTGTAAGTTTTTATTTTCTTTTTAGAAATAATGATCTATGAATAGTGAAATTGAGAACGTGAAAATAAGACAAATAAGTTCCATAGTTGGTTAAATTTTACTATTCCCTCCGTTTTAAAAAGAATTGACTAGTTTAACTTGGAACGAAATTTAAGAAAAGAAAAAAGGAAAGTTAAAGTATTGTAAAAAAAAAAGAAAGGGGCATTCTTTTTTAAACAAACTAAAAAAAATAGGATTATTCTTTTTTAAACTAAGTGAATAATTGTGTAGTTCTTTATTTGTACGCACTGCCGGTTACAATATCATTTGATTAATCATACATGCAACAACAATCACAAAAGCAACAACCGATCCAATGAAATCTTATCAGGGTGCATGCAGACATTATCATTAACTCAGTATCTAGCTTATTTTGAAAAGATCCTCCGCTCAATCAAATCAAAATGAATAAGTAATAATTCAAAGAGAAACATTACCTGAAATCTGCACATGTAGTAATCATCTCCAAGGAAAGCTCTCATAGTAGGAATAGGCTTCATTTTAGGATTCCTTGGCCTAAAAGGCACACTAAGACAAACATATGCCTTGACTAAATCAGGCCTAAACAAACACAAGTACCAACCAATCATGGCACCCCAATCATGAGCCACTAAAAACACACTTTCAACACCTAACGACTCAATAAGCGCAACCAAATCACCCACTACGTGAAAATAAGTATAACTCGTAACTTCCTTAGGCGCGTCCGTGTCCCCATAGCCACGTAAATCGGGCGCCACCGCACGGTAGCCTTGGTCAGCCAAGGCTACAATCTGGTGGCGCCACGTGTACCATAGCTCGGGGAAGCCGTGGAGGAAGAGAACTACGGGGCCTTTGCCTTTTTCAGCTACATGCATGTCGATGCCATTAACGTTCAATGTTCTGTGCTCAATGCCTTCCATTTCTTTTCTTTGTTGAAGACAGCTGCTTTTGTTTTTTAATGATAAGGAGTAGTATATTATGTGTATATTTAAAGGGTAGTTATATGGAAAGTAAAAGACTGAAGGCGTGATGGTGACCGATGAAAGTAAATAAATGCGCCTGCCATAATAATCGTGGCTCTAAATAATGGTGCATTGGAACCAGGCGGTTTAACTATATAAATTATGCTAATAACTTTTGTTGATATTCATGTTAACTGTTCGTATTTTTGTAATATTTTTTAGTTTTTTGACAATATATAACAAAATGATGAAAGTTGTTCACTTATAAATACTTAAATGATGTTTTCTGCTAAAAATAATATTTTAATAATATAGTTTAATTTTGAGGTATAGTTAAATAATGTTTTCTGCTAAAAATGATACTATATAATATAAGTTTGGATATAGTTGAAAGATGTTTTTAGCCAAAAACTCACTATATTACTGTCCCTTATTTTTCAAAGTATTTATCGGTCTTGATTATTCGTTTTTTGTTTTTCCTTAAATGCTTTAAATTATTTATTCATTTTGACAAATGAAAAAAATATTATTTTTTATTTATTGTATTCTTAATTAATTATTTTGAAAAAGGTATAATTTTTTAAAAATTTTAAGTTTTTAAATTCATCTATTACATGATTAATAGGAGCAAAATGATAAAATCATGACATTATTTTCTTAATAGCTATACCAATTCAAAAACGGACAAGTAATTCGGGATGAAACATACGTATTTTAATTAAAAATGGTGTTTGACTATTTATCTTTTTTTTTTGTCTTAGATGTTATGGTCTTTCTTATATAATTGAGGTGTTGATAATATTTAAAAATTGTTTGGTCTGAATGTCATGTATTCTTTTTCGAGAAGTAGGTTATATGTATGTGTTATATGATATGAATGTCACGCTAGTGCGTTGTAACGCACCAACTATTTAGCAGGGTAAGTAATTTGTTGGGTGGGTGGGGTGGGGGGGGAATCGAGTCTTTTTCATTTTATTTTATAGTATATATGTCCCCTAAGGAAAGGAATCGTGAGTACTAATCTTAATATTTGATTATATAGAAAATTTAAGAATAAAGAAAGTACATGTTGAAATTTTATGATGTTAATTCTTATTCATTTATATGGTTATAAAAGTTAGAAAATTTATAAGACATATGTCTTAAAATTTGAGGCATAAATTTGCGAATATATAAGCGTATGATATAATATGAATAGTAGAAGGTCATATCATGAACAAAGAAAGTATTATGAACCATCAATATTTAGAGAATATAATGTGTTGTGGAAGTGGTGGTTGTATAGGAAACTAATATTCATTGAGAATGAATATGAACTTTATGTTATAGCAGGAGCAATTGATATATACTATATAGCAATACGAATGGACTCCCATTTATGTTAATTCTTTTTTCCCTTGGTAATATGAACTTATTAGTTAATTTTTAATCATTATCGTTGAAATGTTAGGCACTCTACAATAGTACAATCAAAACGTGATATAATTCTTTTTAATTGCGACTGCATGCTTGTAGCTAGGAAACTCAATTATTAGAATCCATGTTACGTATGTTGCGGAAGCCAAATATATAGACAGTGATGAATCACAACTGCTATATCTAAAGGTAGCTAATAAATAGTAAATGAGACAACAATAAAAGGAACACCAGAAATTAACGAGGTTCGGCAAACTTTTGTTTTCTTTTGCCTATTCCTCGGACACAACCATCCAATATTTATTTCACTCCAAAAGAGTACAAGTGAAATACTACAAGAGAGAAAGAAGAACAAATGCCTTAGAAGATGAGAAGGCAAGTAAGAGGTGTGTTACAAATGAATTAGGAGCTACCTATTTATAGGAGTGAATTCTTTCTATTGATGTCATCCATGACATCACAATATGTCAAAATGTCAAGATTTACCTTGTGAAACCAATTTATGTTCACCTAAATTTCACCTACAAAAGGTGCTATCTTGACTTTTCTACCAATGAAGAATTATCCTCCTAACTACCATATAAATTTAACAAATCTCCACCTTGGCAAGATTCTCCATTTTCAACTTTCTCTCAACAACAATTTTGATTGTGTTTTCAACCATAATCTTCAATGTTCAACAATGTTGATCAAGTTCAAACAATGTTGAAACTTGACCGCAGTCATCACTTTTGTCAACATATCGGCAGGATTATCCGTAGTATGAATTTTCTGCATTATGACTCCACCATCTTCTATGATGTCTCGTATGAAATGATATCGGACGTCAATGTGCTTCGTCCTTGCATGATAAACTTGGTTCTTTGCTAATTGAATAGCACTCTGACTATCACAAAATATTGTGATTCCTTCTTGTCCAATACCAAGCTCTCTAAGCAATCCTTGAAGCCAAATTGCTTCCTTCGCAGTCTCTGTAATTGCCATGTACTCTGTCTCAGTGGTAGACAAAACTACTGTTGACTGCAAAGTAGACTTCCAACTAACTGGTGCATTTGCAATAGTGAAAACATAACCAGTAATTGATCTTCGTTTGTCCAAATCACCTGCATAATCTGAGTCACAATATCCAATAAGATATTGACTATCTTTCTGCTCGAAAACTAAACCAACATCTACAGTATTATGAATATACCGTAGAATCCATTTTACAGCCTGCCAATGATCCTTTCCAGGATTGTGCATGTACCTGCTTACAACTCCAACATCGTGTGAAATATCTGGCCTTGTGCAAACCATTGCATACATCAAGCTACCAATAGCATTAGCGTATGGTACTCTTGACATATATTCTCGTTCAGCTTCATTCTTAGGTGACATAGCATCACTAAGCTTAAAATGAGGAGCAAGCGGAGTGCTAACCGACTTCGTTTTTTCATTCATACCGAATCGCTTTAGTACTCTCTTCAAATATTCTTTCTGAGATAAATAGAGTTTCTTTGAATGTCTATCTCTTTTTATCTCCATGCCAAGAATCTTCTTTGCCTCACCCAAATTCTTCATCTCAAACTCCTTTCTTAGTTGAATCTTTAGCTTCTCAATTTCCTCTTGACTTTTAGAAGCTATCAACATATCATCAACATATAGGAGAAGATATATAAAGGAATTATCTTCAAGCTTGCGCAAATACACACAATGATCGTATTTGCTTCTTATGTACCTTTGCTGCAACATAAACTTGTCAAATCGTTTGTACCATTGTCTAGAAGATTGTTTCAATTCGTACAATGATTTTTTAAATTTGCACACCATATTTTCTTTTCCATCAACTTTGAATCCTTCTGGCTGAGTCATATAGATTTCCTCTTCCAAGTCTCCATGTAAAAAAGCTATTTTTACATCCAACTCATTATAATCAATTCCCTCCTTTTGAGCATATCCTTTGGCCATCATCTTGCTTTGTAGCGAACATCTTCTTGGTTAGGAAATCCCTCTTTCTTTGCAAATATCCATTTGCACCCAATTGCTTTCTTGCCTTCTGGGAGATTGGCCAATCTCCATGTATGATTCTGATGAAGGGATTGCATTTCTTCATCCATGGCATTCCTCCACTTATCTTCTTGTGAACTTTGGACTGCGTCTTTATAAGTGGTAGAAATGTCATCGGCTGCAATTGAGTTAGCACAAGCCACCATATCTGTGAGTCGAGCAGGTTGTCTTATTGTCCTTTTTGGCTTGCTCGTTGCTATTGATTCAAGTTGTGGTTGAGGTTCTTGAGATGGAACCTCCTCTTCGACTGGCTCTTCTTCAAGAGGAAAATCTTCTGTTGTTTCCTCGTTTGATCCCTGTGTTGGGAAAATTATCTTTCCCTCAAACTCCACCTGCTTTGAAGCACCATCAATTTATTTGGCTTCTTCAAGTGTTACCTTATTTGTCAAGGCAGATTCATCAAAGGTAACATCCCTGCTGAAAATAACTTTTCTTGTCTCTGGACACCATAAACGGTATCCTTTGACTCCAGAAGTAATTCCCATAAATAAAGCTTTCTTTGCTCTTGGGTCCAATTTTGACTCTCTTACATGATAATATGCAATTGAGCCAAATACATATAAAGAACCATAATCTTCAGAAGGTTTTTCATACCATTTTTCAAATGGTGTCTTCCCACCAATAGCAGCAGATGGTAGACGATTAATGAGGTGACACGCATATGTTATTGCCTCAGCCCAAAATTCTTTGCCCAAGCCAGCATTGGACAACATACACCGAACTTTCTCCAGCAAAGTTCGGTTCATGCGTTCTGCCACTCCATTCTGTTGTGGTGTATATCTGACGGTGAAATGTCTGACGATGCCATTTTCCTCACAAATTTTCTGAAAAAGATCATTTTTGTATTCGCCACCATTGTCTGTGCGAAGACACTTGATCTTTCTGCCACTTTGAGTTTCTATCATCGCCTTCCATTTGAGAAAAATTCCCAAAACTTCATCTTTTGTTTTCATCGCATATACCCACAATCTTCGAGAAAAGTCATCAACAAAGGTTACAAAATAGTGTTTCCCACCTAATGAAGGTGTTTTGGAAGCACCCCAAACATCCGAATGAACATAATCCAAAATACCTTTAGTATTATGGATAGCTGTTCCAAATTTAACCCTTGTTTGCTTTCCCTTGATACAATGCTCACAAAACTCCAAGTTGCAAGTTTTTACTCCTTTTAGCAATCCTTGATCTGATAAAGTTTTCAAGGATTTCCCTCCAGCATGTCCCAAGCGCATATGCCACAGCTTGGTCATTTCTGCCTCCTTCTCGTCATTGGATGTTGTTGCCGCTGTCCCAATAACTGTACTACCTTGATAGTGGTACATGTTATTATTTCTTCGAATTGCCTTCATTACCACCAGTGCACCAGAGCATATTCTCATCACGCCATTATCTGCAATGACTTTGAACCCCTTTGATTCTAGGGCTCCTACAGAAATGAGATTTTTCTTCAAATCTGGTACATATCGAACATCTGTCAATGTTCTACTTAATTCATCATGGTTCCTTAATCGGATTGAACCAACACCATATGCGGTAAGAGGATTATTATTTGCAGTGTGAATAACTCTACATTCTCCTTCTTGTAAATCAATAAACCAGTCCCGATTGGGACACATATGATAACTACAAGCTGAGTCCATCAACCATACATCAGATGATTTGGATGGATCTGTTGTAACTAGTGAGTAATCGGAGTCATCACAATCAGCCACATTTGAATCCATGACAGCCTTCCCATTATTTGGTTTTGCTTTGCTATTCAACTTTGGGCAGTCTTTCTTCCAATGCCCTTTTTCTCGGCAAAAGGCACATTCATCTTTGCTGAGTCTCGATCTTGACTTGGATCTCCCTTTCTTCGTTCTCATATGATTTTGAGAACGACCTCTCGCAACCAGTGCTTCTGCTTCTCCGCCTTTTTGTTTTTCTCTCTTTCTTTGTTCATAACTGTATAAGGCAGAACAAACTTCTTTGAGAGATACTTCATCATTCCTATGCAATAGAGTCGTTTCAAGATGCTCGAACTCATCGGGAAGTGAACTTAACAACATTAAGGCCATATCTCCATCCGTAAAAGTCACGTCCATATTCCGCAAATCTGTCGCCAACTTATTAAAGCTGGTGATATGATCATTCATTGTGCTACCAGGAATATAAGTGAAGCGTAACAGTCTTCTTTTCATGTAAAGTTTATTTTGACTGTTTTTCTTCAAGAATTTCTCCTCCAATGAATTCATAATTTATTTGCAGATGTTTCCTTCGTGTATGGATACTTTTGTTCTCTTGCAAGGTAAGATCGAATGGTACCGCAAGCAACACGGTTGATAATCATCCAATCTTCTTCTCCTACACCGTCTGGTTTCTTTTCTTCAATGGCAATATCTAGCCCTTGTTGAAAAAGAACATCAAGGACCTCGCCTTGCCACATTCCGAAATATCCTGATCCGTCAAAAATTTCAACTGCAAATTTCGCATTTGACACAATTCTTGTCATAAGCGAAGATGCCAATGATGACGTATTATTGACACTTGATGTGGACTCATCATTTTTCTTGTCTCCCATTTTACTACAAATACTATTTACTAGCTAACAATGCAAAGACCAAAGTAAATCTTTTTCTGATGTGGAAGTTCAGACTATGCTGCAACCACAGAGCATACTCAGATAATAACTTGGCTCTGATACCAATTGTTGTGGAAGCCGAATATATAGACAGTGATGGAATCACAACTGCTATATCTAAAGGTAGCTAATAAATAGTAAATGAGACCACAATAAAAGGAACACCAGAAATTAACGAGGTTCGGCAAACTTTTGTTTTCTTTTGCCTATTCCTCGGACACAACCAACCAATATTTATTTCACTCCAAAAGAGTACAAGTGAAATACTACAAGAGAGAAAGAAGAACAAATGCCTTAGAAGATGAGAAGGCAAGTAAGAGGTGTGTTACAAATGAATTAGGAGCTACCTATTTATAGGAGTGAATTCTTCTATTGATGTCATCCATGACATCACAATATGTCAAAATGTCAAGATTTACCTTGTGAAACCAATTTATTGTTCACCTAAATTTCACCTACAAAAGGTGCTATCTTGACTTTTCTACCAATGAAGAATTATCCTCCTAACTACCATATCTTCTCATTAATTCATTTTTGAATCTTGTCAAATTTAACAACGTATTTAATTGGAAGGGATCCACACCCATTTATTTTTGGTTGGAAGTAGTTGAAAAGCTAAAAAATACATTTTCAATTTGACGATGCAAAACAAACATGTGTTGAGCTGTCCCAAATCGTGTGCGATGGAGAATTCGGTGTTCTTAAATGAATTTTGAATAATTCTCATTTTATGAGTTAATTTTTAAATTTAATTAGACTAAGAATTTATTTATTTTTATCATTTTAGCGTCAAAAACTCGAGTTGAGACCTTAACGCAGGAGAGAGTTGTGTGTGTGGGGTGGGGTGGGGGGGGAGAGAAAATGAGTTATTCCACATTAATTCATGCGATATAGGAAATTAATGTTGACATAATTTTTAACGATCATCATTTGATGAATTAGATTGAGTTAGGCTAAACACAATTTTTAAATATTTTTTGTTAGGTTATTAGCATTTTAATATTAATATTTAACATATTAAATTGCTTTATTTTGGAGTTATAAGAATGACCGTTGGTAGTCATTTGTGTCTTAAACTACCAATTTAATAATGCTATTCATCTTTGACTTGGTAGCCATGTAATGCCATTACTTTTGGCTTTATTGGCTGAATTCATTGTGAGATAAAAACATTCCAATAAACATTGGAATGGATAACTTCTACATAATCCATTAGCATTGGTTATCCATCACTTTATTTCATTCTTAATTCCTCCATTACTCTTTGTAACCTATGTAACCTATGTAACTTCTATTGTAACCTATGAAACTCCTAAGGCCATTATCTTCACTATTTACTACCTCCATTATCTTTCTATTCATTGCTAGGAAGACTTCTTGTAGTATAAATAGTAGTGATCTTCATTTGGTTTGGGACACAACACACACAAAAAAAATATAGAGTGCATAAAGTTTGTCTAAAAGAGAGTTCTTATTAGTTGAAGGGAGGTGTTCTTTTTCGTGGAGCTTTGGACTCAACTCTTGTCCAGAGTTGTTGAGTAATATTTTGTGAAGGCTGTTGTATCCTAGAGGGACAAGTCAAAGAATACTACTGCTAGACCGATGAAAAACATTTGCTGCAGTGGGCTTAAATCTCCTTAAAGAGAGCGAGATATCCGCACCTCAGCCTTAAGAGATTTGTTTTTTTATTTTATTTTCAATTATAATCTTGCAATTTTATTATCTTGTAAGTTTATTCACCAACACTTTTTCCTCAACAAATTAGGCAAACGTTTTTTTCTGGTGGAAATGACAGTGTGTGTCCCATGAATTAGACTGCAAAAAAAATTGTTCGTTTTGATATTTCGTGGAGGTCATTTTAGACCTTTTGTTTTTAATCTATCAAACTTTATACTGATTTTGTATTGATGAAAGGCCATACCTCGAAGGCACGTCACCTCACCATACCAAAAGTTTGACTATATTTTTTTTACAAATGTTAACCAAACTACTGAATTAATTTCAATTTCCCAAAGTTCAGTATACTTATTTTTTAAAAGTTACACCTTTCGTTCACTTTTATTTGTCATGTTATATTTTTTCGAAAGTTAATTTGACTAATTTTTAAAGTTAAATTAGACTACATTAATTCAATATTTTGAATAAAATTTTTAGATATTCAGAAACTATAGAAAAAGTACTATACATTGTAATTTTTTACATAACAATATGATTAAACAATATACTGCAAAATATTAATCAATTTATTTTATAATTTGACTCTTAAAATAAAAAATATGACAATTAATAGTGGACGGGAGTGTAAAACTTGATGCTGATGCTTTTAAAAAGTGTTGAACTAAAAATAACATCAAGACATTTGGTGGCCCGTCACATTTAGTAAGCCCTTTAATGGTCCTCCTTAATGATTGCAGAAAACTGCAATTATACGTACAGCAAAAATAAATATGACATTTCTGGAAAATATATGTACTTAATAAATATAAGAGCACATAACCAAAAAAAAAGAAAAAGATTTCACAAGACGGTAAAAACAGAACTTTTTTTTCCTGGTTACAAGGGATATATATATATATATATACAGTTCATATTTAATTTTTGAACGAAGAGTGTCCAATTATAACCTTTAAGTTAGCATCATTTGTGCTGATTAAAAAGAATATTCAAGAACTAAATGGGATGGGACGAACCTATGAATGGGATTTTGGGCCGGTGACTAAACGGGTAAGTCCATCCAATCCCATTACCTGGTCTTAGTGGGCTGGGCCTTAGTGAGATGATGATAGTGTTATAGAAGACTAAAGTAACACAATTAAAAAGAAATTCAAAACTAGTAAGTCTTTATGCTTATTAAACAATTTATTTTGGGAAAATTTCATATATGGCAAATTGAATTTATAAAATAATATTATATGGGTATAATTACATAATTACACTCTATGGGTATAGTTTAGTTTATTATCTAGCTTTTAATTTGTATAAAATATTTTTTTTAAAATTTGTACTATATTTTATTTTTCCATTAAATAGTAACAGTAGCCCTAAATACGGTAACAAACATTTACATAATCCTATGACTTAAGTAAAGCATTCAAAATTAAATATTTTTTCAAAAAAGAATTCTATAGCAACAGAAAGACTATACAAACTTATTTTCGAAAAACTAAACTCTTTAATGTATATAAAGTTTATATACGAATATAAATAAATTAAATATAAATTATTTAATTTGTTCCAAATTGTAAAGTAATTATTATATACATATACAAGTAATTGTATATGTATAAAACGTATAAAATAAAAATATTAATATAGTACTTGTGTATACACAAATACCTCAAATAGTTTTGTATATAATAAGGTAAAATACAAAAAAAAATTGTGATTTAAAACAAATTATTAAACAAATATCTGTAAAAAAAATTAAAGTAATTACTTATATACATATATAACTAGTTGAATATACAAAAAAAATTATAGGTATAAAAAAAGTTTATATACGAAGGTAAATAAAATGAATATAAAAATATACAAAAAATTGTATATGTATAAATAAAGTTATATACGAATGTAAATAAAATGAATATAAATTGTTTGATTTGTATCAAGTTGTAAAGTAATTATTATATACATATACAAGTAATTGTATACGTATAAATAAAAATATGAATATAGTACTTGTATATTCACAAATTCCTAAAGCAGTTTTGTATATAATTACGTAAAATGCAAAAACAATTGTGATTTAAAACAAATAATTGTATCATTTTTTAAAGTAATTACTTATATCATATAAAACTAGTTGAATATACAAAAAAAACTTAAAATATGAATATAACAACACAAATACCTTGATCAGTTTTATATATAATAATTCGATGTACAAACATCTATATACACAATATTCAAGCAAGTAATTCTTGCGGATGGAGATGAATCTTCCATTCTGATTTTAAAGAACTTGTAATTTGATAAGATTTTTTTTTTTTTAAAGTATATGAAAAACTTAGAAATATAATACATATACAATTGTTGATGAATGATTATTTTAAAAAAAAAAATAGATTCATGGTTGATTTTGACGATAACCTGTGAAAATTGAGAGCAAGACGGAATGGAGAGCGTGAAATCTTCCTAACTTTGAAATTCAAATTAGAGTGGAGGAGTGATTTTAGGAGAAAAAGATGTAATGGGGATAGGAGAGATAAAATTAATTTTGTATAAAATTATATATAGAAATTATAAATAAGTCTACTGGTATACAAATACGTGGGGGTCCCATTAATTATGACAAAAAAATGAAACTATAATCAGTGTGAGTAAATAAATTAAACTACACCCTTATTAATTAATTACTTAGTATAGTTTGCCGTCTCACGTAATTTTTTCATTTATTTTCGAATTCATTTCTTCAATGGCTTGAACGTGGCTAGAAACTTGGCGAAGAGTGAGCAAATTTTCCTCTCAATTGTGTTATGAGTGTACAAAATTAAATATACATTCATATTAATTAACACTTAATTTTTGAACACCATATAATTTTTTGACAGAGGTGTGCACCGGAACACCCTTCGTCTAAGGTGGCTCCGACCTTGGACCGACTTCCTTACCATAATATTTGTGTAATAGTAGGATAATATATACCAAAAAATTCTACTTAATTTTTTCTAAAAATATACTCTCTACGTTTCTAAAAATATACTCTCTATGTTTCTTTTTACTCAATACATAAATTACAATATTCTTCCTATTTTACCCTCGTGAGTTATTAGTATTGAAAATACATTTGATCAACATAGAAAAGCTAAATAAGTAATTCATGTTCATTAATGAATCAAAATAATTAATATATATTCATTGATTTCAAAATAAACTTACTTGATTTCTTTCATAGTACTATTTATTTGTGAAAGCCCATTTCTTGATAAGCAACAATCGGACCAACTGCACCTGGGGAATGACTAGAGAAGAGGTCCATTAATATTATCTGTCGAGCTTCAAACTATGCACGTTTTGTTTCTACTATATATTATATATATCAAGTTGCTTTATTAGAGTTTTCTTTTTTTTATAGTGATGGAATTAAACATGTATACAATCAACCATAGCATAAACAAGTGACTCTTTATAATACAAGAAATAAATGTATCTATCAAATCATCATAGAGATAATTGTGATAGATATACATATTGCGATAACGTAGATACGTGTGTGTACATATGTTCTACACATTTATTAGTAGCACAATATTTAATCAACTCAATATTGAGAAGGAGAAGGAGCTGCATCAGAAACTGGATCACTGCCGGCAGGAGAATCTGCACCAGTCACTGGATCATTGCCGGCAGGAGAAACTGCACCAGTCACTGGATCATTGCCGGCAGGTGGATCTGCACCAGTCACTGGATCATTGCCGGCAGGTGGATCTGCGGAAGAAACTGGACCAGCACTACCACCATAACCGACCAGAGCAGCTGCACCTGAACTTCGGGATGCGGACTGAGACATTCCACGGCGTGGACGAGTTTTCTGAGATGCGCACATTTTTGGCAAAGATAATCCTGCAAATATTTATCAAACAGGCCCTTTTATCAAATGCCATGTGAATACTCTAATCATAATGAAAATATGGAATCAGAAGTTTTAAATTTCTATCAACTACATTAGGTGTTTTGGTCATGACTTTGCAAATTCAAAATTTGGCCAAAAATATTTCAAATGTACTAATTTTCCCTCTCAAAATTTCAAACACAACTTGAACTTAAAATAGTTTGTTTTTCGCCTTCAATAAAATATTATCCAAACACCTCACCTTCAGCAGAAGCAACACTAGAGTAAAGATCGATAATATTGGGGCAATTGTTGTAACAGTGATGTGAACAGAGTTTGGCAACGAATTTAGAATCAACAAGGGCGTCTGATGAAAGGCCAAGAGATTGCCTATCAACACCACATGCACCAACGCATTCATCTGTCTCTATATATTCCTGCAACATTTTATTACTTGCAAATGCTTCTGAAGTCTGGCACTCCACTTCAATATTTCCTTCTTCAGACGGGCGACTCTCCAGCACACACCTCTTTCCGTCCGATGCAATTGAAAGAGAACACATTTCAACTGGTAATTCCTCGCATATCAACTCACCTAAAAGATAACTCAAAACTAATTATTATAACAAGTTGAAATTAACAAAATTATTACTCCATTTGGTTCAATTTTTGTATGATTTTGACTTGACATAAAGTTAATAAAGTAAAAAAAACTTTTGAATTTTGTATTCTTAAACTAAAAATACCAAAATATCTTTCTTATATATATACTTTTAAACATATCAGGTAGAAATTTAGAATAAAGAGTTAACCAAAACGAATAAATTGAAACTGAGCTACGGAGTATCAAGGATGAAGAAGAAATAAAGATATTACCAATAGCTCCTTGAAGGAAGAGGGATAAAGCAAAGAAGAGTATGAACTTCATATTGATTGATTCCAAAAGAAGATATGAAGGAAGAGACAGTGATTGTGTTTGCATAGAAGGGAATATAATTTTGGAAAGTGAGAGTTTATATAGAGCTGCCTAGGATCAAAATAAACAATTCTTTTATCTTAACAAGTCAAAATAAACTATTTTTTATGGCAGAGGTCAAAATAAATTAGAAGGGAGAAGTTGTAGTCAACTGGTTTTCCAAATAATGAGGACAGATTCACCTTACAAAACTGACCATGTCCAAAAGAAAAGGTTGATCAATATTTTTTATATTTTTTTTACTATTATAATGTTGCATGAATAATGTGAAGTTGCTGGCAGATTGTCATTGTCTATGGAAAGTACAAAGATGAGCTTAGGTAGAGCAAGTCTTCAAGATAAGCAAACCGTAACACCGATCTTTGCTGGCTGTTTGTCTTTTGTGCTAGGTGGAGTTGTAACACGAGAGAAAGCTTACGTTTATACAAAAAAAAGAAAGGGAAGTACCAAGTTTGTTTCTTCTAATTTTAGTAAGTTTAATTTTTCTTCTTTAGTTGTTTGTAGGTATTATAAAGAATATTAATGACCTCCTTTCGTCATTTGAAGTAGTGCCAATATTTGGTTGATGAGCGTTGCGCAGTCGAATTTTGGTATTTTATGTGTGTTGGGAACTCTGGGTATTCATTTCACATCTATTATGTTTAGGATTAGGAAGAAAAGATAACTTTTAGCTAAACTTAATTTTGGCACAATACCCACAAAATTTCTACAAAATCATCAGAAATAAGACAAGTTTCAATTACAATGATTGATGCAGCTCTCTTACGCAACACGTTCATCCAAAAAAACCATTAAGCTTAAATCTCGAATCCTCTTTTAAATAACAAGGTGTCTTTGATAGAATGTTGTATATAGATAGATTTACCGTGATTAAGAACGAACAATCCACTCTGTAGATTTTGGATTAGGTAATTTACTATATCCATGTTAATAAATATATTTCCAGTATCTTCGTTTTAATTAAATCCTTTTTGAAATAATATGAATAGTCAGGCTAAGGACATCTCCAACCCTACACTCTATTTTACTCTTCAAATGTAGAATTCTCTATTTTCTCAGACTACCAATTTCTACCCAATTCTCTATTTTACTCTCTAAAAAAGATTCTTTTTCTCTCTTCTCAATATTATATTATTATTTATATTTCATTTTTATTTTCTTATTTCATGATATAATCATTTATTTCTTTTTCCCAATAATTACTTTATATAATTCTCATGTGATACAATAAATTATTTTTTTCATTTTTTTATTTAATTATTATATTTTATTCAAAAATTTAAAATATCATAAATTGCACGAGAATATTATATAATATATAAATTAATGAACTAATTCAAATAAAATTGAAATACGATTACATAGACATTACATAGTCACTCAATTTTTGAAATTATTGCGTTGCTACCATAAATGCTCTATTAATGCATTACGGAGTTCAAAATAATCATTTTTGTCCTTAATTTTATTATGTCTAGCTAAAAATTATTACAATCGGAGATTTTCATCTAACATCATTTTTGTCGTTGAAGTTGGATCCTCTACGACGTCTTGAATTGGTGCATTAAGATCACGTTCATCCTTGATTATCACGTTGTGTAGTATAATACATATAGTCATTATATCATGTAGCACTTTCTTTCTCCGAAATGTGACAGACTTGCTATAATAGCAAAACTTCGAATTCTCGTTCAAATCTTTTTGGCATGATTCTTGTTTCATCGCGAATTAATTATTATGTTTTTAATATATTTTATGTTGTATTATGTATTGTTTGTTATCTTGTATTTAAATTAAAATTTTCATATATCATTTTAGTTTTGTGTATTCTTTATCATGAAAATTCGTAATAAAATAAAATTTTATTATTGATGAAAATTATAAAAAAATATATTAATTTGAAATTAAAGTAGTATATATTAAATAATAAATTTTTAAAATATTATATTACATTTAAAATGACTTATGAATATTAGATATTTAATTAATGAAACTATATGTAAAATAATATGTTAATTGGAAAGTAATGAAAATAATAATAAATATTGAAAAAGTAAAATAGAGTGTGAATAGTAATTCTTCAAACTATTCAACTCTCTAAATTTGAAGAATGGAGAGTGATTTGTGAATTGGAGTGCCCATTCTCTATTTTACTCTCAAAATATAGAGAATGGAAAGTAAAATAGAGGTGGTTGGAGATGGTCTAAGACTCGCAATGGTACCTTCAATTCATTTTATTTCTTGTTCTGCAGTAAGTAGTGTAACACATCTAAAATCTCCAGAATCCTGAGTCCTTTTCAAAGATGGACTTCATACAATAAGAACAAATGAAGCTGATATAAATTAAATCACAGGAGATAACCTACTCACTAAGCAAGGTCATAAGAGTTCCTACGCTCTGCCTCAACCAATAAGGCAGACAGATTTAGCGGCACAAATTCAATTTCAATCTTCTAATCACACTTGGTAAAACAAGAGGGTAAATTTGTACTAGTCAAATATAAGTATATATCAAAAATTGAGACATGATGTCTGAAATTAGACACAGCTGAGTTTACAAGTTGGTTCTCCTCAGAAAACAAGGGTGGTTTCGTCCCATAAAAGTCACCAATGATAAGCCATAACACTTCAATAATTCAACATTGTATGGTATTGTAAAACCATATATGAGAGCTTAATGCTATGGTGCTTTCACAAACTTCCCACACTGGTAGCAGCAGAAATGCAGAAGCATGGTATTGAACTACAACTGGAGCCTGAATTCAACCAAACCCATCTCATTAATAAAGGCAAAATGATCCAAGTTCTACAATGAGAACATTGATACTTGATATATTGCTTCAACATTTGCTTGGACCTGTGGGGAACTTGTACCAACTTTTAGGCTTCAATAATCAATCATAACTTGCATTCAGAAATTTGAGTAATTCATTTCGTTTACTCTCTGCTTCCTTATCCTCCTTTGTCTTGTCTAGCTTCAAGAGAATCTACAAAATGAGAACATTTAACCACTGACATTCCACAATAAGAAACAAAACCAACACAGCTTTAATGCCACCCATGTTTCAAGGTATCTAATACACAAGCTACAGGTAACAAACACTAGTAGAAATGTTCCCCAGAAAGATGAACATACCTTTTTTCCAGAGACAGCACTGCGACGGACCCCATCATCTTTGTCACGACCTAAAAACTGGATTTGGTAGATTACACATGTGAAAAAAAGAAGGGGGAAAATTCCTAAAAGAGAACTACAATTTAAGTATGAAATCGTAAAACCTTAGAGAGCTGCACAGGGCCACTACTTTCCACCTGCTGCTTCTGCATATGGCTCGCATTGCCACCATAATCCACAAGCAAGTAACAAAACCATGCAAGTTATCGAGCATACAGTCATCATGTCCACAGCTCCAATTTTAAAGAGCCGTAAAAAACAACAGGCAGAAAAATACTATAAGCATCTCATACTGACAAAATGCATTTACTCCCAATAACTGAAATCTAAGAAGTTCATATGGACTGTGAAACTGTACACTCATAACTTTTATATGCTCAGTGTAATTGTGTAAGACATGAGAACATAAAATGCAGAGGAAGTCTGGCAGAATAGATGAAGACTGTTTGATCATGAGAACAAAAATCTACCTCTTTAATTTTATTCTTATGACGTTTTTGCCGGTGAATTTTCCCTTTCTCTTTATCCTTCTTCTAAAAAGACAACAAGCTGGTAATATGTCAACTTTCAAGCAAACATGTAACTGAATTTGAATGAATAATAATCAGATCTTCTGAAGCAACCACCTTTGTGCCTCTATCTTTCTGTATGTGTCTTTTTGAACTGCTGACTGCTTCACGCTCGCTGTCTGAAGAACTGTCGGCAAAAGAGTTGTAACAAGATGGTTACAAGGAAAAAGGAAGCATCCATCTAATTGATAAAGACTTGAGACATCCCGCTAACAGCAGGCTAGAATCAATAAGCATTTTGCAGAACACAGAGACATAGCATGACATGCAGTTACTAGGATAGCAAGAGGAGCCCTCCACAATATAAAACAATCACACATTTGAAAATTGACATGTTAGTGTAAATACTAATTTAGGATAATATTCATGGGTTAAACAGTTCCCCAAAATAGCAATTTACTATAGGTTTTATGCTTTCTAGGAGTAGTTTAACCTTTAAGGGTCACTTAGTTCAAAACAAAAATGTCCCAATTATAATTCTGCAATTATGGTATAGAGTTTTTCCTGTTTTAGCTAATACCTAAAGCCAAGCACGGAACCAATTTCATAACCCCTTATATCCCTCTATCCAAACAACCTGTAAGAGAAAAATACATTTCTAATAAAAAATATTTGTATAAGCATAATATTGTCATGAAGCATGAGATGAGTATAAATGGAGTAAAATGGTCAGTGATAATTCATATAGACGAAGACACAATTAGTTTGAGACAAACGGAGTTGTTATTGGTGCTTGATTTAAGCTAACATCACTGCAAGCTGCAGTTCAGCAACTTTCTTTCCCTTGGTTGAGAAATAGATGACATTGTTTTCCAAAACGCAAGCCAACTTGCAACAAGTAGTCACCAAGCAACTTTCCTAACTTAAATAGAAAATAATAAGGTATCTAACATTACATAACCCTAAAAGAACACTTGGACAGATTATAACTAATTACTTGTTTGGCTCTTAATCCCCAGTTTTCGGCAATTAACAGTGAATTAAGGGGTATAGATAAGGTGCTACGGAACACCTCACTATCTATTTATATTGACAAGGTGACAAATATCTTCGTGAAGAATACACTGCAGCTCACAATACTTATTACGCCTACAAAACCGTTTTCAAATAAGCAGATAATTTGAAGCAATCATTTGAATAACTCATATTTAACTAGCATTGATCCTTCGAATCAATTTACACGGCTAATTAACCCTAACTTCATAAAGCAAGATCGTCAAATCCCTAAAATCATTCTCCATAAGAAAAAATTATGTATAAGTAGACCTGTAATCTTCGGATGATGAGGAAGAAGAATAGCTGTCGGACGATGAATGACGGCTACGACGACGTTTGGTGCGAGAGCGGCTCTTCTTGCGGATCTTGAGAGAGTCCTTATCTTTGTCTTTGCGGTTGCGCCGATGACGCTTACGGTCCCGGTGAGCTGAAGACGATGAAGACTCCGATGCCGATGAGGACGAAGAGGCGGCCATGGAGATCGACCTATGAGGTGACCGCTTTTTTTTCTTTTCCCTTGTGAAGAGAGAAACAACAAACTGGTGCAAGTTGTATCTGCTTGGCGACGGTTCTTTTGATTTTACGTTTTTCAAAAGGGTAATCTTGGTATTATGCTAGTATTCCATTCCATAAAAGTAAAATCTCTTAACTTCAAATTTATGGCTTGTTTGACAAAGGTTTTTAGCATATTTTTTTTCTTAGAAAAATAAAAGTATTATTTGAGATTTCGTAGTTTTTGGATTGACTTTCTAATATAGCTACGTATTTTTATTTATTTTATATTATTATCGCTGAGAATTATTATTTTAATCTTTTTTTTTTTTTTAAAGTATCGCAAAAATAGAAAAAAATAATTAAAGTAAGTTAATTCAAACGCTCCGCATTTGCCATCATATTTAAGAAAATTAAGTACGATATGGAAATTCCAACTGGATAGATAAATGATCTTTATCTAATTTATTTTATAGGCTTTTTAAGACATTATATGATAGAAGTTATCCTTAGTGACGAATGGATATTTCATAAGTCATACTTGACATACATGTATTGATATGATATGTATGCAAAAATAAAATTAATTATGCTAAGGCCTAATTCATCGGTGGCCTCTTAAACTTGGTACAAACTTTCACTTAGACACCGTAACTGAACGATGTTCATTCTAGACACCTAATATGAAATCTCGTTGTGTCATTTTAACACCTTTTGCTTATATGGCATGATGAGTGTGGCACACTCATTGATAGGCGCGTGAAAGGGTTATTTAGTCAATTTTTAATTATTTTTATCATCTTCTTCCCCATTTTCAGCCACCATTTTGACCAAATTAAATTTCTCTCATTGTGAATGAAGATTTTCGAACAAAAATGACAAAATATATTTTTAAAATTTAAGAATAAACTCTTTGGTAAAAATTTTTCATGAAAAATTTAATATGGCGTGGGTGAATTTAAAGATTAATAAAAGCTTATTTCAATAATTTAAAGGTAGTAAATTCAAAGAAACACAATATGCCCGCGTGGGTGGGGGTAATTTCTGCAAAATGGAAAAGGTATTTGGAGAGCAAAGCAATGGAGCCAAAGGCTATTTTAATGACCCCAAAACAGAATTTAAATGAGAAAGAAAATTTTTGTTTTTTGGATTTTAAAGAAGATTATCGCGGGTAGGATGAAAGTGTATTTGAAAAGTCGATCGGGGTTTGTGGCGGGGGTGATTTGGAGAACACTTTTGGCTGGGAGTGGGGGTGGGGAGCTTTGGAGAAGATGATTGGGGGTGGGGGGCTTTGGAGAAGATGATCGGGGCTGGGGGGCTTTGGGGGTGTGGTGTGAGACTTCTTTTAGTTGGCTTTATTTTATTTTAATTTTATTTGGGGAAAATATAACGTGTCATTAATTTATTGGTCAGATTTATTTTTACTCAATATCAATTATTTTAAAACTATTTTTGACACAGATGACAAATGTTATCATTTAATTGGTCACTTTACACGTCATTGGACATAAATGACAAATGTTGTCATTTAATTGGTCACTTTACACGTCATCGGCGAGTGTGATTCACACACATTATATGTTGTTGCTGATAATAAAAAAGGTGCCAAAATGACACAACGAAATCTTACATGAGGTGTCTATAATGAACATCTCTCAGTTAAGGTGTCTAAGTGAAAGTTTGTGCCAAGTTTAAGGGGTCACCGATGGGTTAGGCCTTATGATAATGATGTTTAGCAATGATTAATGTAAATGGTGGCTGTTAATAATGATAGTTGTGGTTGAGGATAATAAGTGATGAAACATAATTGATAATGTTGGACGATAATGACAATAATTGATATAGGACAATAGTCGTAACAACAAGTGAATATAAATGGTGAAAGTATTACTTTTATAGAAATCTCTAACCATCCATACACTTAATGATTTTAAAAATTGATTACAAATCTTATTCACATGTATTCACTCCATTAAGTGATTTTTACATAAATAATATAAACACATTTAATAATTAAATTAATATCAAATTTAAAAAAAAAACATGCGAATTTAGTAACTTGGATAATCTCA
Source organism: Solanum lycopersicoides (assembly GCA_022817965.1). NCBI lineage: Eukaryota > Viridiplantae > Streptophyta > Magnoliopsida > Solanales > Solanaceae > Solanum > Solanum lycopersicoides. Next base: position 122,708,984 of record CM040618.1, read on the forward strand.
ATCAAAGGATAAAATATTTGTATTGAATTTGTACTTCTTTATATCTTCAGCCTTAAACTTACATCTTAAAAAGACTGATTAAATACCAATAAAAGTGTTCCCTAATTTGTCAAAATAGGAACGGCTACAATTTCAAAAATTATTTTTTTCTAAAAAAGCTTTGATGGATTTAAACTAATCAATTTTCAAAAGCTTAATCAAATAAACTTTTAAACTAGATGTAATAAAAATTAATTATAAACGGCAATGAGTTCAGATACATTAACTAATGACAGTATTAATTTTTTGACTAAATGGTATATGTTCCTTCATAGTTAAACAAATAGTACTTCTATTCAAATCTTAAATAATTTTTAACAAACGTAAATTTAGATTAATCGAGTTCAGGTAGATGCACTCTTAACCAACAATAACGCAGGCAAATTTTTTTTTGGGAATGTACATAAATTATATTATAATAAAAAAATATTATCATTTATAATAATAATATTTTTTTTCACTTGATCACTTTTCATTCATTTATAATACATATTACAAAGAATAATTTATTATTCACATATAATACAAGTTTTAATAAGGGATAATTGTATATAATAGCAAACTAATAACTTAAAATAAATGAGTAGCTAGGGTTTGATTTAATTGTGCTCCATAGCAAACGTTTGCAAAAAATTGTCAGGCGCCTCTCTCCCAAATATCTCGCTCGCCACTCTCCTCCAATCTCTCTCGCTTCCTCACTTTTTATACAAACACAAGTGTATAAAAATTGTTTCTAATTGTATAAAGCAGAGGAAATTGTATAAATACATATATTTTTGTTCCCCTCTCTCCCCTCTTCCAGATCTCGCTCGCCACTCTCCCAAATCTCGCTCGCCACCCTCGCCTTTCTCACTTATACAAACAGAAGCGAAATGTATAATTGCGTTTCTGTTTGTATAAAGCGTGAGAAAATTGTATATACACATGCTAGTACATATATTTTCGTCCTATACACTTATAATTATACAATAAAAATACTCCTCTGCCCAATTTCTTTTGTCTTTTTCTCTTTCTCGTTTTATACAAATTTTAAATTGTATCTAATTTCTCTCTTTCTCGTTTTATACAATTCGATTCAATTGTATATTCCCTGCCCAAGTCTCTTTTGTCTTTCTCTCTTTCTCATTTTATACAAATTCAAATTGTATATAATCGTTCTATACACTTATAATCATACAATTCGTTTTATACACTTCGTTTTTATACAATTCTCTGCCCAAGTGTCTTTCTCTTTCTCGTTTTATACACTTCGTTTTATACAATTTGCTTCAATTGTATATGTATAGCGAATTATACAGTTTTTATGTTTGCTATGGAGCGCAATTATGCAAACTTTGCTATGGAGCACAAATATGAATTTTTTATTTGCTATATGTGAAAGTTGCCCTTTTAATAATGGATATTAAATTTATTACTTATTCTAATACACTTATAATGTCAAATTTTTACCAAACAATACAATTCATATATATTGCATACATAATTCACTTTTAATACATATTGCAGATTTAACATAATATAATTATAAATGATAAGAAATAAAAAATATCTCTAAATTTAACAATTATTTATTAATACATGAATTGATGTAATTTTTCCAATTTTTTTCATATTGTGAAATTATCAACAAAGACTTGGGAAAGAGAAAATCCAATTATCTTACTATTTTCACCTAATATCAAATATTCAAGCATTTATCACAACAAATTCCTAAATATACTCAAAGACATTAAAAAGAAAGGAATATAATTACAAGTCGATTATGACAGAGAAAAATATCAAAAATATTTTTTTTTCAACAAAAGATTTTTTTTTTCTTTTTTCTTTTCCTATACACAGTTTTTATTTGTTTGAGCGGTTAGCAACAGTTGGGCTGTATCTCCAAGTATAGTAGCAAAAATTGTTGATTGGAAAGGATTTGAATGAAGGAAATTCGCAATCAAAGAAGATGATTATTCTCATCAAAAGCTTATAAACCAATTAGGCCCCAATCACCTAATTTCTTGTTAGGAGCTGCCCTCACTCCCACTACCCTGCAGCCAAATATGTCCGCTCGGAGATTCCGCTGAGCTTGGTGCTTGTGCTGTCGCCTTATATTCATCTGTATCTGCTGCCGGAGATTCTGGTGGAGGTGTTGACGGAGATTCTGCCGGAGACTGTGACGGGGATCCCGCTGGGGATTGTGAGGGAGATTTCTCTGGCGATTCTGAGTCCGGAGCGTCTGCAGGAGCACCGGTCGGGGATTCTGCGGGAGCTGACCCCGGAGCTGCAGCTCCACCCTCTGTTGCATTAATGTTCACAGGTTAAAATCTTCTTTTTTGTTTTTAATTCAATTTTAAAATCTTCTTTTTTGTTTTTTATAAAAAAAAATACTATTTCTTTTTCAGAAGTTAATTAGAAATGTTTTATGAAGCTTTTAGTAATTAATTCTTAAAGCGGAGAAGTTTTGACTTTACCACTGTCGAGGTCTTTGTTTTCTTGGTCATTCACTGGGGAGTATACGACGGAAGAATCAGATTGTGGTGGCGATAAGAGAAATCCTGAGGTATAAGGGACACCAGTAGATGGAATCCACAAATCGGCATCTAGGAAATTTGAAGCTGTGAATCGTTGAACACGTTCGACAGGAAGTTCCTTAATACCTGACCATGTTACACGATCTGATTTGGATGATCCTGACCCTTTATTGTTGAATTCAGTATAGAATAGTGTGTCGAAAGCGAATGTTTTGTTCCATTCCAACCATCCGTCTGGCTGAATCAGATCATCTATATTAGATTCCATTATGATAGTTCTTGAATACTGTTTCCATGGACGCCCAAGATATGTCTTCACTTCCCCCTTGACCTCATTATAAGATTCATCAGCCACAATGCTGCAGTTTTGCAAGACAATTCCCGATGGCTGGCGGAGATCTGTCCTGCCTTGTGCTGTCACAATGCAGTGTTGTTCTTTCATAGGCTTTCGTACCGCGAGAGTGCAGTTCTGGAACACAGCAGCAGCATCCCCAAAAACAAAATCGATGGTGCCTCTGATCGTACAATCCCGATAAAATTGTCTATAGGTGTGGGCACAGAGAGTGTCTTGGTAACCGTCCATATGGCAATTGTAGAAGATTGATTTATCTGCTGCCACTCTCAAAGCTAAGGCCTGATGTTTATCTGGACCAGCAGTGTTCTCGAAACCAATGTCCTTAGCAATGAAATAATCTCCCATTATAGCTACAATAGTCACAGTTACTCTTTTTATCAACTCACAAACAAGAGAACATGAAACAATTATATACTCCCTCTATTTCCTTTTTTAGAATAGACCATAAGATAAGAGAAGAATGTCATATAAAATGAAACAGAGGGAGTAACTCGTATTTAACTAATGTTTAAGTAATTTGTTGTGTACCGAGACTTACCAACAGTTGAAGTTTGATAGGTTGGAACGCCACCTTTGAAGCTTTGGTTTCCGGTGATTCTGGTCTTGGTTGGACCATCCCCAATGATCACCAAATTCGACATGGTGCTAAGAATCTCCACTTTCTCATCATAAACACCCTCTTTAATGTACAAAACATAAGTCTGGTTTCTATGCTCTGGGATGTGTTTGAGAGCATCATTGATAAACTTGTATTTGCCTGATCCATCCTTGGCAACAACCACATCGGGTTTGATTTCGTTAGACATGTTAACAGCAAGAAGTCTGCGCCTTCCCACATCAATCCAATCAGGTAACAACTCAATTCCATGACCCAAAACAGGGGTATCATCGAAAAGGAGACGACGACGATTGGAACCAGCATTGAGGCTTGTGAAGACCTCGGAAATCTCGGTGATCATTGAAAGGGCATTGCTAGTTAGCTGCATAGAAACATTCAGTGCCTTTTTCATTTTCTCCCCCGCCTCTCCGGTAGTTTCCTCAAAGCCATCCAAGCAAGATTCTTGATATGTAATTGCACCACTCAACCAAATCTTCAAATCAGCAATCCAATGACTCAGGTCATTGAACTCAAAACTTTCGAATTTGATGTGTGTTCTATTGAGATCATTAACGGCTTGCAACGCTAGCTTCTCACAGTTCTCCAGGGCCATTTTTGTTCTTGGATCCTTCTCAAGCTTTTGCATAAATGTTGAATTATCAATTGCTTCCTTAATTTTCTTAATTGTCACCTGAAACGACTTTTGGATAAGTTCTTTGGGATCTGAGGAGCATTCACCCGTGGCCTCAAGGCTCTCAACACATGTACTTTGATACTGTGTAGTCTGGCATATGGATTCAATAGCTTTTTTCGTACTCGTAACATCTTGAGATTCAGCCTCTTTATCATTCCAATTCATGGTTACGACTACTGCAACTACCATAGCCACCAAGATTAATGAACATACACCAATAATGGTGAAATTCCTCTTACGATTATTTTCCGCCATGCTTGATCTCTACTCTTAAATGTATTTGATATTGTAAAACAAATAATTAGAAATATTACTGCTTCACGTTCAATTCACCAAATTGTAACGGAGAAGGGCCTGGAGGATTGCTCTTGACCCTCTCCTCAAAATGGCTGAAAAAAGAACGAATGAGATTAAAGAAAAGTTATAGCTTTTCCCCAAACATTGTTCTGTTCTGGATAAGAAGCTTAGAGGGAAACAAGCATATTGACGGAGGATAAAATTGAAACTTGTTCATTTGTGTCTTATTATAGCTTCCAAAAAGTTAGGAGATTTTTAACACCATCCATTAACTCCTTATTTTTTGAATGATCAATATTTAAACCTATACTTACGGGGATAAAACAGTGATGTTTAATCATCCTCCGTTGGCAACTTTTAATCTATTCTTTCTACACGCATTAAACACACCAGTTCTATTTAACAATAACTATAAATATCATATGAACACCTTTATTTACGCGTTTACAGGCTAAATATATAAACCAAGAAATGAATGCATCACATAATACTAAACAAATACATAATAATGAATCAGATAGGGTGATCACTTAGAAATAGCTGAAGAACACAACCAAATTTACAAAATTCTTGCTTATTATAAATATAAACCACCAGTGTAAGGAACTCCAGTCCAAGGCAGCCAATAATTCCCAAATATGAAATTAGAGACAGAGAAAGAAGATGCATCCATATAACTAATTTCACCGCGATAACCACGCCATCTGACCCTTTTACTGGTGTCCGATCCTGGACCGTCGTTCTTAAATTCAGCATAATACAACGTACTCAGCGCGAAATCATTTGTCCAAATCGACCAACCATCAGGATGAATAAAACTATCCATAAATGATCGCGTATAAACAGTTCTCGAATACTCTTTCCACGGTCTTCCTAAATATGTCCGTACTGGTTTAGTGCCACTATAGGAGGCCAACTCAATAGACGGAGTAATGGTACATTTGTGAATGGATATGCCTGTGTTCTGGTTAATATCTGTTCTGCCCTGTGCTGTAATTGCATTAAACTGACCGGGCAATGGAAGACGCGGATATATGTTACAGTTTTGGAAAACAACAGCTGAATTTCCAAAAATGAAATCTATAGTCCCGTAGATATTACAGTACTTGTAGAATTGTCTCTGAGAATGTGTGTAAAGTGTGTCTTGGTAGCCTTCAAAGCTGCAGTAGTAGAATGCGGATAGATCAGCGCTATTCCGAACGGCTACGGCTTGGAACTTTGCTGCTCCTGCTGTGTTCTTAAACGTAATGTTCATTGCTACAAATCCTTGCCCATCTACAGCTGCATCAGTCATTATATACATTTAGATCCATGAAAAAAAAAAATTAAAATGAAGTTATGTGCCTTAACAGTGTTAAAGGAATAACTACTCGTAATGAAATACGCTACTATAACAGCTTAATTATGTCATGTGTAGTACAATTTAAAAAGGAAGTTGGTATGTTCTTTCCCTATAATTGCAGTGCTTATTAAGTAGGCTTTATTGTCATTTATCTTCCCCCAACCAACCTTTATAAAGAGACCCACCAGTCCATTCTCCTTCCAACCAACCTTTATAAGGACCAACAGTCCATTTTCCTTATAAGGAGATCACCAGTTCATTTTCTTTATAAGGAGACCATCAGTATCGAAAGACCAAACAAAAACCAGTATCGAGAGTCCAAACAAAAATAGATTTGACTCTGCTATCATGTAAAGATATGACACATGAACCTAGTACAATCTCAAAAGCTAACTTATAAGGGAGGATTGTCCAAGTTCATATAAGAATACCACTGGTGCATTTCCCAACCAATATGAAACTTTTACCACTCTAACAAACCTCAAATATTCCTCAACCTTTAGAATCTTCACTGGTAATGATATACTCTCTTCGTCCACTTTTAATTGTCATGTTACGTTTAATTTTCAAATTTAAATTAGATTACATTAATTCGATATTTTGAACAAAAAATTTAGATATTCAAAAATTATACGAAAATTACTATAGATTGCAATTTTTTGCATATCAATATGATAGAAAAAATAAATCTTAAAATATTAAACAAAGTTTTTAAGATTTGACTTAAAAAAAGTAAATTATGACAATCAAAAGTGGATTGACTGACTGAGTAGATGACTAGAATATACGTAGTTATTTAAGAAGCTTAAATAAGAGAATATGACTTGTAGGAAATATATAATCCTTAAACAAAGGACATGGGAACTGCATGGTGTACTAAATATGCACAGAAATTTATCATGGCCGAATTTTTCTCTTTCTGTAAAATCTTTAATAAATTATACTCTAGCACTAGTACTCAAGATCTGGTATATATTCCAAACTTACCAAATGTGGCAGAATTAAAAGTTGTCCATCCATCAGGTACATTTCGATTCCCAGTGATTATAGTTTTGTCTATGCCATCTCCAACCATCATCAAATACTTCTTGTTTGCAGCAATGGAAACATACTCATTGTATACACCAGCAACCACATATATCTGGTAATAGCCTTCCTCTTCTATGCTATTAATTGGGGCAGCTGCGATCGCGTCGTTGATACTAATATAATTCCCACTTCCATCTGGATTCACCACTACTTTTTGTCTAATTTTCAGCATACTCACACTTATAAAATCACCTACACCAGAACCTGGATTCCACCCTTTCTTAAAAAGTGCAAGTGACACACTGCACATCATACTACCTGTTTGAGACATAATATAATTAAATCATGCTAGCTCTCTCTAATCAAAACAAGCACTAAGCTTTTAAATAAAAATGATTACAAACTTCAACACGACGTACCTTTAGAAATTAAAGGTGTTATCAGGTTTGCAACCGGTAAAACAGAAGGCGCATCTAGAAGACCTTCCAAACAAGTTTGTGTATTAGTAATAGTTGCACTAAGCCATGTTTCACCATCATTAGCTTCTGAATTCACAAGTGAGTTATTCGTTTTCTTAGCAACATCAGCAGCATTTAATAATAAATCAGCGTTTAAGCGAAGGAGATACTGACAATCATGGAGAGCAGAAACTGTGCTTTTAGGGAGTAATAGATAATTTAGATTGAGGAAATCAATAACTGAGTTGATAATCTGATTAGTTGTTGAAAGGGAAAGCTGAATGGAGAGCCTTCCTGAGTCATAAATGTCAATAGAATTGTTTGGAGGGAGTAAAGTTTTGCAAAAAATAGGAAAAGGGGTGATGCTGCAAATTCCATCAGAAGAGAGATCAAATGCATAAGAGGCAGTGAAAAAGGACTGAATTATGAAGAACACAAGAATAGAATGTGTGAATGCCATGACAAGCAAATGGTTAGCTAGGCTTATATGAGAGACATGCATTTATATAGGAATTAAGTTTCATAAGCAATTGTCATTTTTTTAATAATATATATATAGTTGTATTGATTGATGATGGTGCAACTTGGTATTGAAAAGTGGGCTATATTTTATATTGGTAATATCTGATTCTCGGGGGTTGCAATACTTTTCTTATCATGCAAAATTTACACATCGATTTGCAAACAAAATGAAGCTGTACCTAGTGAACTTTTAAACTTTCAAGCCTGAGTATTTAAATTCCATCTTGAATTAGGAAGGATTTGTTGGGTTGGAACTTTTCGACGCGATTCAAATTTAGTCGGGTTCTGTACTGGACAACCAATGAAAAACTAGGGAAAAAAAAGATAAAGGTAGCAACCAATGAGAAACTAGGGGAAAAAAAAAGGATAAAGGTAGCAAAAGACACTGAACAAGGTTCTAGACAATCACACATCAATCTTCATACTCGTTTTGCTAAATCATTAATTTTTGTGTCAGTTATTGAGCTAAAATAATCTAAATATAAATTCTTAGCATTATATGCAATTATCTGCTGCTTTGAGAAGTTTTTCCTATAAAGGCACCTTACATGAGTTACATAAGTAACTAACTTTGTTTTCAGCTAGGTATATATATTTATGAAGCTTTGTCATAGACGTGCAACAGGTTCTCCATTACGAATAAAAGGGAAAAGATTTAATAAAGGTGCATTCCACACAAAAGGTAGGAGAACAATTCTGAAAATACAAAAAATAAATTGGCCTTGTTTTACTGACCAGTGATGGATCATGTATGAGATAGTTTTGTACTAATAAATTATTAATGTCAAGAATTGTTGCTTGAATTGTCTTTTAAGTACAAGGTCAGGGACGAATGGGCACAACTTACAATGACTAATTTGTGTTGTCTTCATCTTGAATACGGATGGCAAATGTGCTGGTTGTATTAAATATGGACGGGTTGAAAATTGGTCAAGATAAAATGGGTAATAATTCAATTCGTTCATATTGATAGGAAAAATTATATATAATGACAAACTAATAATTCAAATTAAATGATAGAACCACACTTTGATTTAATTGTGCCCTGTAACAAACTGTTTTTCAGTCGCCTCTCTCCCTCAAACTCTCGCTCGCCACTCTCCCTCTGTCGCTTGCTCCCTCTATCGCTCGTCTCTCTCACTTTATACAATCAGAATTGTATAAATTGTGTTTCTGTTTGTATAAAGCGAGAGAAAATTGTGTATACACATGCAAATATACATATCTTCGTCTTATACACTTATAATTATACAATTCAAATATTCTCCTGCCCAGTTCTCTTTTGCCTTTCTGTCTTTCTCGCTTTATACAAACCAGATTATACAAAATAAAATGTATAATTTATGTTTGTATAAAGCGAGTGAGAGAACAATAATTGATACACAAATATTTTATTTTGATTCAATTGTATACAAATTCAATTTTTAAACAGATATACAAACACATAAAACTGAATTGAGAGGCTTTCAATTATTTATACAAACGAGAGGCTGCCAACAATTTATACAAATGGTCTGCCAGCGTAATTATACAAACCTGAAGAGGAGCCAGCGAATTCTACGAACGAGAGGCTGGCAACAATTTATACAAATGGCTTGCCAGCGAAATTATACAAATCTACAGAGGAGCCCACAAATTATACAATTGCTTCTTTGTATATATGTATAGCGAAATAATTGTATATATGTATAGCGAAAATAGACATAACATGTTTGTTATGTAGCGCAATTATACAAACTATAGTTATAACATACAAATACGAATTTTGTGTTTGCTATATGTGAAAGTTGCTCATTTAATAAGGGTAAAAATGGATTGGATAACAAATTGGTTGGGTAAAATAATAGTTTACCCATATTTTCGTGAGTAAATAGTACTCTATTTAAGAACTCAACATGGTGAAAATATTTTAGTCTTTTTGTTCTAGATAAAATATGTTGAAAATGCTTTATTTAGTTTTATTGAAGTAAAAAAAAAAAAAAAAAACGGGGTTGGGGAGGGGGAGGGGGAGGGGGGCGGGATCGAGGGGAGGGGTGAAAAAAAAAAATGAAAATTGAAAATATTATTTTAAAAATAAATTTATTTTTTGGGGGGTTGGTGGTGGTAGAGGGTGGGTGAGTCGATGGTAGAGATGAAAAAAATGATATTTTGAAGTTGAAAATATTTTTTAAAACATAAACTTAAAATTATTTTTTTTAGGGTGAGGGGGTTGGTAGGGGATGGGTGGATGTGGGGTGGGGGAGATCGAGGATAGGGGTGAAAAAATGAAATTTTGAAATTTAAAATATTTTTAAAAAAATAAACTTTAAATTTTTTTTTAAAAGGGAGGGCTGGTAGGTGGGTGGGGAGAGGCAGAGGTGAAAATGTTTTTCTTCGTACCAAATAAAGGGCAAGAACATCACTATTGACTACGTTGCATTAAGCAATTGAAAAGCCTAAAAAATAATAGGCTGAATCCATCGGTAGCGTCCTAAAATTGGCATCAATTTTCACTTAGACATCTCAACTAGATTTTGTTCATTTTAGACACCTCATGTTGAGTCTCGCTGTGTTATTTTGATACTTTTTGCTTACTTGACATATTATGTGTGTTGCACCCATTTTGAGCGCGTGAGAAATTATTTTTTGAAATTTTTTAGAATTTTTTCCCTTCTTCTTCTTCACTTTTAAGCCCTACCACTTATTTCATCTTCCCCCATGAAAATTCATGATAAAAACCTCACAAAATATGAAAAAATAATTAAAAAAAAGTTTATACGAACAAAATTTTTAAAAATTATCACACTAATTTTGAAATAATTTTTTAGAATAAGACACGCATTTGTTTTCAAAAAAGTTAGAAGAATGACATATATAATATTAAGAATTAATTAAAAAATAATCTAAAATCTAATGATTTTTTTTAAAAAAATAAATTGAAAGAAGAATCAAGAAAATGGTTGCAGAGTTGGGGAGGGAAAAGGGACATAAGTTAGATGGGGTAGGGATGGGGTGGGGTGGGGTGATATAAGGTGGGGTGAGATGGTAGAAAATAGATTATTTTATTTATTTATTTTTGATGAAAAATTAGTTGTTTTTTAATAATTTATTTTAAAATTATTATTTTTATATTCAAATGTCACATGTCAGCTTTTATTTAGTCATCATGTAATGTCATGTACAAGTGAGTTACACACACTTTGTAAGTACAGCTGATTGACAAAAAAATATCAAAATGACATAGCGGGCCCCTACTTAAGGTTTTTAAAATGAATAAAGTCTACTTAAGGTAGGTAGCTAAGTGAAAATTAATGTCAAATTTAATGGGCTGTCAATGAAAAAATAAGGGAAATTTTTCAAAATGTCAATATTTTAACATTTAAGAGAGCTCATTAGCAACACTTTTAATATTTAGTAAAAATGTCAAAATTTTAATTTGTTATGTATCTTATTTATTTTTTATTATTTGTTTTTATTTAAAAAATACAATTATTTAATAACAAAAGGGAGAAAATCAAGGGAGAGAATATTTTAAAAAAAGGTAAAGATCCCTTAATTTTCTCATCAGTTACATTTTCAAATAAAACTCAAACTTTTTTTTTCTTCTCCAGAATTTTAACCTTTTTTTATTAGTTTTATTCATTCCAATAGGTATGCCAAATGAATCTATAGTTATTTAAGAAACATATTTGTATTCATATATTTTTTTATGTGTATTTATTTGTATTTTCGAAAATCTTATATTTCGTATTTATTTCAATATGTATTTTATTTGTATTTCTATTGTTTCTAATTTTTATTTAGAATATTGTATAATAATATATAAAGTATAAAAAAAATAGTATGATGAAAAAGTGAGATAATATTTTTTAGAAAAAAGAACAAATCATTTAAAATTCTCATCATCAGCAATTTCAAAAAAAAAAATTATTTTTCATTCTATTAGACCAACTTTCCTTTGTTATGTTTTCATTATAATTGTATACCAATATTTTTTACATTTTATGTGTATATATACATGTATCTCAATATATATGAATAATATGATTTATGAAAGGGTACAAGATTTTGGGGAGAAAAAATAACATACTTGGTGGAAATAATAAATTTGTTGAGGAAAGATATAATATTCTAAGAAAAATACAAATTGACTATGAAAGAAATAAGAATACAAGATTCTGAAAAACAGATAACATACATAGTAAAATAATATAATCAGGATACAATATTCTAAAAAAATACAAATTAACTGTTGAAAACAGGATACATATATGTTTAAGAAATACAAATTCATATGAGATAGCATACATAGTGAAAATGATATAATCATAATACAATATTAAAAAAAAAAATACAAGTTGAGATACGTATTTGAATGACTACAAATAAAAAATAAATACAATGTTCTTAATAGAAATACAAATGATAAGTAAAAGAAAAATAATTTACAAACAAAAATTAATATGAATATTATTCTGATATGAATACAATTTCGCAATCTTCTTCTTTGACTTTCTCTTTCTTCTTCGTCTGTTATGTTCCTTTTTTCAAATCTTTTCACCAAATTCAAATCTGAATTTGTTTTATTTGTGAATTAATAACTCTATAAGCAAAATTCAAAATTATTAAATATGAATATAAAAAAAATCAAAAAATATATTATGTATGAATGCTTATGTGGATTACTACAAATTACAATCTACTAAATTTCAAATATGAAAACAAAATCATAAAAACTAATGTTTCAAATACTAAAATTCCGAAATGCATAAATATTTGATAAGTATGTTAACAAACTCATATAAAAATCAAAAAAATGGCGAAAAATCTTTAATACGTACCATCCAACATTCAACATAATTTTTTATTTCGAAACAAAATCTCATGAAATCTCGCAAAATAAATTATGGTTTCGAAAATACCTTTATATATGTATTGAGATATTTCTTGAATTAATCGATAGATCTGAATAATTGGTATGAACATGAATAATTAGTTCTTCTTCAACAATGAGAAAGAGAATAATGGTGAAAATGGTAAAAGAGAAAAAAATTTGAAAATCTTAAAGATGAAAATAAATTTAATGGATAGTGAATATATTTAATGTTGAACTGTTTTGAGAAATAAAAGGAAAGACAAATAATAATATTTAGATACAAATTATTTTTAAAATATTGACATTTTAACATTTTGAATAAATAATTTAAAATGTAGATATTTTTACTAATTAAATTAGAAATTGTGACTAATTTACTAATTTTTCCTTAAAAATAATTGTGCAATATATATATTTCACGTGTCAAATTATGCACTATGGTAAGACAAAATTAAAATAGTAATCACATTGATTTTAGGAGATTGTGAACTATAAGTCAACTTTTTTGCGTTCACCAATTACGAGTATTCCAATTCAAAGAAGGTTGGATCATTTTAGATATAAAGAGAAGATCATGAATTTAAGTCATAACCAAATTAAGACGTGCCAAGCTGTGGAGATGTCAAACATTCGATCCACCAGCGCATTCTGTTCCTCATCTATGCAATTTGACAGCGTAACACAGCTAAACATAAGTCAACTTAAAAACAAATCTTCTATATCTTGTCGATCGATCAACACATACATATGATAAATTCAAGCACACCAAAATATTTAATCATAGACAGCTGTATGATATATTAATAAAAAGTAATGACATGTTTCTAAAAATCAAAGCATACACATTTTGCAGTTTTCCTAAACATTCAATGTAGTTTTTATTGCAGTTTAACTGCGTAAAATATGCCTGGTAGGGTATAACTATTGCTCTTCAATACAATGCCATTTTGAATAATATACAGAATATTATATAAAATAATGAAAACAATTAAACAATAACTATCAGCCTACTTAAGACCAGCTGAGAACTGGACGCCTGTGGCCGGCAACCACGACATGCCGTCGATGAAATGTTGAACAGTGAAGAAATTAGCCGATGAAGGATCTTTGATAATATGGTAACCGGGCCACGTAACCCGACCCGAAAATGATGAACCAGGCCCATAGTTCTTATACTCACCATACCACAAACTATTCAAAGCAAAATTCCCGTACCACTCTAGCCATCCTCTGGGCTGGACCATTCCACTCATGTAAGTATTCATGTAAACAGTCCTTGAATACATTTTCCAGGGCCGGCCCAAATAAGTGGGCCTAGTGGCGTAAATGTAGCTATCTTGAATCGAAAATCCAGTGCTTTGATCTGGGCTTTTTCGACCTTGGGCCGTGATTGTTACCTTCTGTAAAGGAAGTGGAGGTCTAGTATAAATCTTGCAGTTTTGAAGAACTGCAGCACCATTGCCAAAAATGAAATCTATGGTGCCATAAATGTTGCATTCTCGATAGAATTGACGGAGTGAATGGGCGTAAAGCGTGTCTTGATATCCTTCCATGCTGCACCTGAAAAAGGCCGATTGGTCCGAATCCACACGAAGGGCCACACCTTGGAAGTTTTTAGGCCCAGCAGTGTTGCGAAATGTTACGTCTCTTGCAATAAATCCCTTGCCCGAAACAGCTGTTAAATAAATCAAAAGAGAAAGGGAACTAATTGTCAGGTGTCTACTTGTTTTGTGCATATCCAAAGTTGAAGTGTATAAATGTCACATGAAGTCAAGTTATATAGAAAAAAATTTGATGAGAAAACTACGTACCAACAGTTGCAGTTCTAAAAGTAGTCCATCCTTGCATGAAATTTCTGTTACCAGTAATGACAGTGGCTCCAATGCCATCTCCCACAAGCATGATATTGGTTTTTTTCTTCTTCAAATCAATATTTTCATGGTAAGTTCCCCTCTTCACATAGATCACATATCTCCTGTTACTATAGCTTGGAGCCTCATTTATAGCCTGTGCAATCGACCGATAACGGCCGCTTCCATCTAGGGATACAACAGCATCTGCATGCATTCCATTTGGTTTAGAAACTAGCAAATCTTTGTCACCATTTGTCATCCATTGTGGATACTTTTGATTTTCATATGTTATGTTGTCATTTCTTGGTGGTTTAAATGGTAAACTATGCAATTGAACATACAAAGTTAGAACATTGCTAATGAGTTGTGTTACTTGTGTTAAACTTCCCTTGATGAAATGTTCAAGGTGTCGGTCTGTGCCTTCGAATCCTTCTAAGCATGTGTCTTGATTGCTCAATGCAGCACTCAGCCATGCCTTGAGATTTCCCTCGTAATGAACATTTTTTGAACCAGCTCGGATTTTTCTCATTTCACCCAAGGACCATGCTAGTTCAGTGACTGAGAAATCGAGAAGTTCTTGGCAATCCTCGATGGCCATTTGATCCCTGGATGAAGCTGATAAGGTGCTAAATTTTGTGATGGATTGAATGGTTAACTTTGCTTGATTGAGGGAGTTTTGAATGGCTGCTTTGAGGATTGAATTGGGATCCCTGTGCACAGGATCATCAAGATTGGATTGTATGTGTGAGAGGCATAAAGCTTGGTTTTGGATATTGTTGCAAGCTTGAATGATCATAGCATGAGGATCAAGAGTAGGGGATCTTTGATATGGATGCAAAGTTTCATATTCATATTGACAGAGAACTTGGTAGAAAGGTAAGAGATTGAGAATAAAGAGAAATTTGGTGATCCCCATATTTTTTTAATTTTTTTGGAATGAAGATTGCAAAAAGCGAATGGATGCAGTGGCCAATTTAAAAGGAAGATTGATAGGAAGGGAATACAAACTGAGAATTGCTTGTCATGAAAGAAAAGGAAGAAAAATTTTAAACATGGAAATATATGCTTCTCTCTCTTTCCAACTCTCAAGTTATCCTGCATGCCTTGTATGACATGGTTGCAAAATTCCTTTCTTTTCTTTTTTACAATGAACTGTCAATTTTCTCATGGTAGCTAACTTAAGTAGGCTATTTTCTGGATACCTAAAGTGAGGTTCTTCAGTGTGTGGGCTCCATTCTATATACTTTTTTGTTTGTGAAAAAATTGTTGGTATCCTCTTTCCTTTTCTACTTATTAGTTTTCTGGTTCACATTTAACATGGCCACATCAACAAGATAACATACCTAATGTAATCCCTTAAAGTGGGGGTATGGAGGGTAATATACTTGCAAATCATACCCCTATTTGGGTGGTAGAAAGATTGTTTCAGAAAAACCGTCAGCTCAAGAAGCAGGAGCGCGAAATGAGGGATTAATAAGAAGATATTCTCTGCCATTAACTTTAGAGATCCTCTGATATGATGTTTTAGCATTCATATAGTTGATCTCCAAACTGCAGAGGTACATGAGGAGTTTATACAATGAGTCCACACAAGTGAAGAGTCGCGCAAAATCTCTTCGGTGGACTTACAAAACAATATGATGGAAAATTTCTGCTTTACTGATTTAATGGGAGAAGTTTTAGGCTGAACAGCTCAAATGTATTGGTAGTACCCCATTCATGTAAGTGGGGGGTATTGTAACACACATTGGCATGTACTGCTGGAATATTTTACCTTAATCCCACCTTATCCTGCAACCTCTTGCCCTCAATGTCTTGACTATGTCCGGCGTAAGATGTAGTCTCAGGGAGGCAATCAACTTAACTTTTTTCAGGCGAACACAGGAAGCCCGAAGAGCAACCTCGAAGCCATTGGTTGACACGTTGTGAAGGTTTACGAGCTTGGCATCCTGCAACCGTGTCAAGTTCCCCATCACCATGCACAGGCCCACATCCGAGATTGCACAATGACTCAGATTAATCTGCCATCAAAGATTTATTTCAGCAGTTGTAGAGAAATTCATAAGCCTCTGTTCCCATTTAGTTATTCAAGGACACAAGAACGGTATGTATCACACAAAATGTACTTTATTTAGGAATACATGAGGATTAACAACAAATTTCAAGAAGAAAATTTGGTGCTTATACAAATGCATGCATTACATAACCAAGTCCGAATGCATAGTGAATTTAACCATACTTACAAAAACTGAGTCAATTCCGACTAGTAGAACTTAGTGAAATTAACATTAAAATGTCTGTATTTTTTTTTTTTTGATACGGCAAAATGTTTGTATTACACTTGATGATTATAAGTTATGACCTTCATATTGAACTCAGTCAGCTTGACCAACATATAACCCAGTTAAACTCACAAGAGATTGTTCATTAAACCATAAAAACATAGAGCAATAGCAAGGCAATCATTAGATCTGATGAATGCTCGTTTCAATTTAAGAGACTTACTAAACAAATGCACTGTCAAGTACATCTGATTTTTGAACAGACATGAGAAAACAGTAATAAAATTCAACCAAGCATGTTACAACTTTCAAGAAACAATGACATGATTCTAACTGATGATCTGATTGAAAAGTGTAGTAACCATCGTACAGATGCCTGCGAGAAAGGTGTTAAAACAGACGTCATGGTTGAACCTTGTCCTTTTATTTACAACAACGTCAACAACTAAGCCTCAATACCAAACAAGTTGGAGTTGGTTATATGAATCCTCACTGACCACGTTTCTCCATTTAAATTCAACTCATGTCATCGTCATACCAAATAATATTTTTTTTTAAAATGAGTTAAATATATAAATAAATAGTAACATTAATAATGGAAGTTCTCTATATTTTGACTGACATATAAATTTTTAAGGTAAAACCTGTTCTCAACTAGTAAATATCCCCTATTGTGGATGTTTTTCTTCCATTTTGCTCTATCAGTAGCTAAGTCTGCATAGGTTCCAAAAAACCGTAGGTCTTTCAAGACAACTTCAATTCATGTGATTCCTTTTGTCCTTTGATTGATATTGAAAAAATATAGTTAATCCTCAGATGGTCTTAATTTGAAACCTCAGGAGTATGCAGGAAAAAAATCAACTCAAAAGTTCAAGTACGATCACTACCTGTTCATACATCACTGATACGATGTTGCTGGTAAGAATATTAAGTGACATGACATATCTGAAGCTAATAAACCTTAAAGGGGAAATGGAGTAAGTGTATATGTTATATATTTGAGTTGGTAAACTCAATATCAAGTTTGACCAGTCTTAATGTTGTTGATAATTTTGCAAAAACTTAGATTGATATCCAAAAAGTAAGGGTATTCTGAACTTTTTTAGCATTACAACCAAGAATTGACCAGTTAATTAGGGTAAATGCAAAATTCTGAGTCCTTTCAGTGTGGTGCATATAGTGAAATAATATTTCTCAATCATGATATGGTCCACTAAGTCCGAAGGCAACAAAGTGGATATAGTTGCGAGAAATATAATTCTAACATATCTTATCACGGGTCCAGAAAACTATACAAAAAGAGTTATCTAGCAAATCTACAAGTGAAACTTGAACCATTATGCACCGCCATGATTATTACGCTATTTTGAACTTCGAACAAAAAGAAAACCAGGACTGCTTGATCCAAACAAACAGTCTTTTTATAAAACCTGATTCAGTTTTATAAAGACTTGAGACCAAAATCTGTTGAAGTATTTAAAACCTAATTTATCACGGGAAGTTTTGTTAGACTCTCAAAAGGGAGTTGAAAACATACAAGGAGCACAGACTCTTGTACCAACTAAAATCAGAGTTACAGAGTTGCTGATAACTCTACAGGAAATATATTCCTGGAACTTATATAAATGTAATTGTGGACCAAGAGAAGGGAGTTATGTTGTAAGAAAGGATTACAACTCAATTACTGTTCTCAGGATTTCGAGAAATGATAAAAGCTGATCAAGGGTATATAGTTATTTAACCATTACGAATCAACAGGTAATGCAGAAAGCACATGCCAAGCAGATTTAACAGCATCATACATTACAAGAAGTAGAGAGTAGTTCAAGATTGAGAAATTATACCTGTTGCAAATTCCTAGAGTAATAAGCAAGCGCCATGAAACCTGAATCATCAATGCTAGTACAGTCTTTCACATCCAGCTCAGCAAGTCTCTTGCACCCCATAGCAAGTGTTGTTAAACCAGTGCCTGTGACATTCAAAAGACTCCGCATCTCAAGGTCAGAGAGCTCTGGTAGATGGCTGAGACACTCCATTCCTCTATCAGTAACCTCACAGCAATAAGAC
Source organism: Solanum lycopersicoides (assembly GCA_022817965.1). Lineage (NCBI taxonomy): Eukaryota > Viridiplantae > Streptophyta > Magnoliopsida > Solanales > Solanaceae > Solanum > Solanum lycopersicoides. Next base: position 122,727,891 of record CM040618.1, read on the forward strand.
AAGTTTAACTTCTGCATTCTTTTGCAACCACTTGATAAAGCATATAGTCCATCATCACCAATTCCTTTGCACCTGCAAATGGTTTTCAAGATATAATATGAGAAGACATTTTCAAATTCACAGGATAAGTTAGATGGGGCAATCACCTTACCGGTATAGATCAAGTTCGCGAATCTCGCTGCAATTTCTAGCCACACAGTACAGTCCCTTCTCAGTAATGTTAGTACATAATCCCAACTTTAGGCATATAAGCTTTGTACATTTAGACAGGTAATAAAGTCCTGCAGAAGAGATGAGATGCAACACATATTAGCGCAGACCTAAAGCATAGCTGAATTCCTAGCTTGAAATGCTTAATTTAAAGGTAGGTCACCAACTGCACAAGTTTTGGAGTAACCATATCATCAAAGACTTAACACGAGGAGCTTTAAGACATGAATGCACAAAGCTTCACATGTCATTAAAAGAAGAAAAAGAAAAGGAAGTAGAAGAAGAAAATCAGATGTCTTGCTCTTGAGGAATGGGAAGTTAACTCAAAAGCCCAAAACTTGAAGAATATAAAAAATGGAAATAGAATCCAGATGAGATGAGGGAAAATCAGATGTCTTGCTCTGGGTCATTCAGAATAAATGGAAATTTACCTTTATCTGAATGGTGACAGAATAAATACGTTAATAAAAACAAAAGAACAATGGCTTGAGCCTCACCAGTGTCATTGACTCCAAAACAATCAGTAAGATCAAGCTCCTCAAGTAAGGAACAATGTAATCCCAGGTGATATAGGCTCTTCTCTGTGAGTAAGTTGCAGCACTCCAACTTAAGGCACAATACACTCCGGCAAGAATCTGCTATAGCTGATATTGCATTATCTGTAAGTTCGCTACAGCATGTGAGATTCAAGATATTTAAATTAACACCCCCTGATACCAGCTGGAGAATGCCCTTGTCAGTCACTCCTTTGCATTTTCCAAGCCCTATTTCGACCAAATACTTGCAATTGAAATTAATGATCTTGAAGAATGATTCAGAAACCGGTGCTCCATCAAGTATGAGGGTTTTCAGATGCTTTAGGTCCTTCAGCCCTTGGATGACTTTAGCAGGAAACTCCTGGTGCATCAAGATTCTCAATCTAAATTGCAGAACCAACATCAAAAACTCCCCAAGGAATTATTCAAAATGTAGGTTCTAACAACAAATTTACTCACATGGAAACAATGACTAGCGTAGACTTGTAGCATTGAAGGATGTCCATTAATCAAGAAAGCTAAGGCAGATGAGCTTAGTCTGTCACACCTTGATACATCCAGTGCCTGTAAAAATACAAGTTTCTGAATAGTTATGTCAACCCAAGAAACTTATGTACGCTCACTAACCTGAAGAAAATTTCATGGCCAATTCTTCTAAGAGGTAAATTAGCCACATAAAATGCTAAAGCTTGAGCGAAGAATACTAATTTCAGATATTCATAGATAGAAAATTGTTTTCCACTTTAAATATAACTTGAAGAAACAAGAAATACGAATGCAGCTGGTATGCTTAAAGATTACTAGAAAAGCTGAAAGTGGGATTCATAAAAAATACAAATAGATAGATAGATAAAGAGGGATCAGAACAAGATCATGCAGCATCAAGTGATGCCTTTGTTCGCCTACAGTCAAAATAGCAGGAAATATCACCAGACATGAATCATATTTTCCAATAAGCATTTCCTGTATTCCAGATTCATGTGCTTACTGCATAATCTGGTCACCAGGAAAATGTCATATGCACTAACTGTCTCAGATTCCATCCATGACACCTGAAACGAGTCATTCACTCTGTTCCCTTTTATGTGACAATACTTTCGGATTTGTCTATTCCAAAAGAAATGACACATATCTATATTTGGATATAATTTTTTTAGTGACTGAGAAATCCATATGGAGCCAATATTTTGGGCCACCACATCCTTTGATATTCGGGAATGATGGGCCTGCCCCTCTACCCCTCTCCACTTAAATACCGGAGTTAATTCATTTGGCGCAGGGGTTGAATCTGTAACCTAAGACACAAGTCCCTCAACTTTTGCCAATTGAACCAACTTTAACTTAAAACTTCTCACTCTATACTCATAAATATTTCCAAATTATGGCATGTTTAAGACAGCCGCATAGATGTTATGGCATGTTTAAGATAACCAGTTCCAAATTTTCTATAGCAACAAATATTATGGCATGATTAAGACTACAAGTTTAGAAGTTTCCATTTTCTTCTTTAACTCAGTCCCCAGTAACTATGTCATATAAATTGGAACTGAGAGAGTATAAGTAAACAAAAACAAATTTAAGCCTATCTTCACTCTATGATAAATAAATATAGATGTACAAGCTATAAGAAAATGAAACTACATGTGCTTATTTATGAAGCAACTGTGTTTGCATACAAGGTTTATTTTGAGTCTTAAAATCGGCAAAAACCAGATAGCAACATGGTAAAGGTCACCTTAAGAGAGGAGAAAAAAACTCCAAAACAGCTATGATCTCCTATTTTTCTACAATTGATCAAAATAGTTTGACAAACGTGTTAATCACCTGAAGCGAAGGACACCCTTTTCCAAGATAATATAGTCCTTCATCGTCCACAATGCCGCACCCAACCATAGTCAAAAGCTCCAACTTCTCCATACTGCTTATAGAATGCAGTGACACGCTAGTAACCTGAAACAACACCAAATCCACATTTTCACAAACACAGTAAAGACACGTACAATATATGCTACCATAAAAAAGAAGGATAGTAAGATAAACAAACCTTTAAATATGAAATGTCAAGCTGCATCAGTTGTGTACATTTCTTGGACAAAAAATCAATTCCAAGATCAGTAATTTCAATACACCATTTCAAGCTAAGTTTCTCTAGGCATTGACACCCAATTGCTATTTTCGCCAAACCAACATCAGTAAGACCGAAGCACCTGTCCAGCTTTACATCCCTTAAAGACCCACCACAAGACAAAGCCGCAGCTTCCCTATCACCAAAACCCCAGCAGTAAGACACGTCAATAGACTCCAAAACAGGACAAGACTTCATAAACATCTCTAACCCAGCTGATTTCAACCCAGTGGTTCGACTCAGCACCAGTCTCGTCAACCTCCTACTCCAATCCGGCAATCCATAACCGAGCAGCATGGAAACAGCTCCGTCATCAATTTGGGGGCAAACGGAAAGGTCAAGGGAGTAAATACGTGGGAATTTGGAGAAAAGGGTTGTAATGAACTCAGGACGAAGGATCCGGAGATGGTTACGGTGGATAGAGTCAACCCGGAGGAATGCTTTACAAACCAAACGGAAAGCTTTTCGGTCGGAATCATGGGTAATGAAGGAAAGAATTCTGATAAGAAGATCCTCGTTAAGAACAGAAAGTAACAGAGCAGAATCCATGAAAACTATAAGAAACAAAAACTACTTGTACTAAACCTCAAATCCCATAATGAATTTTAACTACTCCTTTCGGCCCATTTGAATCCGTTTTGACATTCAATACGCTGACATACAAATCTTGAACACTGTAAAAAAAAAAATCTCAACTAGTCAATACTTTCTGTTCGGATCTTCTTCTTCCCACCAAAAACTACAAGAAAAGGTTTGTAACTGTATTATGTCGGGACAAAGAGGAAGAGGAGACGAGCGTTGAGAAGGGGTTGAAGGGTGGAAAAAGAAAGAGTACAAGAAAGACCGAAACGGGTCGTGCAGATAAAGATGATCATGGTAGATGACTGATTCTCCGGCGATGTTTTTCAGGTGGGTATCGGAAATTCGGAGGTGCTATGACGACAGGTGTGCCATGGGCAAAAGAAGACAAGTAGTGTGAGAGAGAGAAAGAAAGGATTGAGAAGATAAGTGGAGTGGTGCTGGAGATGGATTCATTGATAAGTTATCTGTAAACTCTGCCATAGTGTCATGTTGATGCCTACTAATAAGTGGCCAAAAATTAGGCATCTCACGTGAGAGCCTGCTGCCCACTTGAAATGGTATTTATTTTCACAAAAAATAATCATGTCGTAACATGGGTGTTAATAAAGGACCATTCCATAAAATTTAAACTTTTGAAACATATGAACAAATTGTATTATAAAATATTCCCACCTTCATTTTTACTCACCACTTAGTTAGTATTCCAAACAGATTTTTATTTGTTAATTATTATTTATCATATTAAGAAAAGATAATTATCTTTTTCATATTTTACCATTCGCATTAAATATTTATTCTTCAAAATCATTTGTTAAGACTTAATATTCACTATGTCCCTAACTGTTTGTCCAATTTTCTTTTTTTTACTTGTAATGAAAATTTCTTTTTACCTATTATAACCTCAATTAATTGAAATTGAAAAAGAAAATTTCTTGAAAAACATAAAATTTTAGTTCATCTACTTCATAATTAATAAGGGTAAAATGGTAAACTCAATATGTTAATTATTTTTTAAAAAAGGTGTTCCAATTCAAAAATGGACAAGTAATTAGGGGACAGAGAAAATACAAAATAACATTGAATAAGCATAATATCAATAATTATTTTCTTAATAAAAGTGTCAAGTCAAATAATGACAAGTAAAAAATGAAAAGAAAAAATAGATTGAAGTATCATATTTAGTTGACACATCTTGATTTATTAGAAATTTGTTTAGGTCCAAATGCGTGTTTAGAAATTTAAAATGATTGAAGTATCAATCCTTTTAATATAGATATGTTAATTGTGTTTCTTGGTATAATGTAGGCACTACAAAATCTGGTATTGATATGTTTGAAACTAAAAGAGAAAAAAAAAAAAAAAAAGAAATTGGCATCTTAAGTCTGTTACTACAAAAAAAAATGTCACATTTTTTTAATAGACATTACTTAACTTATTTAATATGTATATATATATATAACACATACTCCATTCTTTTGAGGTTACTGGGTATTGATGACCTCCTGTCCAAAATTCACCTCTATTTTGGGTCAAAATAAATTGAGTTAGGTTTCCTAATTGAAATTGTATAATTCAAATTTGAATAAGTTGATCTATTATACTTTCTTTATGAATATCAATTATTTAAAATTATTGCATTGGAGAGCTAGGTCAACATGATATCAATAATAGTTCCCGTTATAGTAGTACATACTTTCTTCGTTGTCCACTATATATTGACTTTGTATATTTTTTTTAAAATTATAAATAAAAAGTAATTTTATTATATCAGTTTTTGAATATAATAAATTAAATATTTCTTAAAATGTAATAAAAATAATTATATATAATGACAAGATAAATTAGAAACTAAGTATAAAATTATTCATTAATTTCATAAAATGAACAAATATTATTAGACTTCCAAAATAGTATAATGGGTAACTATTACTCTTTTCTATCTATCAATAGTTGTCTACTATACTATTTTGGAATGTCCAACAATACTTGTCCACTTCAGTGGATAATTATACCCTTATTATTAATTATAGTAATTTCTTTATATTATAATTTTTTCAAGATATTATATTTATTATATTCAAAGTGTGATCTTTTTTATTTATAGCTTTTCAAAGGGCGTGTCAAATCAATCGTGGACAATTATTATTGAAGAAAAAAATGTTAGATTGAGGGACTAATAATGTAACGATTTAATTTTGGTAATTAGTTTTGTATAATTAACACCACAGCAGTTGATTAATTATTCTTATGTATATTAAATTCCAAAGTCTATTTTTTCCTCTTTTTCCGTGCCCATACCACTCGTGGTGGGTCCTCCTAACAACGCAAATTTATAGAAGGACAATAAAAGACTGAAACGTGCAGTCACCGTACATATCTGTTAGTTACCTTAAATGTTGACTATTTTGGAAAGAATAAAAATACCAGAAAAAAATTCACTAAAAATGGAATGAAATGGAATAATCTTATAGAGTCGACTAACGAAGTTATCTAAAGGGAAAATAATTGTATTACTTAATCATAGAAATTCAAATACTATGGGAATTAGGGTAAAGGATGGTAGGGATGGAAGTTTCTGGAGTAGGAATAAGACGAGGTGTGTTAGAAAATGAGGAAGATTATTAAAAAAAAATAGTCTGAAAAATACTGTAATTTTGGCTGAAATTATTGTTACGATACCAAACTTATGAAAAACTTTTTTTCTCAAACTATTTAATAGTCTATTTTAAAGATATATATGTACACACGTGGATACATTATTATTTATGATAATACAATTTTTCTATGTTCAGTGGGCAGATATATACCTTTAAATACAATATTAAATAGTGCAAGGGGGTAAAAGGTCTTTTCTAAAATTTGGTATCGTAATAACAATTTCGATTAAAATTCAAATATATTTCAGACATTTTTCCCCTTTAAATATAGAATTAAGAGTGTTTTAATAAGAATGGTGACCTAAGGTCAACTTTAGCAAGAGATTGTTTCTACTTAATATTTTTTAAAAGAACAATTAACCTATAAATTTGAGTTTTATATATTTTGATTGAGAGCGATTTCCTCTTATATCGGTCTTTAAGTGTCTTAAAATTAAAATTAAAATATCTAATGCAAGATACTGATCACCAAATTAAAAAGAAAAATGAAAGCAACTTGGCGTTAGTGACTTGACCTTTTCGGACACCCTGATATAAAATGTAATTTATGGAATTTATATGCTTTACTGTATCTAGAAAAGTATTTTTCTTTAACTTGTAACGTAGAAATTATAAAATATTTTTATAAAAAGTTAAACTAATGTAACATTGGAAATATTTTCCTCACTAGCAAAGACACCTCTAGTTGAATAGATAAAAAATAATTATTGTGAATGGGAGTAACATACTAATTTGGATTTGATAATGACTCAGTAACATGTGATTTGACCAACACTTAATCTCACTTTTATTTCAAAGAGACAAACAAAATTCCATAATTAGTGGGTCATAAAGAGTAGGTACATCCAATGAGAGGCATTTGTTTATTATATAATAACAATATAAAAAACTGGATCACAGACTTTGCATCAGAATAACGTTGTTCTTTCGACCATCCTATAAAAATTAACACAAATTTAGAATCTAATACTAGTTGGAGATCTTAAATTATTACTTACCCTTTTATTCTCAAAAGTTTAGCTACATATATTAGTTAATAGGTGAATAAAAAGGATTTCTTTAAAAATTCCATACACTAGGGTCCACATTTCAAAATTTATACTACATTAAGGGACAACAACTTGACTAAAACAAAGGAAGTCAAGTACTGAAGATTCTTCTCTACTAACCCCATTCAATATAAAAGTCTTCTTTCTTTATTATGTAAATGAATTACTGTTTTCTTTTATTTATTTTTACTTGAGTCGAGAATCTAACTTTTCAATACAAGTCTATTCCTCAGGCCATACGTTAATTCAAAACATTAGAACTGCAGTAAAGAAAGAGCAAATGGACCTTCCAATCTATCCTGGTCAAACCGTGCTAAGCAAACTTAATCTTAGATAAATGATTTAAGGCTTTATTTAAATCCAAGACCGCGTCTTCTGTACAAGGGTGTGCCCTCTAGCATAAAGTCTTGGCGCAAATACATAACTAAGACTTCTAAAATCATTTGGTATACAGGAGACATGATGATACTCGTTACCCATTTTAATTAGCAACTCTGCTGCTAAGATATGCTTATACTATATAAAGAGGTGACAGAATGACTTTAGATGGAGTATACATACTGTTTCAGAATCTGTGCTTGATAAACTTCTTCAGTTTCGTGTTATCAGGATATGGTAGTTTGTCCTAAATTGATTATCCCATGCTTGTACAACTTGTCGCCACCTTCAGCTGGTGTATAAGTCAATACTGGAGCTTGTAGCCTTGGGATATTGTCTACACCTTGCGATCCCATCACTGCTTGCACATTCCAATACCAAGGCTGAAGGTAAGGTGAAGAGATTGATGGAGAATATGAAGAAGCATGGACAATCACTGAGCCCCAATCTCTGTCACCAAGCTTTGCTTCTTTTATTCTTCTTCTAATCAACAGGCTTCCTACATCTTCCTTTTTCATTTCTGATATGCTTCTGATAATTGACATGCAAAGAAGAAGTATGAATACAGCATCTTCTTCAGGTGAAAACTCCACCACCATTAACTTCCAGTTAAGAAGTGCTGTAGCTTTTCCAACCGGATTATCCTCAGAGAACCTAACGACGGTTATGAATCCATCTTCTTCTTTGTCTTTAACTTGCTTTAACTTTTCATTTGGCACATGTTCTGTCTCCTCATCTAAGCCAGATTTCTTGACTTCGTACTGCATTTGTCGCCCTTCCAATAACTTTACCTGCAAGGATTGTGTTCTTAAGTATCACTCAGATGATCAATACTCTATAGAATTCCTGCTGAGATCAAATCAGAGTTCATACACACTGTACCACTGAATCAGTTGATTGCTGGTTTATTACGCTGAAACTTAAGCCTGAAGTGGATCTTGATGATTCCCACTGTACTAATAGCTCATGTCCTGTTGAAAGATTCCAAAGAGCATGCCATCCTTCTGGTGGATCTTTTGGTTTTGCAATACCTACCACTTTCTCTGTACTAGATGAGAAACACAAGCAAATCACACCACAAATTAGGTAGAAAACCGAGAATAGGAGACATCCACTGGAAAGTGGTAACCAGCATGATCTATGAGTTGATAACTAATAAACTGTTGAAATGAATGTTTGGCCAGAGAATAGATAGAGTCATGTAGACAGAGGAATTATAACAGACCAGGCGCTCTTCCTATGGAACCAGCAACGTAGGACCAACGACCTTCGCGTATTTCTATAATACGGTCCTCCCATTTTACAGCTGAAGGAGTTTCAGCTCCTCTCCTCCAAAAGCCACCTCCAACTCTAGCATTATTGTCAACAACACAAGATCAGCAGATAAAACACAAGGAGGCAGATCATCACTTAGACAACATAAAAAAGTTCACTACCTAAAACGAATCACAAAGCATTCCCTGCCTGCATGATCCAGAACAGTCCGAGATAACCATCTACCTTCTTGGGGATGATATTGGTTCATCCTCAGAATAACATCAGATATCATAGCACCTGAATCATCTGACACTCGATCAGGTACACATTTCAACAAGTAGGAGGCTTGGACAGGAGGAGTTATTGATGCAGCTACCCTGACTTTTTGGTCAATTTCTTTTGCAAAATTGAGAGAAGGCGCACGTAACAAATCATTCCAAAGAAATGTTACTCTCTCTCTCACGCTACTTCCTTTGATGCAGCCACCACCACGTCGGCGAACCTCAAGAACCATTCCTTTAGTTCCAAACTCACAATACAGATGCAAAGCTTTTTGCCACCTTTGAGACGTAAATTTGCTGAGTGGTCTATCTATTTTGAGCTCCCGGTGACATCTAACCATCTGAAGACGTAAAAACTCCTTTGACGCATCCCAACTCAAAGGTTTCATTTTCGGTTTTAGCTTCACTGTTAAACAGACCTGTAATGCAAATCATAGCTCAGCCAACCTTTTAGTCATTCCTTCTAGATACTACTGCAACACTATTCCCACACCCATCCCACCTCCAAACCCAAGAAAGAAAAGGAAAAGAAACATGAGGAAGCTATAGATGATAATGCTGATTGTCTGATGATATCAAGTTAACTAACTAGATTGGGTTCCAATAGGACTATGTTTGAACTCAACAGCCAACAGAATTTCAACATCTAACAGTCTTTGTGATGTCATACAGTTTTAATCAGGCAATAGACATTAACCCCCTCGAGTAATTTTACTCAAGTTTTTTCATCCAAGTAAATAAATCAGAAATCTAGGAATAAATGCTATAATCAAAGAAAATCTGAATCCATGGAACCTACTCTCTGCCTGTGCGAGAGTGACAAAGGAAAATCCCTCATAGTACTATGCCTTCATGGAACTCGTCTGCTTCGTAACCATGATTGAGGAAACCAACTAGATGTTGCAGTTCTTGGTGGATTGACCATTTACAAAACTAGCTAATTGTAAACTAGGTACCACAAATTATTTCTGTTCTTCATTGCATAAATGATTCTATATGATTCACACAAAAATCCAGCAATAGAAAAGGCAAAAAGATATATGATCATGCATAAAGGAGCATGTATTTTGCTGATTTGCAAGCAGCATACTAATTTTAGTTCTAGAAAAAACAAAACAAAGCAAAAAAGTCCTCATGGCATAGCAATGAATAAACAGGATCGATGTAATATATTCCAACAAGATAGGTTCATCTCACTTCTAAAGCATGAAATCCTTATTTGCTAGTTCCAATTTATCGAAAAACCATGAGAGGGAAAGTATTGGTGGTCTCAATGGGAGAAACCAAGCCATCCACACTACATTACAAAGTTCAATTATAAATTCCGTGTATGCTATTATTTCAAATTCTTACAACAGATTTAATTTATTTATTATTTTCAGAAATTACAGAGAGAAGCAACTTTAGGACAATTGTTAACTGTATTTCCTGATTCTTGAGAAAATTTTCAAGTCATATGACAAGCATCTCCGAACATTGCTTTGATCTGCAATTAGTCAATTACTAAGCCAAGAAAAGCTGTAAAAGTTCGCCATATTTTGTTTATATCTTACAACTTTTACTTCCCACTCTAATGAAAGTGTAGGTAACAAATTGCTTTAGCAACTCCCTCTTATATACTTCTGCAAATTCATCTTCAACCCTCAATATTCCTTTATCTAGGATAACAACTATCATTGCATTAAATCGGCAAGTAGGCGTGTATGAAAACATAAAATAATAGATGGAAGAAGAGAAAAGAAAGGAAAAGTAGAACTAATCCAAAAAAGAAACATCAATAATTAAATGTGACCTAATAAGATGATGATAGGACACTAACTTGGATATAAAATAATATAACTTTACAAGTCTTACTTGAGTTTAGTATAACTGCAACTGTTGGAGAGAGGGAAAAGAATAATTAGTCCCTACACTCCCGTGACTACATTTTTCAATATATCCTAATTTTAATATTGTCAAGTGGGAAATTGCAAAGCGTGAAAGCATAAGATCCAACCAACCTCAAGCAAGAACCGCGGTAACATGGATGAGTATTTTGCATTGACATCAGTATCTGTGACTTCCCAGTATATTGGTGGCTTGAGATCAACAGCCTTTCCAATGGCCAAGCCACCAGCTTTCTCATATGGCTGATCACATATTCTTTCCCATAGTTTTTTCGTGTTCTCAACATCGTCTTCCTTCACATTCTCCCAACCTCCAACTACTTTTCTCATTTCCTCCTCCAACCCCTTCGTGTCCAAAGTGTATGCAGTAGGATAACTCTGTTTAATCAAATACACAAAAAAACAAAAAAACTGCATCAGCATCAATTATTGATCAATAGACAATAAACTTATCTCAACTTGATGAAATCATTCATATGAAAGAGAAAAAAATTAATATTACTCTAATATTTAATTAAACAGATAGTACAAATCCAAGTAGACCGATTAGACATGAATCATGGTGAACAGACACCAGGATTATGACATTAAGGTTATGACAAACACTTCGGATATTACAATAATGCTCAACACCATACTACCTAAAAGCTGAATAAAATTGATCGTGTGCTATGCATTTGAATAAGGTATCAGAGTATTTAATTCTCAAGGCAATATTAAAATCAGAAATCTTTTACTAGCAACGTGAAGACCAACGAAAATGACCAGGAAGATGCCTAAAGGATCTTATCTTCTTGGTAAGCTAATTATCTTTTTGGCTTTCTTCTTTTAGATAATTAAAACATAAAATATTTTGTAAGAACAACAATCAACCCAAAGCTCATTAATCCATTATGAATTATTTAACTTATCTTAAGAAGTCATACTCAAGCTCCCCAAAAGTAAATTGAATAGAAAATTGAAGATTTCTCCATAGATAAAAACTTTAGTAAGTAAACTTCAAAGAAAGACCTTTACCTGATGAGTGATCCACATTAGAAGAATATCTGAAGTAGGGACCAAAACAGAACAACTATCTGCAAATTTATGCATCATATACAGAAAGCCCTTATACCGTTGTCGAGCTGCTATCAGATACACAATCTCTGAATAGTAAGGCTCAGAAAATTTTGTGCATAAATTATTTCTTTGTTTGGATACTTCTTTCAGCAGTTCTTCATGAACAGTGGAAACTGGTTTCTGCAAATTGGAGTCATCACATTCATTCTCAAAAGAATCTGTTGGATATCTGTGAACCCAAATTTCTTTGCATCTGTTTAATGCATACTCTCCATTTTCTTCATTGAAAATAGCTGCTTTTCCAATAAATTTAGAGAATCTTGATTCACAATATTGTCTGTAACTTACCTGAATTGAAAATCAATTAGGTATGTGTATGTAATTTTACTCTTTCATGAACTAGAAGCAAAAAAAAAAAAATCATATGGTAAAAATAACACTTTTTTTTTGTTTTCGAATATTTTCTCATAAACAAAGTAAAATTAAGTTTACTATTTTCATTATTTCTTACCGGATTTAAGGTGTGACAGTACCAAACCCATTCAATATCAAAGGAGGAAGAATCATTGGAGGGTTTGACCCATTAGAAAGATCAGAAATCAATGGCATCCATAGCTGATCATACCTGCAAAAAAAAAATCATCATCAAGATTTCCAGGACTCACAAGAACAAAGAAAACATGAATAGCAAGATGAAAAAGTGTAATAATAAACCTTCTAATAGATTCAAGAATGGTGGGTTTTTCTTGAAGCCATTGAGACTCTGTTACAAGTCTCAAGAACCCAAGATTTCGTCTTGCAGCAGCTACAAGATCGATACTCAACCGTACAGTTTCTTCATCAGAAATTTCACTTAGGCTTCTCATGGAAGCAACATCCGAAGTTGACATTCTTGATTCTTGGAGATTTTTCAAGATTCTGCTAGATTGCTCTGTACATGAAGTTTTTTAGAGTAAACAAGATGTTCTTTCTTAAAAAAACATGTTTTTTAGGTGAAGAATGAGGTTAATAGTTACTTGCTAATCAAATATACAAATGGAAAAATGTCTACGGTAGCAACTGCAGTACTATGCTTTTTGTTTTATGAGGAATGGGCAGCCATTTATAATGAGAACGTCGACACGTGGAATGTAAGCTTTTGAACTTTTCATGTGCGAAGAACACTGTTGTTGGCTGAGACCACTAGCTACTCTTGTTGCTTTGCCTATGTTTTCAAAGGACGAGGAATAAAATATCTTTAGCCTTACATTTATTATATGTCGTTTGGTTCAATATTTATAATGCAAGAATCAGTAATATATAAATTATTAATGTAGAAATTAGTAATGTTGATTTATTTTTTTAATTAATGCTTTGATTTATTGTTTCCTACTTAATTTTTTAGTTGATTTAAAGCTCTACAAAAAAAAATTATTTCTATTATACATTTGTCTTATTATGAAATTGTTTATTTCATATCGTTGGATAAAGATAGATAACTGTTATTAATTTTGAGGTGTGATGTATCACTATGGAGATCCTTGCTGAGCACGGTGTGTTTCTAACTTTTTGTTGGTAAAAAGTATCTTAAATTTAACACATTTAAGACTATTGAAATTTGTTCAAACACCTAAAGCAAAAGATTCAAGTGATTAATCGATGAGCATTGAATAAAAAAAAATTAAAAAAAAATGGAGAAAAAAATATAGGTATAGTCATCAAACTAAAAAAAAAAACGAATTTGTATAATTAAAAATAACATTTATAACTATATATTTCAATACGAATAAAAAGGAAATCAAATTGCAAAAGAAATAGGGGATAGTTTAATCATTTGGGTCTTATCCAAAAATTGTTAAATTTTGGATTAGTTATCCCTCGATTTACTAAAGATAAAATAAGATCATGTCTGGTGTATAACCAATCTATGAATCATATCATACAATATTATAAGTAGGAAGCCCCTTAACTTAAAGTTGAATTACAAATTTGCCCTTCACTTGAACATTATTTGAATATATATAGTAACATTATATGAAAATAAAAGTATAATATTTTAATTTTTAATTACCTGAAAAATAAATTCACATTTCAATTATAATAATTAGGATAATTGAAAAGACAACAATCTGAAACTTACATTTAAATAACAATGAATAGGATAGGCGAAAAGGCAATTGAAAGTAATAAATCTTTTTCCAAGTGAATGATAACTTTCTTTAGGTAAATAAAGAAACCATATTTCATCTTTAAGGAAATTATTTCATCTTCATATACATTTCAAAAAGCATAGAAGATATAGGAACACCATTTTAGTTGAAAAAACTGAAGACTCTAAGACAATCATATGAAGTGTGGTAACTGCAGCGATTTAGCTGTTTGTATTTCTAGAAATGTCATAGTCCTCATCCCCTGCCCATGAATTATTATTTTTTTAAACTGGAAGGTTTCAAATTTTTGAGACTATTTCTTTGTTGTTTTCTTCTAACGTTGTCCCCCTCTCCCCCGCCCCCCCCCCCTCCTTCCCTCTCTCTCTCTTATTGTAGAATCTGCCTCTTTTTAGATTAATTCGTGATTCAATTCGAAGTGTTCTTGGAATTCAAGGTATATAGATTTATTCGAATATTTTTATAACATTGTTTCAGTAAGGATATGTAGACCCTGGACTTATCACAATTAATTGCATTCTCAAGGCAATCTTATCGTATTGCCGTTAAACTTTGATGTTTAGATACTTTATAGAATAACAAGTCATTTGTTTGGTACATATTTTAGGATCTTTTTGTTGTAGTATGCAGAATATGTGATTGAAATTTATATTTCTGATAAACTTGTTTCGCACCTTTGTTATTTCATTAAAGGCATTAGATACATGTATTATTATTTTTCAATTAGCAATTCATAGACATATTTTACAGTCAGATTTCACATATTTCTGGTTTGATATCAAATGCACCATTCTATTTTATGATTTATTTTAATGGATAAAAAATAAAAAGTAAAATTAATATTGTTAATTTCAATATTTTATATCTTATAACTCACTTTTAAATAAATAAAAAATTGTAATAATAGTAAGGGACAAACATGCAACACACGTTATCAGAAACTAGTATTATTATAAGTGGAAAGCTCTCAACTTCAAAGTTGAATTACTATTTAGCCCTTACAATAAATTAAAAAATAATTAAATTTTTAATTAATTAAATAATATTATTGAACAACATTTTCTGTCAATTAATTTGAAAGTTGAAAAGAGTTAATAAAAATGTCAATTAATTTGAAAGTTGCTTAATCACTTTATTAGGAAATTTGAAAGGATGCATGAAAAAAGAAAAAGAGTATAATCAGTTATATATGGAATTTAAAGGGTCATATCACTATAAATAGGCTTATATCATTCATTGTATGGAATTCAAATGGCTACATCAGTACCATGACTGACATACAGTGATATTCATCATTTGAATTGTCACAAAGAGAGTTTTCCAGGCCGGATGGATTTCAAAGAATGAAATCATCTTAGCTTCTTGGACAAATATGCTTGGTGCCTTGATAAGAGAATCACGGTTTGGGATATCAGGATCGATATATGAAGAATAAACTCCAGATGGATCACCAGAGTTGTTATTTATTAATGGTTATATTATTACAAATCTGGCATATGACTGAAAACATCTACCATGATGATCACCTGTCTGGAGATAATCGCCTCCACCACCCGATGGTCCTAGGATACTAATATATATATATCCCTTAAGAGGGTAAAGTAACAACTGTTTTTCTCTTTAACATTTTCATATATGTTTTAGCCAAATTTTGTTTTCATTTAAATGTATAACATTCACGTGCAAAGCACGTGTCGAGAACTAGTCAAATTAAATAGAGTAACCAAATAATGTATTAGATGGATTAGATTTTAATATATAGACTGTTCTAATTAATACTGCCTATCAAACTACTCCTTAATACATGCTCCCTGGCTTTTTAAAAAAAATGATTTAGTTTGATTATATTATATTTTTTTTAAAATAATCTTATAATCCCAAATTAAAGTTATATCAAATTAATCAAAAATATTATTTTATCTTTATGGCCTTAAATATATAGGTGTGTAAAATTGAAATTAAAAAGCGATTAAAAAAGAAATCATTTTTTTATTAAAAACAAAAATAGATCAATCCTTTTTTTAGAAAATAAAGAGAGTAATATTTAAACTTATCAAGATATATACATTCGCACTTTGTATTTCAATTGAATACTTTATTTTTTAATAAAATATTACAATTAAATACTATATATTATAGTTTTGAAAGAAGAAAATTGTCTATTCTCGTCTTTTATTAGGTAACTAATTTAACCCTCTAAAACATGTCTCTCTTTTTTTATTATGCATATTCATTTCAATAAATCAAAATATTCTAGACATTTCGTACTTAAGGTTGATATGTATAATTAAAGAATATGATATATTTTATTTGTTAATTTAATTATATTGTACAAAAAAAAATGTGTAATTTTTCTCAAAATTTAAACTAAAAATACCTAATTAAAATACTTTATTAGAAATTGAGGTGTTTAATTAGACAGTAAATATGTAATAACCCTTTGTTTTACAGCAACTCTCTAATATTGCACAATGGTCTTTTGGATGCCAATTTCTTATGTTTATATCCTCCCAATTAAGATAGGTTCAAATCGTTTAAGCCATAGTTATCCTTTTTAATTTAATTACCTGAATATACAATTTAAGTTTACATATTCTCGATATTTCCCTTATATTTTTAAAAAATACTAAAATCCCTATTTTTCTCTAAATCTAATCTGGCAGATACATTATTAAATTAGAATCCTAACTAATTAAATATAACGCCTAAATTTACTATTTATTTTCCCCAAATAAATTAGAATTCTAACCAATTAATATTTTCCCCTAAATTTACTCTTTATTTTCCCCAAATAACAAAACCCATTTACTCCACTCCCAAAATTAAGCCGTCACTTTCTCAGCCTTTCATCTTCTCAATTTTGAAACACAAAATTGGTGCTATCTGTCCGCCATTTTCGTTCAGCCATTTTCTCAGCCATTTTCGTCCAAGATTATTGAAAGGTATTGTGTTCTTCTTCGATTCTGTCTTTTCATTCTTCTATTTTTCTAATAATTCATGGATCATCCGTCATTTAGTATTGGGATTACTCAAATAGTCACTTCAAACTCTAAACAAATCTATATTTTTGAAGATCCTAAATTGGTTGAAAAAGAGTCTAAGAGCTTCCATAATCTTCTAACAATGGATAAGCAAAGTTCGAAGAAGCATAAAACACAAAAAGAGACACATGCAAAGACACCCAAGAAGAGGGGTAGAAAGCTTTCAATCGCCATATCCAGACCTCCACTGCCACCGGTATGTATTTCGATTTTATTTATTTTTTATAATTTTTTTGGTCACATGCAATGACTTTTCTGTATTATCAGAAAAAATATTTTTATTTTTTCCAGATTATTCACTTGATACAGAAAATTTTAATTTTTTGTACATTTTGTTAATTAAGTATGAATAATGTATAAATAAGTTAAAGTTAAAAAAAAAAATCAAAACCCAATTGCCCCTCTTCTTGGGTTTCTATGCATTTGCCTCTTTTTGGGTTTTTTGCTTATTAGATCTTTATCATTAATTTAGAAGATGTTGATTTTTAAAAAAAAATAAGTCAAACCCGAGTTGCCCCCTCTTCTTGGGTGTCTTTGCATGTGCCTATTTTGGATTTTATGCTTATTGGAACTGTGCTTATCCACTGTTAGAACATTATGCGAGCTCTTAGAAACGTTTTCAACCAATTTAGGTTCTTCATAAACATAAATTTGTTTAGAGTTTGAATAAGTCATAACCAAGTTGTTATTTATCATTAATTTTGAACATGTTGATTTTCTGTATCAATTATCACCTATAGCATATAATGTTGTTTTCCAATTTATCAGATATAGTATATTTGGTCAGGTTGTTGTCAAAAGTAAATGTAAATTTAAAGTTCAAATTATAGAATTATATGTATGTTTAAAACAACATAAGAATCATTTTGACTGGTTGCATTGTGTAGTTACAATTATGTATCAAGCACAATTTATGTTTCATTTATCATGTTAAAGTTTGTCGTTGATATAAAGTATCAAATATTACTTTGCGTTTTTGTATCATGTCAGGATATAAAATTTCTGTTAAGTATCATTTCCACTGAATTATGATATGTAGGTAGATTTATGTTTAATGTATCATGTTAAAGTTTATCGTTGATATAAAGTGTCAAGTAGACAGAATTATAACGTGTAGTTACACTTATGTATCAAGTACTACTTTGCATTTTTGTATCATGTCAGGCTATAAAATTTCTGTTAAGTATCATTTCCACTGAATTATGATATGTAGTTAGAATTTATGATTAATGTATCATGTTAAAGTTTATCGTTGATATAAAGTATCAAGTAGACAGAATTATAACGTGTAGTTACACTTATGTATCAAGTACTACTTTGCATTTTTGTATCATGTCAGGCTATAAAATTTCTGTTAAGTATCATTTCCACTGAATTATGATATGTAGTTAGAATTATGTTTAATGTATCGTGTTAAAATTTGTCGTTGATATAAAGTATCAAGTAGACAGACTTATAACGTGTATTTACACTTATGTGTCAAATACTACTTTGCATTTTTGTATCATGTTAGGCTATAAATTTTCTGTTAAGTATCATTTCCACTGACTTATGGTATGTAGTTAGAATTATTGTTTAATGTATCATGTTAAAGTTTGTTGTTGATATAAAGTATCAAGTAGACAGACTTATAACGTGTAGTTACACTTAAGCATCATGTACTACTTTGCATTTTTGTATCATGATAGTGGGTTCTTTGAAAAAAAGGAGCGAACAGATTGGGCAGCATTGGATGCATATAAAGACAAGAAAACTGGAGAACTTTTGGGTCCACAGCATTCGTTTAATGTGGAGTTTGCTCAAGACAACATGCAACAAATAAGTGATAGCATGTGAGTATTGTTTATTATTTTATTTTATTTTTTGTATCTAATTCATCCTTATAATTAATCTTCTTGTTTTCGTAGTGATTGCGGACTGTTCGTAGCTGTATATGCAGAATTTCTGAGTGACAAAATCAACATGTTATGTAATAGTTTTGAGAGTAACTATCTTCGCAAAAGATATGCGATACTTTTATTGAAGTATGGTCTCGACAAGATGAATGCTGGATATGTTAGCGACAGTGATGACCCTCCAAGAATGAAGAATGTATTAAACCCATCATCTGAAGATGAAATTGTTAATGTAGGCTAGTTAGTTTTCTATGTTTTTTTGTTTTTTTTTGGAGTTAAACAAGATGTTTGAAGTATTTATTAACATACCAACACATATTGTTAAATTATGGAAGTGTTTTGATTTTTAAAATTGTTTATTCTTTACTTTAATTTTATATTTATTACAGTTAATAATCCAGGAATTATATATACAGTTAGTGGAATATTAATGTCATTATTGTATCAAAACTATAATAATAATTACATTAATGTAATTATCATCAGCGAAAACACTTATTATATACGTAATTATATTGTATATGATACATGAAATATCAAAATATATAATATCCCAAATAGTGATACTAGTTATTACACTTGATACACTCCAGTTATTTTTTAAAAAAATTAATATATTTTGTATCGATTGTATGTAACCTCACTCTCCCGTATTCCTGAATGCCTTAGCAATATCGTAATATTCATTATGGAAATACACAAAATTACCTTCAAGGAAATTAAGAATCTCGTTTCTGCAAAAAAAATTGGGTCGATCACTGATGAACAATTATAATTTAATTTAGTGTTTTATATTGGATAAAACTGATGTTTGAAACAAATAATTTAATGCGCATTTCATGGGAATAATAACTGTAGCGTATTAAAAGTAGGGTTTAATTTAAATTTCAGTTTTTAATCCCCCAAATCACGCAACAAACCGATTAAATGGCATACTATATAATGTATCAGACGGGTTAATTATGTATCAGAAACTTATAAAAATAAGGGATTTTTTGTAAATTGAAAAAAAGTAGGGATATGAGGTAATTTATGTTAATTAAATGAAACTCTTTTGTACTTGGGTTTAATCTAGTATCATATTTTCCTACATTGAATTTTGCTTAGTTAGATTAAAACAAAATCTCAACTACCAAAAGATTCAATTCCTCCACCATAATAGTTACTCCTTTGTTCCCTAAACAAAACTACAAATACAAAATTCTACCTAAATCCAATATTAATCTTATCTACCTAAACTTATTCATTGAACTACTAAAAAAAAATTCAACTTTTAGGATATAGATTAATAAGCCTTCACTGTTTTTCTTCCTTAAGTCATTTAAGAGATTATAAATCTTTAAAGACAAATTGTTTCACGTTATTTTAATCATATAATGTCACACTTACATACTAGTGTGATCAAATGTAGCACATAATTAAATAATGTAATGTGATATTTTCTTGACACCATAAAGTGAACCCTTGCTCCATTTTGGCATAAAATAAAGCCATAGAAATTAAATCCTCCAGAATAAGAAAAAAGGTGTGTAATGTACAAGTGAGTTGGCTGAACACATGGTGTGCATTCTTTTTCAGAGCCATGATTAGGTGGACAGAAAGCATTATATGTATCTCGTCCAATGGGGTAAATATATATATTGTTTTCCAATGGGGTAAAAAAGCATTTCACTTGGCGATGAAGAATGAAAATGTTGACTTATGAACAAGCGAAGTGCTTTCTTATCCATGGAAAATCAATGCTTTTGTTGGGAAAAATGTATCTCGTCCCTTCTATGAATTCTGCGAACTTTGTAATTCAATATATCTAGGTTTAAGTCTGAATAAGTTTCATATTCGAACGCTAAATAAACTTTCGACAATGCTCCCTCAGATAAATAACTTAAGCTTTTCTTCAGAAAAAATATTCAGAATTAGCATGGTCATTTTTACATCACAGGGAACAAACCTAATTTTCCAGAATGAAAATTTATAAAAGAAATTACAAAACTTGATATTCATTTTGAATTGAGAGAATCAAATCAATAAAGAAACGGCAAAGCTCAGATGTATGTGTTGAAAACGGAGTATATTCCTAGACCTTAAAAATAAGGTCTCATAATGAGCTGGGAAAAATGTATCATCATCGCAAAATTGCCTCTAATTTTACACAATCAACAAAATTAAAACAAACAAGAAATTGTATTGAATTCAGAACAGTAGAGAAAATGAAGGCGAAGCTCAGATATGTGTTAGAAACAAAGTCTAATCCAAGACCTTAAATATAAGGACTCATAGAGCTGGGATTAATGTCAGCGTCATTGCAATCGCCACTGTATTTTAACACAGTAAACAAAAAATCAAAACAAAATCATATGATAGGAAAAAGAAAGGCAAAGCTCAGTAATATATATGTTGGAAACCAAGTTTAATCCAAGACCAAGGTCTCATAGAGCTGGGATTAAGGTAAACATCATTGCAATTGCCAAACTGAAACACAATTGACTAAACAGAATCCAAAAGGAAGCAAAAAAAAAAAAATCATATTAATTTTCCATTGAGAGAATCAATAAAGAAACTAAAGGGCTATGCTCAGATATATATGTTGGAAAATGAGTATATTCCCAGACCTTAAATATAAGGTCTCATAATGAGCTGGGAAATGTTATCATCATTGCAATCGCCCAGTTTATGTTACACAATAATAAAACAAAAAGAAACAAAGATGTACCGGAACTATATCGGAGAGCTGCAGAGGCAGCTGTTGCTATCGAACAAG
Source organism: Solanum lycopersicoides (assembly GCA_022817965.1). NCBI lineage: Eukaryota > Viridiplantae > Streptophyta > Magnoliopsida > Solanales > Solanaceae > Solanum > Solanum lycopersicoides. The sequence continues at coordinate 122,749,752 of CM040618.1, forward strand.
GAGGAGGCAACTGGTTTAAATAGATTGGGGCTAGGGTTTCACTCAAGTTCAGCTGTGCTTTCTTGGGCCTTCTAAATTTCCATACGGGCTCATAGCCCATGTAATCTAAAGTTGGGCCTGACTGACCAATCGCACGAGTAAATGACATATATATATATACAACTGTTATGAAAAAATTAGCAATAAATAGCTCATAAATAAATAGCATTTAATAGACAAAAAAAAAGAGCACAAATTAGCCCATATTAACCGACGGTATACTATTAGTTTTTTTTGTTTTTTTTTTTAAAAAATTCTAGTGAAACTAATCACCACACACTATTCAATTCAATTAGCATAACTAGACATATAAATCTATGTTATCCACTACAATGGATACCTTTTTAAAAATTATATACTTTATGTATTCAATCATTTATAATATGTAAACAATTAACTAATTTATCTTTTATCATACGATTGGATTTTTATCACGTGGATGAACAATCATGTATACAATGCATTCATGTATACATATTTGTGTATTCATTCACTAAAAATATAAACATTGAATCGAATAATCTTTTATCACTTGAATGAATTTTTTATCATTTGAATGAACAATCGTGTATACAAAAATTCATATATGCATACATGTGTATTCATTCGCTAAAAATTTGTATACATTTCAGATTCTTCCTTTAGTGTGTAAATGAGGATTACACTTGGAAATTAAAATGTTCAGTATTACACAAGTCAAAAATATTCTAAGTTAGATGATTCATCACTTTCTATAATCCTTCTCCTTCTAGCAACCTCAACTGGAATAATTCTTTTCTTAATTTTTTTTATCAGCAACACCAACCGATTCATATTGTTTACTTTAAAATTATTCTTACTACGAACCGAATACTGCGAAGAACTTGCATGACTAAAATTTGAAGTTTTTGGTGGAGATTCAACAAAATTAGAATTAGAATCTCTTTTTTAAGAATAATTTTTGAAATATTTTTTATAACCATGACAATTGATACCCAAAATTAATTACTATCTCCTTAATATTCACCCAAATATAAAAATTAAAACTTTCAAATTGAAAAAATTAAAAAGCAAGAAAAAAGTTAATAACAATATAAAAAGTGAAAACATACAAATCTTCAGAAGATATAACATCAAATTTAACACTTCTGTTTAAAAGGATTGAAGAAGAATGATCTAAATGTTTACATTATCAATAAATATTCACCAATCAAAGAAAACGTGTATATGAGAAAAGAGGAGAAAAAAAAGGGAATAAAATCCCACTTCCCTTTAAAACTGCAACATGTTGTCACTAATTTTAAAAAATAATTAATTTAAAATTAAATTATAATTTTAAAAAATAATTAATTTAAAATTAAATTACTTCTCACATATTAACGTGGGCCATAAGGGCCAAAATATGCCAATTTTAATTTTTAAATTTTCTTTTTGTTATAAAACTAAAAAGAGGCTATATGTTGCCAATTAATTAAAAGAGAGTACATGCTGTGCATTTTTTCCAATTGCACCTAGTAGCCAATTTATACTTATATTCAATTTTTTTTTTCTAATAAATATGTAGAAAAATTGACAAACTTCTTCTTCAAAAGATTTGTTAAAGAAAACTTATAAGAGCTATTGCGATCAGCATATGTAATTGTTCTTGTTTCAATAGTTTGGTCAATCATAATTTCTAAACCAATGATAATTCGGCTACGACTTCAATAATTGTCCTTAAATTAGGTATATACCCAGCTTCGATACACATACACGTTTAGTAAAAAAAATTCCAATAAGAGAGAAGAAACAAAGTTAGTTAATAAATTAGTTTGGGTCTTAGCTCAATGCCCTCAATAATAAGGCCTCCTTTAAGGTGTTCACCTTTAATTTCTTTAAGGCACATTGTAACTTGTTGATCATTGACTCCATCACAGTAAAATTCACCCAATTTAATCTCCAACCATCCATCATCTCTTTCACATAAAACATGCTCTTGGCCTCCTCTATCAACTCTTGATCTCAATGTCTCTACCCTGTGTCTCATTATCACCATTTCCAATTCCTGTTTCCTATTGTTGCCATTGTTATGTCGTAGATATGCTATTCCTTTCGATTCGTGGTCACCTACTTTGACAGAGACCTCTGATGGCAAAGAGTCTAAGCCGAAAGCACGACCAGCGAGATTGACAATGAGGTAAGCTCCATATGTTGTACGAGGAGACAACATTCGAGTGTTTATTTTTCCTTTGATTTCGAGCCAACATACCATAATTAGCTCCACCCCTTCTGGAAATCTGTTGGAACAGATCAAATGTTGGACATATTGCACAACCAAAATCGAATAGCATAAATGTCATTTGAGTCAAATTAAACGACATATGTTATGTATTACGGCTATATTACATTGATTGGTCATCTAGTATATCATCAAGTGATGTTCATGTCACAACATTTTAGCTTGATCATGAAAATTAAAATGATTATTTTAATCTTGTAGCTGTAATTGTGAGAACTATTCCATATAGAATTGTGAAATAAAAAAAAATCTGGGATTGCGTAGTCATCTAGGAGTAAATGAAACAGACAGTGCAGGTAATCATTTTATTAACAATCTACTCATTAAAATTTTGCACTTACTTAACAAATATAGAAAAGCAAAAGAGAAAACAATTACTCTCTCCGTTTCAATCTCAATTTATGTGATGTAACTTTAATGGACATCAATTTTAAGATATATGGAAACACTAGTCAAATAAATTAAACTTAACATGAATAAAATGTTAAAGCATTGTTAAATAAAAAAATTACTTATCATTTTTTTAATGAAAGAATATAACAAAAACATAATCATACAAATTAGGAAGGAGGACTTATATAATACCTTGAGTGAAGGAGGGGTTTCCAACACCAGTAGAGGGGATTGGTTGACCAAGTAATTGACAGCTCCCTTGCACTCAACATATAACACTTTTTACTTGTTGTCCTGTCTATTGAAAAGCTCTGGAATATATGTTTCAACACAAACAAGAAAAATGAGAGGACGCAATATATATGTTAAAAATAAGTACATTTTTAAAAATTTATTTTCTAAGGTTTGATAAGTAAGCATAAATCACGTTAGGCACATACCTTGCTACCACCATCAATAAGAAGAGGTTTAAAGAGTTTAAGAAACAACTCTTTCTTTGATGAAAAGGCAATTGGCAACACTAATCTTTCGATGATTTCGCGATAATCAAAGGGCAAGAATTTCTCCCATAACAAGTCGGATAGGGCTGCATCACGAACCATAGTCGAAACCAAAGACAATTGAGAAGCATCACGAGGAGACGTGAACGATAGGATTTCAACGATACAATCTTCTGGCAAGAAGTCCAATTTCATCTCTCTATTATCTGCCATCGTGAGATTTTTTTAGTGTATAATATAAAACTTAGAAATTAAATAATTGAGAAGCTAAGGTACGTAGTGAGAGATTATAAGGGCAAAAAATTGCTATAGCTTTCTACAAGATGACGACATGTAATTAACATATGAGGACATGGACTCGGAAAAAAACACATGATGACAAATTTATTATAATTCTAACTTGTAACATTATTTGACCTTTAAAGTGAGATAACTTTGTAAGGTTTGGGCCACATGAGATTGAGAAAATAAAAAATTCCTATCATTTGTAGAAATTATCAAAAAATCATTAATTATTTAAAAAGCAAATTATAGTTCATAAATAAAATATCAGAATATAATAAGGTGTCATATTAACAAATTATATATTTATGTGTTTTATTTACAACTAAATATTTACAATTATATGTTACTTGTGAACTCATATGTGCTTTGCACGAACATGATAAACATCATTAAATTTACGAAATTATTTCTCTATAATATTATGAAATTAAAATTATTTTTCTATTTAATTACTATATAAATTTGTCAAATTATCTAGGCAACAGATTTCAACATTAAATAATGGAAATGGGTCCTCTCTAGTAAAATATTGTGCAATAATGTCAATATAACTTGCCACGGGTCTAAGGTAAAAAAATGATGGTTAGGATTCATTTTCCATCAAAGAATTAAAAAGGTAAGCAATTTTAACTTTCATGTGGATTCTATTCAAGTCCAGCTCAATTTCAATAGGCCACTAAAGCAATAAATAAAAGATTCCAAATTATTTCTTCCTTAATTTTTTTTAAATTTGAAATTGGTATGGAATAGACACTTGGTCTTTATTGCCATTTATCAAAATCTTTGAAATACTAGTACAAATTATTTGGTATACATATAACTAAGACCAAATTATCTTAAGATTGGATGTTACGTAAAAAATTGTTTGTATTTTCTAACTTCTAACAAAGTTTAACAACACATAATTTGGGTTGGCAAAGTTAGTTAATTACATACCAGTAGAGTGGGCAACATGAGTCTTTAGGCATGGGCAAAATGCAGATCTAACTATATATACTAGATAGAATTAGCTCGTGAATGATCACAACATCTTTTCATTTTTATGACTAAAATTTAAATTTGAGTCTTCTAAGTTCTAACTAAAAAGAAACAATTTTATTCACTGCATCACATTCTTTGATAGCATAACAAACTATTTTCATGAAATTATACCAAAGAAACCTGAAATATTTAGTTAATATTTTTTCATCTATGAAAAAGTTAGTGAAAAATTAATTATTGTTTGCTCACAAATTCTATCATTATATTTTGGTGAACATCTAGGAAGAAGTCTCAATCTAAAATTTTTTATCGCATGATCTCAATTAATTCAAACATGAAAATCTTTTCTTTGATGTAGTAGAAAATTAGAGCTTAGGATTAGAAAAATTAAAATTTAAGATTTAGTCTTGAAATACAAATATACATTATATGTAATATTTATATGAAATATTGAAAATATCAAAAAATAAAATACACATTGCATGGAATAAAAAAGAAAAATGTCAATTTTTATAATAAAAAGGAAAAAATGACTTTTAAAGCAAAATTATACTATATGATTTTCACCTAAAGATTTGCGAGACCAATCTAAAAAGAAGAAAAACGAACATCTAATTTAAAGCAAACAAAATCCAAAAATCTAACGTGATCATGTATTTTGTGGAAATACAGGTCACGTTGAATAAATTACATATAAATTGACCAAAATATCCTTAAATACCAATTTTAACGATAAAATACTAAAATATTGATACCATTTGTTATCTCATTCTTCTAATATAGTAGAAAAGTAGAAAAATATGTTGGTATCGTAATGCTGTATAATTAACTAATTACTCAATATTAGTTTGGTTTTAAAAAAATCAACTTAATTGGTTTAATTTATTTTTAAGCAAGTCAAACCGCACCTTGATTATTATTTTTTTCACCCAAAAATTGCCATATATTAATTCATGCTGGACATAGTATGTCCAAAGGAAATTTCAGCATCTTTTACGATCCAAGTTGGGAATTGTCTTTCCCAAGAGAATTCCGATAACAGAGAAATTGAGAACTTAGCTACGTTGTGAGCTACAACATTAAACCTTTTAGGAATATATATAAAAACGATATGCTCTAAGGATGCAGACATATTCCAAAACGCACCTTGATTATTGTATAAACAAAATTTAGATATTACTTTAACAAGAAGGAAATTGGGTTGGCAAAGCTAATGAGTAGTCATTAATTGCTAATTAGGCACAGAGTGGTCTACCTGATTCTTTAGAGTTCGGAGCTAAAAGAACAAAAAAATTATCAAAAATTCCAAAATGGCATATCAAAAAAAAATTTAACCAAAAGGGCGAAATCGCTCCTGATGGAGCGATTTGCTTCTGAGTTTTATTTTTTTTAATATCGCTGCGAGTGCAGCGTTTTTCAAAAATAAAATAAAATTGAAATAGTAACGATTTTCCTGTTCAAGTTATTAAGAGGCAGGCATTTTGGTCACATTTGGTCTGCCTAATCAACATTTGTTAAAAAAAAAGATTGACAAATCGATGGCAGCGATTTGAGGAAAAAGATTGTTTTTTTTTGGATGAAATCGCTACACCAGCAGCGATTTTTATATTTTTTTAAAAAAATTAACACGTCAAATTTGTCAGAAAAAAATCGCTCCATCAGGAGCGATTTTGCCCTTTTGGTTAATTTTTTTTTGATATGCCTTTTCAGAATTTTTGATAATTGTTTTTGCCCTTTTGGCTTGGGACTCTGATTCTTTAGACAATAGTATATATTTAGAAAAGAGTAAAATTTTGCAAAGCCATTTTATTAGTCGATAACGGACGGAAGCATTCGTTATTTTGACTTAAACCGATCCAAAATTGATGGACAAAAAATACTTATTAAGAAAAATAAGAGTAAAAACCGCTTGATCTTTTTTAGAAAGAGATTAACTTATATCCACTAACAGTGGACAAAAAAAATTACACGATCAGCTCATTTTTAGAAATACTTATTTCTTTTAATTTAATTATCATATCTTTATATTTAAAGATTAATAATTCTTTTAACTTCTCTTTTTCTTTTCTTTTTTTAAAGACCCTCGATAAATTTAAGATTGCTTTGAATTAATGTTCAAATATATTTTATACTATTGACTTTGAGTATTACTTAAATAAATTGCAATACATATAAAGGTATATGGATCAAAGTTTTTTTCAATTAATTTTTGTATTGTCGATAAAATGAACTAAGAAGAGAAAAATTGAAGCAATGGAAGCATCTATCCAAAAACTGTTTCATGTTAAAAAGAAGACTTAATAAGTTATGAATAATTTTTTTATTAAATCAATTAGTCTAGATTTTAAAAAGAAAAAAAAAAAGTAAAAAGTTGTTATTGATGATTGTCTTAAATTGCTTCAATGGTGTTGATGGAGAAAGAGGTAAAAATAATAAATACAAGAAAACACTGCAAAATATCTTCTTATCTTTGACAATCAAGAAGAATTCTAAACAAACTCATATAATTAATTTAAAGTTCAAGTTATCATATAATATTTTTTTTTATTATTTAAATATTAATAATAAGTAATATATTTTAAAAAATAAATATTATTAAAAATAAGCTGATGGTGTAATTTTTCTCATCCAGTGTCATTGGATATAAATTTTGAACTCAAATATTTACCATGAGTCATGACATTAAACAATGTTACTTCACTAAACCACACATACTACTTTTGAGGATCTTCACAGAACAACTTCAAAAAAAAAATAAAAAAAAAATATAGAATTTTGTTCATTCTTATTTGAGAAACACTAAGGCCTCATTTGTTTCTATTAAGATTAAGAGGTCTCAGTCTGAATACACATCTAAATATTAAGATGTGGTTTTTAAATCTTAACACTAAATAATTAATATTGTTTGTTTTCAATATCTCAATATAAAATTTTCATTTCAACAAAATATATCAGTTTTGATTAAAAAAAAGTTTTAAAAGTTTTAATAATCATGATTTGGAGTACTATTTTTTCATTCAAAAATCTTGATAAACAACAATGCACCAAAAAAATTATTGCAACCAATGTTCTTGACACACATCAATACAAGAAAATTATTAATATAAAAATAATACTTGAAAGGATTTATGAAAACTTATCGGTTGGGAAAAAATGGTGTTTGATTGAGAAAAAAAAGAGAAAGAAATTTTTTGGTTATGAGATAAAAAAGACACGCCCAAAGTAGAGAAGCTATAGTTATGAGATAAAAAAGACGCGCTCAAAGTAGAAAAGTTATGGTTTATTATTGAGATAATTGTATATAATAACAAACTAATAACCTAAAATAAATGGAGTAGCTAGGGTTTAATTTAATTGTGCTCCATAGCAAACGTTTGCAAAAAATTGCCAGGCGCCTCTCTCCCAATATCTCGCTCGCCACTCTCCTCCAATCTCTCCCTCGCTTCCTCACTTTTTATACAAACACAAGTGTATAAAAATTGTTTTGAATTGTATAAAGCAGAGAAAATTGTATAAATACATATATTTTTGTTCCCCTCTCTCCCCTCTTCCAGATCTCGCTCGCCACTCTCCCAAATCTCGCTCGCCACCCTCGCCTTTCTCACTTATACAAACAGAAACGAAATGTATAAATTGCGTTTCTGTTTGTATAAAGCGTGAGAAAATTGTATATACACATGCAAGTACATATATTTTCGTCCTATACACTTATAATTATACAATAAAAATACTCCCCTGCCCGATTTCTTTTGCCTTTCTCTCTTTCTCGTTTTATACAAATTTCAAATTGTATCTAATTTCTCTCTTTCTCGTTTTATACAATTGGATTCAATTGTATATTCCCTGCCAAGTCTCTTTTGTCTTTCTCTCTTTCTCATTTTATACAAATTCAAATTGTATATAATCGTTCTATACACTTATAATCATACAATTCGTTTTATACACTTCGTTTTTATACAAATCTCTGCCCAAGTGTCTTTCTCTTTCTCGTTTTATACACTTCGTTTTATACAATTCGCTTCAACTGTATATGTATAGCGAATTATACAGTTTCTATGTTTGCTATGGAGCGCAATTATGCAAACTTTGCTATAACATATAAATATGATTTTTTTATTTGCTATATGTGAAAGTTGCCCTTTATTATTTGATAACTTACCAAATGAGTCTGAATATTGTTAAGAGCTTCCTACATGTCTGATTCGTTCAGACCTCTTCAGACCCATTAATAGGTTTTCTAAAAATTAAAACAAATGAACTTAATGGGCTGAATCTGAATGAGGCCTAAAAATCAAACGCACTTAATGGGCTGAATCTGAATGAGGCCTAAAAATCAAACGCACTTAATGGGCTGAATCTGAATAATTAAGATTCAGACCTCTATTAAGTGCAAACAAATGACGCCTAAAACTTAAAAGTGTATAAAATCTTCTTTTCATTAATTTTATTTTATTTTTTCAAATTTTGGTCTATGTTTTTTTTTCCCAATAGTCATTTTTATTTCAGATCAAAATTGTGCTTGTGAAGCTATTTTCACCATAGTCAGATTTATATACATTCCAGATACATCAATAAGAAAAATCAGATACAAGACATTAACAACTTAGATACATTAACCATAAGCATACACAAGACATTGAAAATTTATAGATTTATGTATCTGATTTAACTTTTAAATATATGATATAATTATTAAAAAATAATATTGTTAACAATAGTTTTAAACTACTAAAAAAAGATATCAAACATTAATCACCCCTCAAAGAAAACCAGTATATTGTAATATTTCATTATCAATTTTTTATTTTTTCTTGTATTCTCACCAACTTTTGCATGAACCAACAGTGAGAAAAAATGATCAATGAAATTTATGAGGGAACAGATAACAATCTTTGAATTTTCTTTAGTGTTATTGTTTAGGCCTAACTTCAATGCCTTCAATGACCAGTCCACCTTTTACATGGCATCCCTTCACCTCCTTTAAACTCACTGTAACTTCTTCATCTTCATCTCCATAGTTTAAAAATTCTCCTAACTCAATTTCCATCCATCCATCTTCCCTTTTATACGGCACTCTTTCATACCTCTGTTTTTCTTCCGGCAGATCTTTTTCGTCCTTCCGGTGATCCAGAGTCGCCGTGTGAACATCTTTCCGATTGCCAATTTCTATACTAGTCTCAACCGGAACTGAATTCAGACCAAATGCACGATCTGAGATTTTCATAATGAAATAAATTCCATAATTCGTGTTTGCAGAAAGCATACTTGTCCTAAGCTTTGCTTTTACTTCTAATTTGCATATCACTTTCAGTTCAGCCACTTTTGAGAACCTGTGGGAGAAGGGAAAAAAACAACAGAGCATGTTAAATTTTTCAAGAATGTTAGAAAAGATTGAATTTTTTCAATTTAGTTACTTGAATTATTGAATACCCATTATTTATAAGCTATAATTAAAGGGAAATGAGTGATCAAAACCTTGATTCTGGCACAGATTTCCAGGTCCAATGATCTGGTTCTTCACCATATAAAAGAGACAATTCTTGAGCTGAGATTATATATGATTTTTTTCCACTTGATTTCTCTAACGCAAAGCTCTACAATTAAAACATCAACAAGTATAAAAATGAACCCTTTTAAAATGGAAGATTGAAAGATCAACTCATATGTATATATATACCTTGTTACCACCATCAATGAGAATCGAATTACAGAGACGAATAAAAAGCTCTTTTTTAGAAGAATAGTTCAATGGTATGACAGATTTGTGAATAATTTTATTATAATCAGAAGGCAATAATGTTTGCCAGACAAAATCAGATGCTGCCACTAATCGGAGAAAGGATGAAACCAGAGAGATACTAATTGTATCCTTAGGTGAAGTAAGAGAAAGAATTGAAGAAATGCAATCTTCTGGTAATTCATTGAATACATCTTCCCTTACCATTATCTAATGTTTGCCTTTTTGTTGAAATTAGAGTGAGATTATTTGATAAATGTTGGATTTTTGTTGTTTTATATATAGTGGAATGGTGTGCAACTTTGGAAAGTTTCATTCAAATTTGGATGAGTCGATGTTGCCTAAGTAATATGTGAAGGAGAATTATTTGTCTCTCTCAACCTCGTTGGATACACTTTTTATTATAAAATATCTACGGGCTGATATTTCAAACTGTATCCGTTCTAGATATGGAATTTGTTTGTCTGGATATAAAATTAAGATAATTTAAAATTTGTTATTTAATTATGGGAAGAGATTTAAAAATGTCCTTAATCTATTAGAAATGGTTCAAAAATGTCCTCCTTCCATCCATTGATTTAGAAATGCCCTTAATGTTTTCTTTAGGTTCAAAAATATCCTTTAGTTAATAGAAATATGATATGGAATTGTACTAAGCAAGTGGCCACTTTTCATTGGTCCACAATTTTTTTATCAAATGTTCTATTATTTTTATTTTATTTTTCTGATTTTGAGTTGGTAAAGAGTTTAAATTTGTAGTTAAAACTAAAGAGCAGTAAAATGTAACAAAATATTCTTTAAGTTTATATGTGGAAATTTAAAGAAATAATTATTCTATTTTAAAATGGACAAAATAATAAAAGAAATAAATTGAAAGAGAAAGAAATATTATTTTTCTTAGATAGATTTTTTTTTTAAAAAAATTGTTATATAAGTTGGGTCATAAGTAGTAAAATACTAACTTAGTTATCATCCTTTGTTTTCCCTCTAATTAAAGATTTCTGGTTGAATTCATTGAATCTATAGGAAAGGTTTTTGGTGGAACTGAAATTTGACACTTGAAGGCAGGGATGTCAACTTGTAAAAAATTAAAATTAAATTTAAATCGACGTAAAATTATATATATCCGTAATTTATCCCTTTCCGCATTAATTTTGAGAAACTTCACTTTAACTTGCCCCGCATTCCTCTTGCCTCCGCTTATCGTTAAATCCGCCCAACTCCACACAACTTTAACCACCCTGTCCCGCATCCGCTCCATCCTATTGCCATCTCTTCTTGAAGGCTGAATCGAAGTACCTACCCACTTTCTTTCATAAGGTCTTACTAACGAATATTCCTTCCGTTTAAAAAAAAATTATCATATTTCTTTTTTAGTCTGTTTAAAAAAGAATAACCTTTTTTTCTTTTTGGCAATATTTTAACTTTAACTTTTCACGTGGCATGTTTAAGAACACAAAATTAAAGGGCATTTTAGTACATTTGACATAACTTTAATTCAGAACCACAAGATTAAAAAGTCTTTTTTTTTCTTAAACTCTGTTTCAAGTCAAATTAGGTTATTCTTTTTGAAACGTTCAGAGTATATAACATTGAAAGTAGAGGAACTTTCCTTTGAATTAAGTATGACCAACAAAATGACAAATTAAGAGCATAGGTATAATTATTAACCAAAGAGCAAAACAGCACAAAAGAAAAAGGGAAGTTTCTGTGAAAAGAAACCGTGTGAATATCTTTAATTGTCAGTCAATTTTGGTTTCTCTTTAGTTTTCATCATTTTTATTTTTATTTGACTCCTAGTATTTGAGGATGTCCACAAATACTAGTTAACAATTTGAAAGGATAAAATTTTACACATGTTTTTAGTTTTGAATAAAGGATAAGTTGTTAGGATCTCGGTTAATGTGTAACAACTAACATCTTGAATTTTATGGACTAACGAATTTAACTTCTATATATTATTACAAATTATAATAGTGAACTTTCTTTGCTTCATATTAAAAATATTTATTTTAAATTTACTTTGTTTAATCTTTAAAAATTAAGAGATAATGTTTTTTCTTCTTATTTACAATATTAAAGAATTACATAAAATGATATTACTATATAAATTTGAAGTTCTATAACATCATTAAAAATAGGGAAAAGGCTTAAAAATGCCCTTAACCTATTAGAAATGGTTCAAAAATGCCCTCCTTCCATCTATTGGTTTAGAAATGCCCTTAACGTTTTTCTTAGATTCAAAAATGCCCTTTAGTTAACAGAAAATGTGATATGGAATTGTACTAAACAAGTGACCTCTTTTCATTCGTCAACAATTCTTTTATCAAATAAAAAGACCCATCCAACCCAAACCTAACCCATTTTTTGCCAGAAAGCAAGTACCAAAATTAAGTTTCCATATGTATATATAGCTAAAGTTATCATCTTTTAACTTGTAATTCAACAAAAGATTCCTTGGAAACAGCCGAATAATTGCTGTCCATCACCACAAATGCTATTTACAATTAAAAAATTAAATGCATCTACACGATATTTATGTAGCAAAAACGAGGCCTGTGTTAAAATTAGCTAAATTAAGAAAGTGGGTTTTGAATTTGATGACTCCAAGATTCAAAATTGTATTTCCAATGTAATCAAAGGATGAAAAGAACCCTTGATCGTCGAAATCAAAGTTGAAGCGATTTATTTGCGGATGATTTACCTCTTAATTTTTGCCAGAAAACAAGTACCAAATTAAGTGTTCATGTGAAAACGGGTTAGGTTTGGGTTGGGTGGGTCTTTTTATTTGATAAAAGAATTGTGGACCAATGAAAAGTGATCACTTGTCTAGTACAATTCCATGTCATATTTCTGTTAACTAAAGGGCATTTTTGAACCTAAAGAAAACGTTAAGGACATTTCTAAACCAATAGATGGAAGGAGACATTTTTAAACCATTTCTAATAGGTTAAGGGCATTTTTAAGCCTTTTCCCTTAAAAATATAAGACAGAGCAAATTTATCATCAACCACATTCTGCCAATTTTATTTAACTTATATACTCACATTTGTTATTTTATTTTTACATTATCAATTTATTTTAATCTATACACTAAATTATTTGTTTTAATTTACTGTGGCTAGTTCACTTATTTTGAATAGTTATTTTGACAAATCAAGAAAGGACAATTTTTTTACTTATTATACTCTCAATTAAATGATTAATTACTTTAAAAAATGTAAAACTTTTTATCCATCTCATAGTTAATAGGAATAAAATAATAAACTCAATACGTTATTAATTAATTTCTTAATAAATGTGTCTATTCAAGGTGGACAAGTAAAAAGAGAACGAAGAAAATATTGCTTAAATGATTTGACAGTAACCTTTTTTTTTCTCACTAGTACTGCATAGTTGTTAAACTCTTAAATACAGTAACAACTTTTCAGTTTAAAAAGAAGAACATAAATAAGCACATGTTCGTTTACATACAAAAAACGCTATATTTAAAAATAAATAATTTTAATCTCTTCACACGACAAAAAGCATTTAAATTAGTTAACTACATTTTAAAAAAAAAATAAAAAAATTCCACTCTTTTCTTTTTTTTTTTCAAAAAAGAAAAAAGGAAAAAAGTCTCATCTTTACTTAGTGTTTAGGCCTTAACTCAATGCCTTCAATGATAAGCCCACCCTTAATATGATAGCCTTTCACCTCCATTAATTTCATTATGATCTCTTCATCACCATTTCCTCCATTAAAAAACTCCCCAAGCTCTATTTCCAACCACCCATCTTCTCTTTCACCAACCATTTTTTCCACCCCTTTGTTCACTCTTGCTTTTAACGTTTCCACTCTGTTTCTGTAAAACAGAGACTCTAGCTTCTTGCTCCTTGGGTGCCGTAGATACGCACTACTATTGACGGATTCTCGATCCCCGACTATAATACTCACCTCTGACGGAATTGAATCCAACCCGAATGATCGATCTGAAATCTTCATGATTAGATAAGCTCCGTATGTTGTGTTTGGAGATAGATCCCCTGTTTTCATCTTCCCCTCTATTTCTAGTCTGCATATTGTTTTCAGTTCAGCTACCTCTGCAAACCTGTAAAACGATTAGTATTAAAAATTCCTATCTAGCATTGTCGCAGAAAATACCATTACAATTGAAGAAAAAAATATCTTTGGGCGAAACATCCTGTTAAAGAATGACACAAAGTTTCAATAGTTAATGAGAGAGAGTGATTCCTCTTCTTTGGAGTTAGCTTTGGCTATAAGTTACGCAATTATCAAAGCAGGGTCGCTCACACTCCCAAAATAAAAAATTGCCTACTCACCATATGCTAAGAAATAAAAAAATTGCCTACTAACCATATGTTAAATAAAAAATTATAACTCACAATATGCTAAGCACTGGACATGAGGTGAGACGTTAAAAAATGACAAAAAATCTCACATCAATAATTAAACATCTACTTTGATAAATTAAAAAAAGTAAATTCATTTTTATGCACTTTATAATTTTTCTTCCCCTCAACATAATATAAAATCATCACAATTTATATTTTATAGGTAAATAATTTTTCAATGTGTAATGAATAAGAAGAAAGTGGGGGTAATAATATGAGTAGATAAATAGAAAAATTATGCATTATAGGTTATATGAATAACGAGGCATACCCTGAGTTAAAATAATGAGTAGATAGTTAGTTAAAAGGTAATTAGAGTTATAAAAACACCAATGACCACACTCTGTCGTAATGATGGTGAAAGATGAATATAATTAAAAGACATGACAGCACATTTAATTTTGTAATATTAGAATGCTACATTCAACAAGCATCACTTAAAAAATATGTCTAGTGATTGCGTGGGATTCGAAGAGAATGTAGAATTAATATAAAAGCGAAAGAAATAAAATACGTAACAAATAAAGATAAAATCAAAGTTTGAGAAAACAATTTTAAAAAAACAATACCATTGATAAGCAAAATTAAACCGTGCACGACTAATACTTTACTTAGATTATCGATCCTTCCTATTCTCTTATCAAACTTTTATGTATAATGATGGCAAGGGGAAAATGCTT
Organism: Solanum lycopersicoides; assembly: GCA_022817965.1. Classification (NCBI taxonomy): domain Eukaryota; kingdom Viridiplantae; phylum Streptophyta; class Magnoliopsida; order Solanales; family Solanaceae; genus Solanum; species Solanum lycopersicoides. The sequence goes on from CM040618.1 coordinate 122,765,018, forward strand.
TAAAAAGAATGGAATTTAATTACCTTGATTCTGGAATAGCTTTCCAGTTCCAATGAGTTGGTTCATCTCCATATAAAATAGAGAGCTCTTTTGCAGACATGACATATGACTTTTTCCCGGTTACTTTATCCAAACCAAAACTCTGAAAAAATGAAAATTAACTAAATACTACTAATCAACAATATGTATAACAACTTGGATACCAATATTAGAAAAATAAACACACGCCATAGGATATGATTTAAGTTTTGTACACTGACGGACGATATAAGAATTGACATATGATTCGTAAGTGTTACCTTGTTGCCATCGTCTATTAGAATGGAATTGCATAGGCATATAAAAAGGTCTCTTTTTGAAGAAAACTTCAAAGGTGTGACTGATTTTGTAGCAATATGTTGCCAATCAGAAGGCAAGAAAGCATCCCAAACACAATCCAACTCTGCGACTGACCGGAAAGTTGAAGAAACCACTGACAATTTGAGTGCATCAGGTGGAGAAGTGAGACATATTATGCTACTAATACAATCTTCTGGCAGATCATATAAATGCTCCATTGTTATAAGTTGTAACAACCAATTGAAGTAATCAAATAAATATAGATATTTCAAAAGTGAAATACACGGTATAATAAATATATAGAGATATAGGGGTGCGAAATCACGGAGCCGGTCCTTGGCGAGAAGTTTCCTTATTTAATTCACTTCACCTGGTAAGTCACATGTTTTTGGTCTCTGCTTTATTTATCAACATACTCTTTATTGTTAAAAAGAAAAACAAAAGTTACACATTGATAATTAATGAGATAATAAATTTCTTATAAGGCTTGAATAATATATATTTTTTAGCTAGCTTTTAGGATGTGAGTTAGTTTAATATCTAATTTTACATGGTAACAGAGTAGGGTCCGTCTCACTCGATGTTGGATAAACTCCTTATAGGATTTAGACAATCCTCCTTCCTTTGAGCTAGTTTTTGGAAGTGTGAATTAGGTCTAATACCAAATTTTAGATTTACCTTTCAATTCACGTGTCTTAATTTGATCGAGTATTAAAAAAATCTTAAAATAAAACTTTTAAATTTTAAATTTTAAATTAAATGTGTATATATTTTTTAAAAAATTGAAATCGAAAAAGTAAAAAAATATAAAAGTAAGAAAGATTAGAACGGAGAAAGCTGGTCCACTATGGGTAGTCATAGAAAAGGCTATACGCATGACATATCCAATCTGGTCAAATCTTTGGGGTATAGTTTTAAATACACCGATGACTTCACATTGCAAATTGGCCAAATTCTGTGTTATCAACAATTTTCTTTGACTGGAAATTAACAATGCAAACTCAGTGTTCAATTTGGTTCGTTAAAGGACTATTCAAAAATCTTTAAAATTTAAATAACTAACTAAAAAAGAGTAATATTATCATAATGCCAGTATATTTATTTTTGGACGAATTAAAAATAAATTACAACTTGTTAGTTAGCTGAATCATAATCCAAGAGCAAGAAACCATGACAGGTGAAAAAGACGTATTCTATGGAGCTTTTTATCAAAGACAAAGCTATTTAATGCAGACTCAAATTGAGATACTTTGAATTTTTTTAAATTGCTGAAAGATATTTTAAAAATAAGTAATTATATGTTTGGATAAAAGTATTGCAGTTGAAAAAAAAAATTATTAATGTGTTTGACAAATAAGTATTATCAACATCATTTTTAAATCAAATGTCTGAAATACCCTTAAAATAATTAACATAATAATAAGTTGATTAATCTAATATTTTTATTTCTTAGAAAAAAAAAATAAAAAATTATTTTAATTCAATTTCAATAACTTAATATTTAAGTAATTTTAAATGTGCAACTTATTTTAAATTTAGACAATATATAATTTGGATAGATCACATGAAAGAATTTGATAATTATTCAAAAGAATTAAGGGTAAAAAAAGTAATATATTTGATCAAAGTAGAATGACTTTTTAAATTTAAAATAAAAAGTAAAGATCACCCTATTTTTAACTTTTGACTTATTTTAAGTCACTTTTAATTTATTTTAAATTATTCTTATAATTGTCAAACACTTTTATAAATTAAAAATTACTTCCTTCGTTTCATTTATGTGGCACCATTTGATCATTCACTAAGTTTAAAAAATAAACGAAGACTTTGAATTGATTTTCAAATAATTTTTCAAAAGTAGACTCACTTTTCTCTCTTTATAAACTTATTAGAGTACTATTTAAAATTAAGTGAGACTAATAAAAATAAATAAAAATTGTACATTTAAATATTTATTTTTGGAACTGACAAAAGAAAATATTGCCACGTTAAATAGGATGGAGTAACCTTTTAAGTCCATTTAACAAATTTAAAAGTCTATTCAACTGGGCACTTAATTGGTGTGCGCTATAGGCTGCCACTTGAACTACTTGGACAATTACTTGTTTTCAATCTTATACTACCACTGAAAACGAAAGATGGAGGAAATGTTCAATTTGATGGAGAACCCCCCTTTTTTTTTTGTTCGGATCTAACTTTCTAACTTTTTAAAAAAAAAAAAACATTTTACGGAATGCATATAATTTTTGTCCACAAAAGTTAGGATGTATGTAAAAAATTAACTAGTTTTTTTATTTTATTTTAACTGAGTTTTGAATTTGTTAGTTTTTGAAAAAATTACCTAAATACAAAACATATATTACTATATTCTTTAAAATTTTATACTATTTGAAAAAAGAAAAAATTCCTATTTTACACGACGTTTCATCGGATACATCACTTTATGCGGTGTATATGGACGTATGATGAATCAGTACATTACTTTACGCGATGTATCAATCGAATACATCATTTTTACGTGATCTATTGTTCAAATACACCACTTTATACTATGTATCGGGACGTAAACGATGTATCGTAACGTTGAGTGATGTATCCAAAATCAAGACACTATGTATTAAGATTTATTCAAAATTGAAATATGATGTATCAGGACGTTTTAGATGCATCCGAATTTCACCATATTATGAAATTTTGTAATTTAAAAAGGAATAGTGATATAATATAATAATTAGCTTTTTAACGCTATAAAATGTTTGTAAAATCTACACATTTGAACACTTCACATGGGCTCAATAAAGTGGGTATCAATTGGAAAAATGATGTGGTATGACAAATATCCCTAAGTAATTGATTAATAAGGGTATATTTTGATTTATTTATTGTCAATAAATATAGTTTTAGTTTTTTTGCCATAATTAATTGGACTCACTACTTATTTATATATTGAATCAAGAAAGTCATTGAAGCTTTTGTATTTAATTTTCTACAAAATAATTTTATCTTTTCTATCCTCATTCCATATTTTTCTCCTAAAATCACTCTTCCACTTCTGATTTGAATTTCGAATTGGAAAATTTTTGACCTTCTCCCTCCAATCATAATTTTACTTTTTGCAGGTAACCATCAATTTCGTGGGTGAATCTATTTTTTTTTTTGGTTCATGTTTCCTACTTCAACAATTATATATGTAGTATGCTTGTTAGTTTTTTTCATATATTTTTAAAAAATTCTTTATTACTTATCATATTACAAGTTTTTTAAAATCAGAATGAATGATTCCTCTCCATTTATAAGTTTTATCAAAAGTATGTCATATTACACTTTCTTTTCATTTTTATGTGTCTATATTCATTCACATTACAGAGAGTTATTACGAATATGCTTGTTCGAATGTTATGTATATAGTATTGTTTGTACATTTGATTATTATATACAAAAGTGATCAAGGTATTTCTGTAGTTATTCATACTTTAAGTTTGTTTTTTTATATTCAACTAGTTATATATGTATATAAAAAATTAGTTTTAAAAATCTGGTACAATTATTTGTATAGTAATTTATTTTAAATCACAACTTTTTTATATTTTACGTTATTATATACAAACTACTTGAGAAATTTGTATATATACAAGTACTATTTTCATATTTTGATTTATACATATGCAGTTACTTGTATATGTATATAATAATTACTTTATAATTTGGTGTAAATCAACAATTTATATTCATTTTATTTTCATTAGTATGTAAACTTTATTTGTACATATACATTTTTTTTTGTATATTCAACTAGTTATATATGTAAATAAGTAATTACTTTTAAAAAAATTGATACAATTATTTGTGTAATAATTTGTTTTTAATTACAATTATTTTATATTTTACGTTATTATATACAAAACTGCTTGAGGGATTTGTGTATATACTACTGCTATATTCATATTTTATTTATACATATACAATTACTTGTATATGTATATAATAATTACTTTACAATTTGGTACAAATCAAACAATTTATATTCATTTTATTTACATTTGTATATAAACTTTATATACGTTAAAGAGTTTAGTTTCTTGTAAGAAAATTTGTATGGTCTTTTTGTCGCTATAGAATTCTTCTTTGGTAAAATATTTGATTTTGAATGTTTAGCTTAAATCATGAGATTATGTAAATATTTGTTATCGAATTTAGCGCTACTATTACTATTCACTGAAAAAGTAAAATATTTTATAAATTAAAAAAAAAACTTTTATACAAATTAAAAGCTACACAACAAACTAAACTATACCATAAAATATAATTATGTAAACTATATACATCTAATGTTATTTCATAATTTCAGTTTGCTATATATGAAATTTCTACTGTATAATCGGTCCAAGTGCGCACATATCTGCTTTGAGGATCACTCTTTAAGATATAGCCATTATATGAAGTATTTATATGTCTAGCCACTTCATATTAATCAACTTGACAAAAATTTTCCCCTTCAACCCATGCAGATGCTTATCACTTGAGCTATGTAATTTTTTCTCTATCAAGTTTGCCATCTTTTTTTCTTCCACAAGTGTAGTGCTGGTCAAAATGCATGGTATGACAATTATTTAAAATGCCGATTTTTATAATTTTATCACAAAATTCCATCCAAAATGACTCACGTATTTTTCAATATTAATATTTCCTAAAATATTTTAGCTTGTTGTACTCAATCTTCCACCACCATGCATTACCCTTTCCCCCCACCTTCTTAAAATACCCTTTGTGACAGTGCTTGTTCGAGTTTGGGTTTTTCATCCCTTGGAAACCTAAGGACCCATATATGATGTTAAGCCCACTTTTCTCTAGCCCATGACCTCTTTAGAACTCAAAAAGGGTGTGTTTTTGCCTTTCATGTTCGAATTAACAGATAAAATTTAAAATTTTAATTATATTTTATATCACGTCAATTGAGATAGAAAAAGTTATTTTATAACTGAATTTAATAACAACAGTGAAAGAAGAACAGAGAACGAAAAACATTAAAAATTATAACCTTTTTATTTAATTTTTATATATGTTTATAAGTACTAAATTTGATACTATAAAGAGGAACAACAACACCATTGTACAAAAATTGTGCCCATCTAATTATTATATACCAATTGTTGGGAATAAATCCGTAACAGAAATAATATTTGCGATAATAAAGGCAATAAATGCGGAACACAACAATACGGTTAATCAACGAGAATAAAAGAGAAATAATGACACCAAGATTTTACGTGGAAACCCTCCTAAATAAGGGAAAAAACCACGACCCGAGAGGAGCAACGAATATCACTATAGTAAGGATTTTACACTTGTAGATCCGAGCAAAACTCCAAAGATCACTACACACTCAAAAGAAATAACCCTCTTTTGATTTTTCCACCTCACTATAATATCGCTCACACTCTCTATTTTTCCTCACAGATTATTTTCCTCTGTGATGCCTCACTCTTCTTTTCTCTCCTTTGTAATTTCCTTTTGGTGTGTAGTGATCTTTGGAGTTTTGCTCGGATCTACAAGTGTAAAATCCTTACTATAGTGATATTCGTTGCTCCTCTCGGGTCGTGGTTTTTTCCCTTATTTAGGAGGGTTTCCACGTAAAATCTTGGTGTCATTATTTCTCTTTTATTCTCGTTGATTAACCGTATTGTTGTGTTCCGCATTTATTGCCTTTATTATCGCAAATATTATTTCTGTTACGGATTTATTCCCAACAATTGGTATCAGAGCACAGGTTCTGCCCATTTACAGAAATATTTTTGCAGCTTATTGTACTATACTCAGTGGAAAAAAAAAATGTCTGGAGTAAAGTACGAGGTAGAAAAATTCAACGGTGATAGCGGTTTTTCAATGTGGCAGAGAAGGATGAGAGACTTGCTCATCCAACATGGTTTGCACAAGGCACTAGGCGGCAAATCCAAAAAGCCCGAATCCATGAAACTTGAGGATTGGGAAGAAATGGATGAAAAGGCTGCCAGTGCAATCAGATTGCACTTAACAGATGATGTAGTTAATAACATCATCGATGAAGAGAGTGCATGTGGCATTTGGACAAAGTTAGAAAATCTATACATGTCCAAAACGCTGACAAATAAATTGTACCTAAAGAAGCAGTTATATGCGCTACATATGGGTGAAGGTACAAATTTTTTGTCTCATTTAAATGTACTTAATGGACTAATCACGCAGCTAGCAAACCTCGGAGTAAAGATCGAGGATGAAGATAAAGCCATAGTGCTCCTAAACTCGTTGCCATCTTCCTACGATACTTTAGCAACAACCATTTTACATGGTAAGGACTCTATTGAGTTGAAGGATGTCACATCAGCCCTTTTGCTTAATGAAAAGATGAGAAAAAGGCCTGAAAATCACGGACAGGCTCTCATCACGGAAAGTAGAGGCAGAAGTTACCAAAGGAGCTCAAGTAACTATGGTAGATCCGGAGCTCGTGGAAAGTCCAAAGTCCGATCAAAATCGAAGGCCAGAAATTGCTACAATTGCGATCAACCAGGACACTTCAAAAGAGATTGTCCAAATCTAAAAAGGGGCAAAGGGGAAAGCAGCGGCCAGAAGAATGATGACAACACAGCTGCCATGGTGCAAAATAATGACAATGTTGTTCTCTTCATAAATGAGGAAGAAGAATGCATGCACTTGGCAGGTGTAGAGTCGGAATGGGTGGTCGACACAGCAGCATCTTACCATGCCACACCGGTAAGAGATCTTTTTTGCAGATATGTAGCTGGTGATTTTGGCAATGTGAAAATGGGTAACACAAGTTACTCAAAGATTGCGGGGATCGGAGACATTTGCTTAAAAACAAATGTTGGATGCACATTAGTGTTGAAAGATGTGCGCCACGTACCTGATTTGCGGATGAACTTGATCTCGGGAGTTGCTTTGGACCGAGATGGATATGAGAACTACTTTGCAAATCAAAAATGGAGACTCACCAAAGGGGCATTGGTGATTGCAAAAGGAGTTGCTCGTGGCACGTTGTACAGGACAAATGCAGAAATATGCCAAGGGGAATTAAATGCGGCTCACGAAGAAAATTCTGCAGATTTATGGCATAAAAGAATGGGTCATATGAGCGAGAAAGGATTGCAAATTCTTTCCAAAAAATCACTCATCTCTATTGCCAAAGGTACAACGATAAAACCTTGTAACTACTGCTTATTTGGTAAACAACATAGAGTCTCATTTCAGACATCATCTGAAAGAAAGTCGAATATACTTGATTTGGTATATTCTGATGTTTGTGGTCCAATAGAGATAGAATCGATAGGAGGTAATAAATACTTTGTTACCTTTATTGATGATGCTTCTCGAAAATTGTGGGTTTATATCTTGAGAACCAAAGATCAGGTGTTTCAAGTATTTCAAAAATTTCATGCTCTGGTAGAAAGAGAGACAGGTCAGAAGCTAAAACGTCTCCGAACTGACAATGGAGGTGAGTACACTTCAAGAGAATTTGAAGAGTACTGTTCAAACCATGGAATCAGACATGAAAAGACAGTTCCTGGAACCCCACAACACAATGGTGTAGCTGAAAGAATGAATCGCACCATTGTTGAGAAGGTGAGAAGTATGCTCAGAATGGCTAAATTACCTAAGACATTCTGGGGTGAAGCAGTCCGGACAGCGTGTTATCTTATCAATCGTAGTCCATCAGTTCCGTTGGAGTTTGACATTCCGGAGAGAGTTTGGACCAACAAAGAGATGTCTTACTCGCACCTAAAGGTGTTCGGTTGCAAAGCTTTTGCACATGTACCGAAGGAGCAGAGAACCAAGCTAGATGATAAATCAGTTCCCTGCATATTCATCGGATATGGAGATGAAGAGTTCGGGTACAGACTATGGGATCTTGTAAAGAAGAAGGTCATCAGAAGCAGAGATGTAATCTTTCGAGAAAGTGAAGTTGGAACTGCTGATGATCTATCCGAGAAGGCCAAGAAAAAGAATGGTATAGTCCCTAATCTTGTTACCATTCCCTCTTCTTCTAACCATCCCATAAGTGCAGAAAGTACGATTGATGAAGTTGCTGAGCATGAAGAGCAACCTGATGAGATTGTTGAGCAGGGGGAGCAACTCGGTGATAATACCGAGCAAATGGAGTACCCAGAAGAAGAAGAACAATCTCAACCTCTGAGGAGATCAGAAAGACAAAGGGTAGAATCAACCAAATACCCTTCCTCAGAGTATGTCCTCATCAATGATGAAGGTGAGCCAGAAAGTCTTAAGGAGGTGTTGTCTCATCCAGAAAAGAGCCAATGGATGAAAGCCATGCACGAAGAGATGGGATCTCTACAGAAAAATGGCACATACCAGCTAGTTGAACTTCCAAAAGGCAAAAGACCGCTTAAGTGCAAGTGGGTCTTTAAACTCAAGAAAGATGGAAATGGCAAGTTGGTCAGGTACAAAGCTCGATTGGTTGTAAAAGGCTTCGAACAAAAGAAAGGTATTGATTTTGATGAAATATTTTCACCTGTTGTCAAAATGACTTCTATTCGAACTATTTTGAGCATAGCAGCTAGTCTAGATCTTGAAGTGGAGCAATTGGACGTGAAAACTGCATTTCTTCACGGAGATTTGGAAGAAGAGATTTATATGGAGCAACCAGAGGGATTTGAAGTATCTGGAAAGAAACACATGGTGTGCAAATTGAATAAGAGTCTTTATGGGTTGAAACAGGCTCCAAGGCAATGGTACAAAAAGTTTGACTCTTTCATGAAAAGTCAAACGTACACAAAGACCTATTCTGATCCATGTGTATACTTCAAAAGATTTTCTGACAACAATTTTATTATTTTGTTGTTGTATGTGGATGACATGTTAATTGTAGGACAAGACAAAGAGTTGATTGCAAAGTTGAAGAAAGATTTGTCCAAGTCATTTGACATGAAAGACTTGGGCCCAGCACAACAAATTCTAGGGATGAAGATTGTTCGAGAACGAACAAAAAGAAAGTTGTGGCTATCTCAAGAGAAGTACATTGAACGTGTACTAGAACGCTTTAACATGAAGAGTGCTAAACCTGTTAGCACGCCTCTTGCGAGTCATCTGAAGTTGAGCAAACAGATGTGTCCTACAACAAAAGAGGAGAAAGAGGGAATGGCTAAAGTTCCTTATTCTTCAGCAGTGGGGAGTTTGATGTATGCGATGGTGTGTACAAGACCTGATATTGCTCATGCAGTTGGTGTTGTTAGCAGATTCCTTGAAGATCCTGGAAAAGAACACTGGGAGGCAGTTAAGTGGATACTCAGGTACCTAAGAGGTACCACAAGAGACTGCTTGTGTTTTGAAGGATCTGATCCAATCTTGAAGGGCTATACTGATGCTGATATGGCAGGTGACCTCGATAATAGAAAATCTACTACTGGATATTTGTTTACATTTTCAGGGGGAGCTATATCATGGCAGTCAAAGTTGCAGAAGTGTGTCGCACTCTCTACAACTGAGGCAGAATATATTGCAGCTACTGAAGCTGGCAAAGAGATGGTATGGCTGAAACGATTTCTTCAAGAACTTGGATTGCATCAGAAGGAGTATGTCGTCTATTGTGACAGTCAGAGTGCAATAGACTTGAGCAAGAACACCATGTATCATGCAAGAACGAAGCATATCGACGTGAGATATCACTGGATTCGTGAAAAGATAGAGGACGGATCTATGCAGGTCATGAAGATCCCTACTAGTGAAAACCCTTCAGATATGCTGACCAAGGCGGTATCAAGAGACAAGTTTGAGCTATGCAAAGAACTTGTCGGCATGCACTCAAGCTAGAAACCTAGAGCTACCTCCTTCAGGTGAATGGGTCTGGAGGGGGAGATTGTGGGGTCCATCCCCATGTACCAAACTTTGAATTGTTTTCTGCCAATTTCAAAGTTTGGCAGAGTTGGTAAAGAAAAAATTGTTTTTTTCTTCAATTTCAAAGTTTGGTAGAGTTGGTAAAGAAAAAATTGTTCTTTCTTTAATGTCAAAGTTTGGCAAGAGTTGGTAAGCTATGAAGAAGAAAAAATTGTTTTTTCTTCTGTAGCACATTTGGAGGGTAGTGTATTTGTTCTCTATAAAAGGGAGGACAATTCTTCATTCTAAGTACACCAAAAGGAAATTAAAAAGGAGAGAAAAGAAGAGTGAGGCATCACAGAGGAAAATAATCTGTGAGGAAAAATAGAGAGTGTGAGCGATATTATAGTGAGGTGGAAAACTCAAAAGAGGGTTATTTCTTTTGAGTGTGTAGTGATCTTTGGAGTTTTGCTCGGATCTACAAGTGTAAAATCCTTACTATAGTGATATTCGTTGCTCCTCTCGGGTCGTGGTTTTTTCCCTTATTTAGGAGGGTTTCCACGTAAAATCTTGGTGTCATTATTTCTCTTTTATTCTCGTTAATTAACCGTATTGTTGTGTTCCGCATTTATTGCCTTTATTATCGCAAATATTATTTCTGTTACGGAGTTATTCCCAACAATCGAGGCGTAGTGTCGTAAGGAAAATAAGTATACTATTGCTAACACTTTTGTAACGGTTAAGAGTTGGCATCAAACTTTAAAACATCGATATAAACTTAATCACGTAATGTCTTAGATCACATTAAAAATTATATTTTTTTATCAACCTTTCAAAAGGGATAGTTTAATTTAAGAATTATATTCAAGAATAATTTAATATGCCAAATGTCAATATTTTTAATAGTATTTTAAGTAATATTTACCATAGTAGATATTCCTATAATTTAATATTTCATATTTTTAAAAAGATTTACTTGTAATAATTTTCAAATGACTTTGATATTATACTTAAAAATTTACTTATACAGATGAGACACAAAACTAAGAATTGATTTTGGATTGAATTAAGAAAATAGCTTTAAGTTAAAAATAAAAAGTGAAATTAAAATGATTTTTAAGTCAAAAAATAAAAAGAAGAAAATACCTATTTTTGATTTCTGATATATTTTAAGTTATTTTTAATTTTATTTTAAATTATTTTTTATATTTACTAAATATTTTCAGAAGTCGAAAACTGATTTAAAAATAAATTTAAGTGACTTTTAAGCCAATTCTAATGGGTAAACTCATTATCAAATACTTTAATCTGGTGTATTACGAAGGTTATCACTGTACTTGACGGCGACCATTCGATTAGCCAGCTAAGCAACAATGCTACGAAATAAATAAATAAATAATATTGGTCCTAACAATTGGGTCTTAATTATATGAGGAATAATCTGTGGAATATGATGGTGATACCTCTGACAAGTGTTCGGTGGCTAATTTAGCATATACTCAATTATAACTTGGATATTCCAATAAAAGAGTTAATGGGCTCTGAAATGACAATTATGTCCTCTGATTTATTTGTTTAAGTTGCCTCCCAAGTCTCCGATTGATTCTAGCAATGGATAACGCCAACTCTATCTTAAACATACCAAACAACTTATAAGTGAATAAAGAATGAAAAGAAAACTGAAAGACTGTATATAACAAAAACAAATTATAAAATTATAGGATGATTACTTAAATCACATATCTTGCCTAGGGGTAATTCTGTCACTTCAACTAAAGACTAAGGAGTTAGGACAAACTTTTTTTCGTGACACCATCCGTTTATAAATTGCACCACAGCACCAAAATCATTACTGCCAACAAATGAAAAATCACCACGTGTAAAACTGACGCACGTCACCATAACCTACATATACGTGTCACCATTTCAAGAGATCTTCACGCGAAATACATGATCTCGCAGTGTTATTTAAATTTTATTAATATTAAATTCATGATTAAAAAGTTGTTTTTGATTACATTGTTATCTTCACTTTTTCTATAAAAATGATAATAAGAGCAATTTCATATATAATAAATAATAAAATTATATTTATACGAAACATTATATAATCACGAAAAATAGTACTATCATCATCGCAAAACAATACGTAACAATAGGCAGACATACTGTGTTACGCTTTTGTTTCCGTCAGAAATAACGAAAAACTATAATTACTTCCAAACCACACCAACTTGAATTTCTCCATAAACTATATTTCATACAACAGAATATTCGTACATTTTTCTCTGATTCCCGGGAATGCAAAATTGGAGATATTGTTTCGACTGTAGAAGAAGATAAGTCGACTTAGTTCAAGTGGGAATTAAACAGCAGCAGCCAGCAATGTCGACGGAAAAACTTATAGAAAACGCGCCGGCGTCGGCAATGTCATCGACGCATTCGCTCCGATACTACACCGAACCAGCGACTATCTTCGACGAATTGCCAAAGGCGACTATTATTGGCGTGTCAAGACCAGATGCTAGTGACATAAGCCCTCTGCTTTTGTCATACACCATTGAAGTTCAGTACAAGCAGGTGAAAATTCTTTTTAAGTAATCAAATTAATTTCTATGCGGAGTGCATTTCTCTTAATCACAACTTTTACTTTAAATACTCCCATGTGCAGTAGCTTTGGATGTTGTGATTCAATTTGTTCTGTTTCTACTTCTCTTTTCATGATATGCTACATGATTTTATATTGGTCTTATAATATCCTGTATGAAGCAGAAGAGGTTTAATTGGATTAAGAAAATTCTATATATAAGTTGGGAACAGCGTTTTAGAATATGTATCTATTGGTTCAATTGAGTCGATTCAGGATTTGAAGTTCGAAATGAAACTGAACTCACTGGCCATTTGAGTTACTGGGTTCAGAATTTAATTTTTGTACATATTTAATATGCTTTTGACCTGACGGTTTATGCTATATATCTTTCCCCATGTTTAAGGAGGCACATTGGAAAAATATTTATGTATAGTGATCAAGGGCAACATGTGATTAGCTTTTAGATCATTTTCTAATGATGTAATTATTGGATCGGGCCTCATAAATACTGTTATGATTGGCCGTTCTGGTTAGGATGAAAGGCGACAGCAACGCTATAGATCTTTTATGGAGGAAGGGACCATGAGTGTGTATGTATAGAGTCATCAAAGAACTCACCGACGTCACTGAGGTCACTGAGGTGAGAATGTCCCATTGGATATGCTATGGAATGTATGGATGTAGAAAGTCATGAAGCCTATGATACTGGATGTATTGAGGTTCAACAGGTGCTTATGAACAGCTCAGTTCATTTGATAAAAGAAGTACAACCTTCACACACAACACCTTTTTATGTCTGGTACAGTTGACCGGGTAAAAAAGAGCATATAAGCAGGGTTTCTTGATACTAATCTTAGGTCATCATTTTCTATTTAATATCTGACCATTGTTTTTTAGGTTTTGGATTTCCCTACTTTTGACAAATGTGATGGAATCTGCTATAGTTTCTCTTCACCTGGTCATTAGTAGATCATATTTTGTATTCTGGCTATTCCATATCATGGACTTGGCTCTTCTACCTGGTTTAAACTGAAGTTACTATCAACTTTTCCTTTCGATAATACAGTTTCATGCGACCCTATCTAGATGCCCTTTCTGCTAGCTAAGCCTTTTCCCTTTCACTCTTTTATGCTAAAATAATGAAAAGATTGAGCATTTAGCAATTTGGAAATCGTTTTTTGAAGTCTTATTTATTTTAGCCTCTTTTTTTGGGGTAAAGAAATGTTGAATTTGTTTTTGCTTCCATTCTGATAGAAGTAGTCAATGATCTTTAGTTTCTATAAAAAGATCATATGTTCAAATTACATGACCATCTCCTCTTTACTTTTCCATTTAGCAGTTCAAGTGGTGCTTATTGAAGAAGGCCTCACAAGTTATTTATTTACACTTTGCATTGAGGAGACGTGCAATAATTGAGGAACTCCATGAAAAACAAGAGCAGGTTCATCTCTCTCTCTGCTTCACATATATGAGACATTTCTACGGTTTTGTTATTTCTTCATTCCACAAATTTGATAATGACCACTGTCTAAAAGTTTTCCTAATCTCATTCTCAAATACTTGTCAAAAGGTTAAAGAATGGCTTCACCACATTGGTATAGGAGAACAAACAGCTGTCACACATGACGATGATGAAGATGATGCAGCTCTGCCAATTTATAATGAAGATAGTATTAGAAATAGGTGTCAACATGTTTCCGTTAGAATATTGTTATGCTTAGCAGGCTGTACCTTGCATAGCGTTCTGCAAATTCCAGATATGATTCTAACCTGTGGGTATATCTGCAGGTGTGTTCCATCCCGGGCTGCTTTATCAATTATTCGTCCATCATTGGGCAAGCAGCAAACCATCACAAGAAAAGCAAAAATTGCTATGCAAGAGTATCTGAATCATTTTTTGGGGAATTTGGACATTGTAAATTCTCGAGAGGTGTGTATATTATTCTGTGTCAATCTCCAGCAGTTTGTTCTTAGACAGACACCTTTTGACTAGAAAGTTTGTATGGGGTGGACAGTTGTTGCAGAAGTTAACTGTTGGCAGGGGTATTCACTGAGGTCTTGGAGGTCATAGACTAGTTAATCGCTGAAATTTCTCCTGAATCTTGAATTAAGCATGGGAAAAGCTTGGAACATCTGTTGTAGCTCAATATTTTTCCAGTTTATTAAGTATGCAAAACATATACTTCCTTCCGATTAGGCAATTAGCTTCTGTGCTCCTATAAGTGATGTTACTTTCTCTTTAGACTTGTACTGTTGGATACTCTTGTTTCTGATGATATTCTACCTTTCCTCCAAACAAAGTTCCTTAGATACCCTAGCCAAGGGAGCAATTTCTGGTTTTAATAGTAATGAAACAGTATATTTTGATTCTTTGGGACTTTTTTCTGCTATTGTTTCTTTTCCTTGGTTGTAACAAATAGAGAATTTAAAACTTCAGGTGTGCAAGTTTTTGGAGGTCTCCAAGTTATCATTCTTACCAGAATATGGCCCAAAGCTCAAAGAAAATTATGTAATGGTTAAGCATTTGTCGACAGTTCCCATAGAGGAGGAGAATGTGGGATGTTGCATATGTTATTGGTCTGGCTGTTGCAAGAGTAAGTGGCAAAAGGTAAATGACCAACATAGTGCATAGTCTGCCGACAACATTTGTGGAGATATTTGTATGGACAAACTTTTCTGCACATAAGGTCTTTTATCTTTCTGAAAGCTGGAAAGCCTTGTTGATTCTTCTATTACTTGACAAATACCATCTTACAGAGATATGGTATGAGAACTGTTTTTTTTTCTTACATGAAGACTGATATTCCTTTTTATGTTGCATTCATATTAGAGAAATGTCATTACATGCAGAATATGCATTCCTTCTTCAGCTTCCTTCGAGATAGACATAAATATGGAAACCTGAAAATCATTTTTCCTCTTTAGTGACAAGATGAATGGACAGTTCATTTGTTATGAATAAAACTGAAAATCACTCTTGTTACTTTTGAACTCAAATAATCATAGTGAATGAGGCATGTTATGGATGAGTAGAGGTGGTCAGACACTACGAGATAGATAACCACATATGCATTATGAGAACTCATCTTGGGAACCTTCAGGTCCTGAGTTTCCACGGTTCCTACTTCCTTGGTTGTTATCATATATTATCTAAGATTCTGCATCTTCTAACATTGTCCACTTTCAATACCAGTTTGTCCATGCCCAATCTAGGCAATGCCATTAGTTGGATTTAACCAGTTATTAACACCACGCGAATGAGCATATTTTAACTGGAAAGTGGGAGTTATAGTTTTGATGAAAACAATTGCAACCATAGTAGACACCTATTAGGTAAACGTTGATCTAAGGCTAAGATTATCGTTTAGCTTTTCTGCTATCCTGACAATCAACTTGTCTGTGGAATAAGTGTTGTCTGAATATGACCTGTCCTCCACAATGGTTTACCCTATTAAATGTTTTTGTCTTCCTTGTCTTAACTACTTAAACTATGTCATGCAGGTTTGGGCTGTTTTAAAACCTGGTTACTTGGCCTTACTAAACAACCCTTTTGATGCAAAATTACTGGACATAATTGTATTCGATGTGCTTCCAACTTCTAATGTGAAGGGAGAGAATGCGGTATACTTAGCAGAGGAAATAAGAGAAAGAAATCCTTTACAATATGCATTTAAGGTCTGCCTCCAGTCAAACACTGCAGAAATTTCTTTTATGGTGTTTTTAGCATTGCTGGAACTTGAACTCAATCTTTGACCATTATGATTTCTTATTTCTTGGTTACATAATTACATGTTCATTCTTTTAGTGCTAATTTTACTACTCAAGATGTATGTCAAATAAAGTTGTGTATTTTAGTTGCTTATCATGCACACTCACCTGAATGTGCCTGAACCTGAAAATTATCTAGTTTTGAAAGCAAGACTGGGTACAAACAAGAGATTTTGTGTACACACTGAAGTAAGAGTTTAAGTTTAATCAATTAGATGTTCTATTCTTAACCTCTATGATGACTTCTAAATGATTTTAGCTGCTGGAATGGAGGAGATGATTTAACCTTAACCAATCAGCTCTGACCAATAAATTTATTCAAACTAATGAATTTTCTTTTTAACTATCCAGCAACTTCTTGGTCAACCAAGATATGTAGGGAAGCCACTTTTTTCCTTTACGTAATATTGCAGACTTTCGGGAATGCATTCCCCCCCCCCCGCCCTCCCTTAATGAAATAGTTGTTCAGTGTGACATGATGTGGAGTTGTATATCGCAAATTTAATTAACGTCTTCTTTATTTATTTAGTAAGTTATCTCATTATTGCTGGATTTACTTCTCAAAGAGTGCATCTTGTTTTGCTTGCTTTTGCATAAAACTGACAGTTGTAATGGCTGAAAGGTTTGTTGTGGGAACCGTAGCGTAAGGATGAGAACCACGAGCCATGCCAAAGTCGATGATTGGATATGTGCAATTAATGAGGCTGTTCTTAAACCTCCAGAAGGTTGGTGTAACCCTCACCGCTTTGGTTCTTTTGCTCCATTGAGGGGGACAACTGATGATGCCGCTCAAGCTCAGTGGTTTGTAGATGGGAAAGCAGCATTTGAGGCAATTGCTTCTTCAATAGAGAGTGCAAAATCTGAGGTTTATCTATCAACTTTTTACATCACAAGCATAAAGTTTCTTACTGCAGATAGTTCCACCTAATTTAATCTTATGCAGATCTATATAACCGGATGGTGGCTTTGCCCTGAGCTGTACTTGAGACGTCCATTTCACAACCATAGCTCCTCTAGACTTGATGCATTACTTGAGACTAAAGCTAAAGAAGGGGTCCAGGTGCATATGCAACTGATCTTTACCTAACATGTTTAACTTTATAAAGAATTGAGTAACATTAGTTACCTTTACCTCAAAAAAAAAAAATTAAAATTTTACATGTATTAATATTCTTATGCTTTAGTTCCTGCCAACAGTAATAAGTCACACGTTTGTTGAAAGGCATTTACTCAAGTCACTTGTGATGAAGATTAGGAACTAGGCATTTGTCTTGCATCTAGACACAATGAAACTAGAGCGTTTACATGTAACAAAGTGTATCAGCAATTTTGATAACAAAGAAGTGTTTTCTATAAAGAAGTGTTTTCAATACATTCTTCCATTGTTCTTTTTAAGATCCAGTCTAACTTCTAAAAATATATGTTGATGCAGATTTATGTTCTTCTCTACAAGGAGGTTTCTATTGCTTTAAAGATTAACAGTTTATACAGCAAAAGAAGGCTACTGAAAATTCACAAAAATGTTAAAGTCCTGCGATATCCAAACCATTTCTCCGCAGGGATCTACTTGTGGTATGCAGTTAAGAATTTAATACAGCCTAGACTCTGATGTAGTCATGATTTAGAATAGATTTTCCATCTGTATCGACACTCTTATGTATATTAATTCCTTCAATTTGATAATCTTATTAAAACTTGGTTTCTACATGCAGGTCGCACCATGAAAAGCTTGTCATTGTGGACAACAGGATTTGTTACATTGGAGGTTTAGATTTATGTTTTGGCCGGTATGACTCTAGAGAACACAAGTTGGCTGATCAGCCTCCTTTTATTTGGCCTGGGAAGGACTACTATAACCCAAGGTAAGCTAGCTATGATATGTATGTGACCTAGTCATGAACTTGAAATTTCCTTTGTCAAGTTTGTATTTATAACTTAAAGCAAATATATATGGGCGCCATTATATTTCTTAACAGGCTTTAGTTAGTATGTGTTTGACAATTAGCATTCAGATGATGAAACAAATATAATTTTGAAGTTAGAAATGGAATATGTAGATTTTGAAAAGATTTTACCATAAGTAACATAGTTGAAATAGCTATTGATCTCCATGTTGAAATTGTGTCGACGGATTTAAATCAAATTTAGTAATCTATTTTTCTGCTTTGTCCCAGAAATGTGACAATTTGAGGCAAAAGAATGTGTTATCTTTTTTTGTAATGAGGGAAGAGAAGGGAAACTAATGGAAATTCAATCAAAGTTTCTTGTTTGGTGGGTGTTCTATTAGACTCATATTTGTCCAACTTATTGCAAACAATATCTAATTTAGCTTGAGATGATTCAAGTTGATATCAATTTTGTAGATGGAGAGTGAAAAGAATTAGAGCATTCTCTTAAGTTTGACTGGTCGTAGAAGTCACTCAAACCCATATGCAGCAAATGTAATAATTTTAATTTATCTAAATTGTCATTATTTATCCAGAGAGTCCGAGCCAAATTCTTGGGAAGATGCCATGAAAGATGAACTAGAGCGGGAGAAATATCCTCGAATGCCATGGCATGATGTCCACTGTGCTCTTTGGGGACCACCTTGCCGAGATGTTGCCAGACACTTTGTTCAACGCTGGAATCATGCTAAGGTTCTTTTCTACTCCTCAGTGTACTTCTTGACGAAATTTCAAGTTGCTAATATTTCTGACCATTGATGCAGAGAAGCAAAGCTCCAAATGAACAGACTATACCACTGCTTATGCCACAGCATCATATGGTTCTTCCACACTACATGGGCAGAAGCAGAGAAATTGAGGTCGAAAGTAAGACAGCTGAGCTGCACTCGGAAGATTTCAATGGACAAGATGCATTTCCGTCTGGGTCACCACCGGAAGACATCCCGTTACTTTTACCCCAGGAAGCTGATTGTGATGAGGTTTCCTGTGCGGACGAGAAGTTGACTGGTCTGGTCTCTAGTCTATAAGTTAAGTTTGATTTATTTTTAGTTAACACTTTGTCATTAGGTCTGAAGATATTTTTTCAGATGATCTTCATCACCTAGATCTCCAAAGCCAAATGAAAACTCATCAACTAGATAATTGGTGGGAGACACAAGAGCGAGTAGCAGAAGTGGTTTCAACTGATGAAATAGAAGATGTTGGTCCTCGAAGCCGTTGTCACTGTCAGGTTAGCTTAACATTATAGTACATTGAGGATGTCATTTAGTGGTGTATTGGGTAGTTTTTACATTCTGCTTATAAAGGTATAATGATTATTGACATTGTTTAGTATCTAGGCTTTATTGCTCAAGGATAAAAACAAGGAGAAAATTAAGGTTAATAAGAGCTAGTATAACCTAGAAAGTAGACAACTTGAAGAAATTCTAAATATAAATCTGGTGGAGAAAATATCGGTTGGATCCGCTCCCCCTTTGGGTGCACCATTAGAGGATAAAAGATATTGAACAAATGAAGGTAGGGATTAGTTGCAGCCACTCAGTCAAACAATACTTGAAATATTCTGTACTTTCTGCTGATATTGTTTAGGTTCACAATATTCCTTTAAACTACTTCCTAGATGACCTGAAAATTTAATTCATTTTCTTGTTTACTCAGTTTTGCATATATTTCAGTTAATTCTCTACTGCCATTGACATTTTTTATGGTTAACTTGTCATAGGTCATTAGAAGTGTCAGCCAGTGGTCTGCTGGAACAACTCAAACTGAAGACAGCATTCACAAAGCTTATTGTTCTCTTATTGAGGAAGCAGAACATTTTGTGTTCATTGAGGTATGCACTAATTACAATTGATTGTCAGAGCTTTGTGTTCATTGACTGCCACCAGTGGCTCAGTGGGTTTATTGTTGTTAATGTCCAGTTACAAGTGTACTCTTCTTGTTCTGAATTTCTGAATTTTTTTTTTTTTTTAGTTCTGATTTGTTTTATGATGGTTATGAGCAAAAATATAGTAAAAAAGCTCACTTATCAAATGAAACTCATGCTTTTATTTGCAAAACTTTCAGAATCAATTTTTCATCTCGGGTCTTGCTGGAGATGAAATTATACACAATCGTGTAGCTGATGCTATATACAGACGTATAAGACGAGCACACAAAGAAAATAAGTGTTTCAGAGTTATAATAGTTATCCCACTATTACCTGGTTTTCAGGTAGGTATCTTCTCTTCACGTTGGAGACTGTAAGTTGGTTTTTGAGTTTTCACGTTTCATATCTAGCTTCAAAATTACAGGGAGGCCTGGATGACATCGGGGCAGCAACTGTGAGAGCCTTAATGCACTGGCAATATCGGACTATTAGCAAGGGCAACACTTCAATACTGCACAATCTTAATGCTCTATTGGGTTCAAAAACTTGTGATTACATATCTTTTTATGGTCTCAGGACGTATAGCCAGCTTTCTGATGTTGGCCCTATGCTCACGAGTCAGGTAATTTCTTGAAGATCTAACAGTATAAATCAATTAACTGAAACTCACTTATATAGTAAGATAGGTCCATACATTGGCATGGACCGTCTTTGAATGGCTAAGAAGCTGTCAATCTAACTTATATCGTAAGATAGGTCCATACATTGGCATGGACCGTCTTTGAATGGCTAAGAAGCTGTCAATCTAACTTATATCGTAAGATAGGTCCATACATTGGCATGGACCGTCTTTGAATGGCTAAGAAGCTGTCAATCTAATATTTGTGTGATCAACTTTAGCCTCCAAATAATTGATGTATATACTAGGGGGAAGTTTGAAAATGAAAATTCTTTTCCCAAGCCTTGAAGGGTTAAATTCATTCTACTGTTTAGTATGTAACGTTTATCATCTTCTCTCAATATTTGCTCTTCTTTCTCTAACATGCAACCTGTATCTACACAAGTTTACTTAATGTTGATTAATCGAAAATTTGGTGTTCTATTGCACTAAAAGCTCTGCAATTTTAACATAGGTCTATGTACACAGTAAAGTGATGATAGTGGATGACCGTATAGCTATGGTTGGATCATCTAATATAAATGACAGAAGTTTGCTTGGATCTCGCGACTCTGAGGTAAACCTGTTCTAGGCTTTTAGTATGTGAAGAACATGAAATCTTACTGCCTATTAGAAAGTCTCTTTCTCTTCGGAGGAGAAGAGACACAGCCATTACTTCCTGGGAATAGCTCATCTACGTTCACATGGTAATACAAATAAATTTAGAACCATTGTGGACTTCTGTTTTGCAAACATTCTAATGTCGAATTGCTAGAACTGTCACTCATGAGTCTGTAGACTTTTTTCTTCTTTCAAGGAAACATATTAGTAGAAGCAAAACTCCAAACACTGCACAAAAATTAGAAAAAGAAACACATCCTGCTCTTATCTGGATAAATCTTGCTTTTGTCAGTGAATTGGTTCATCTACCACAGGAAACTGTAGATCCATACCATTTTCACCTTGAAGTTCTGTCTGTCGATTCATATAGTGGGTTCATGTATTCCTTGCTTATACCACACATGCTGCTTGTGAATGAGAGCTGTCCCCAGTCGAAAGATAAATGAATGACTTTCT
The DNA here is from genome assembly GCA_022817965.1 of Solanum lycopersicoides. Taxonomy (NCBI): domain Eukaryota; kingdom Viridiplantae; phylum Streptophyta; class Magnoliopsida; order Solanales; family Solanaceae; genus Solanum; species Solanum lycopersicoides. The sequence continues at coordinate 122,787,088 of CM040618.1, forward strand.
AGCTTTTCAACTTCATGAGGCTTCACATTTCAGTTTCTACCTTGGATATCTGCAATTGAATTCTTTCAGCTACGCATCTCTAGAAGCAGTATCTTGTTCTGCAGATACTTTTAAACAATAGATTTAAAAAAAAAAATACAAAAAAGAAACTTCTGACAGAAATTTGGTGGTTCCAGATTTGTGTAGTCATTGAAGATAAAGATTTCATTGATTCAACCATGGATGGAAAACTTTGGAAGGCTGGGAAGTTTGCTTTTAGCCTTCGGGTTTCTTTGTGGGCAGAGCACCTTGGTTTACGTGCTGAAGAGGTCAGTGATGCTTCGAACTTCCAATGGCATTAGGTCTCCCTTCATGGATGTCAGATGTCTTGACATGCAATACTTTTATACGTAATGTTTTAAAATACAGCAACTAAAGACCATCCTTTCTTTTCCAGACTTGTCAAATCAAAGATCCAGTGGCTGACTCTACTTACAAAGATATATGGATGGCAACTGCAGAGGTGAGACTGGTGTTCTTACTTTAGTTGATTGCCTTCAAAGAAAAGCAATACGAAAATATGATAATACTAATTCTCGGAAGAAGCACAAAATAATTCTGCCGTATGCTCATGTTTTGGTAATGATACTACACAAACATAGAAAGAAAGCTTCCACAGCAGTTCCATTATCACTCTATTTGTTTTTTTTAGTTATTTAATTGCCTTTATGTAACTGCACATTGACAGAAATATATATCTTTTCTATTTAGTAGCCATGCCTGAAATCTTGTAACTGCACAATCTGGTCACTTAGATTTTCATCTCAGAGCATCAATAACTCTTTGTATCTCTTATGTTTCAGTCAAATGCCACGATTTATCAAGACGTATTCTCTTGCATCCCAAATGATGTTATTCACTCAAGGTACGTGACCATCACATCGACTTTCCACCATGTTTTTCTCTTTTATGGAGGCGGGGGAGAGTAGTCAGTAGCGCCAAGTTTTTGATCATGCTCAGTTGCTTATGTTATCTAATGTCATCCTGGAAATGAATGCAGGTCTGAACTTCGACAATGTATGAACCATTGGAAAGATAAGCTTGGGCACACTACTATTGATCTAGGTGTTGCTCCTGATAAACTTGAATCTCAGGTTGATGGGGAAGTAGATGTAGTGAATACGAAAGAGAAGCTAAAGTCAGTCAAAGGACATCTTGTTTCTTTCCCCTTGGAGTTCATGCGCGAGGAAGATTTGAGACCGGCGTTTATGGAGACCGAGTTTTATACTTCTCCTCAAGTGTTCCATTAAGCTACAAATTAAGTTGTGATATGTATATATCTAGGCTCTGTGTTTGAGAAAGTGTACACATGTTCTTATTATATATATATATATATATATATATATATATATATATATATATATATATATATTGGAATGCATTTTAGGACTGAAACTTTTTGTGTTTCAGTGTTTTCAAAAACGTTTTTGGGGCGAGTTTTAAAAACATTTGGGGCGTAAATTAAAGACGTAAAGTTTTAAAATTTGAGGCGTAACTCTCGAGCATAAAAGCGTAAGTTTTGGGTGTAAAAACAACGACCGCTTATTTTTAAAATTTAGTTTTTTAATCCTTTTTGCTTTACATCATATTTTTATTATTGGTGTAATGATATTTATCAAATGTAATTATAATACTTTTTTTCTTCGTTACTGATTGTTAACATTTATTTCAAATAAAATTCATAAATCACTGAAAGATTTACTTTTGCTTATTTTAGTTGTAATAAAACTATAAAATTGAATATACATGAGACCACAGCCGATAGATCCATGGAGTTACGCCCATGTCTCGAGGCTTATGCCTTGCCCTGTACGATATAAAACATCTTGCCTCACACTCTCGACTTTTTTAAAACATTGTTGTGTTTCAAGATACCAAACTGCAATTCTTCTTTGAAACCAACCTTATTCTTTCAGGAACTACCTGAGTTTGTCCAAATATATCCTTGTGTTTCCTTAAAATAATATATTGCTGTTCAGATCTTCTATTTACCAATTTATGTTACACTAATATTATAAGTGACTTGAGCATAACTTTATTACTTTCTCTCTTTTAATTTATTTGATCTACTTTTTAAAAGAATAATCATTTTCTTATTTTATTTTTTAATAGCTTTTTAATTTTGACATGATATATTCAAATAATAATATTAAAAGATATTTTGATGTAGTAGCAATTTAATGCAACCTCGGAAAGAATGAGAATTTTCCATATCCCATTTCCCAATACAGAACAAGGCGGGAATATTTGGCGCCATTTCAGTTTTGATAGTGAAAATTCCTCTACATAAACCTCCCACTCACTCTACAAACCCTAACATTCTCAGAAACTTGTCTTCAACATTCCTTCTTCCAAAAATGGCAGAAAATCAGATCAACTCTCCTGAGATCACAGAACCTTCTCCCAAGGTTCAGAAACTGGACCACCCTGAAAACGGCAATGTCCCCGAAATCACCTTTTTCCGAGTGAAGAAGCTCTCTGAAAACGCTGTTTTGCCCTCAAGAGCCTCTTCTCTTTCTGCTGGTTATGATCTATCAAGGTTTGCTTTCAGACTTTCACTACGTTTTTTTTTTTTTCGTTAAATCCATTTGGAAGCTCGATTTTTTTTTGCTAAATTGTTTGTTTTGTTTTGGTGTACAGTGCTGCAGAGACTAAAGTTCCCGCCAGAGGCAAGGCTCTTGTACCCACAGATCTAAGTATTGCTGTTCCTCAAGGAACCTATGCTCGTATTGGTAATTATTTTTTTTACTTTTTGAAGTCAAAAATTTATTAGTGATAGATTTTTCTTAGGGCATGTTCCCTATGATTTTTTAATTCCCTCATGTTTGGTAGAAAATAAATATTTTGGGGAAAATAAGTTTTTTAGGGTAAGAAAAGCAAGTTACACAAGTGTTAGTCCACATTGATTATGTTATCTCTTGATTGCTATATTTTGGGGTGTTTTTTCATTTGGTTATAGCACCTCGATCTGGTTTGGCATGGAAGTATTCTATAGATGTTGGAGCTGGAGTCATAGATGCTGATTATAGAGGGCCTGTTGGGGTAGTATTGTTCAACCACTCTGAAGTTGATTTTGAAGTCAAGGCTGGTGATAGGATAGCTCAGCTTATTGTTCAGAAAATTATGACACCAGAGGTTGAGGAAGTTGATGATCTTGACTCAACTGTCAGAGGCTATGGTGGCTTTGGATCCACCGGAGTGTAAAAAAATTCAGTTTTAACATTGCAGTATTAAAATATTATCTAGTTTGTTCTAGTAGGTTTTGACTAATATATGTGATACTAAAATCCTAGTATTTGGTTTATAGATTAAGCAGTGGGAGATTTTGGAAATGTATTTTGGATCAAATGTATATCTCACTGATCTTTAAATGCCTCAGTGCATATTGATCTATATTTAAGTACTTAATGAATATATTGTTCTAACTTAATGCTAGCAACAACATGTTTTTATCTGTTACTAACTTCAACTAATGAGGGCCGAAAAATCAATGAAGGTTTTTTTATCTGTTATGAGAAAATTACTATCAAATGAAATCAGCTTATTGAGTTATTGGCAAAGTCAATTGCAGAGAGGCAACTCGATAGGTAGAGAAGATTTAATGGAATTTGAAGGAGAAAATGAAATGACAGTGTAATTTAAATTCTGTTAGTGAACCATGGTTTGTGAATGTATTTGACAAGAACAAAAACGAATAATTAACTAAAAGAAGTCCACAATTTTATCAAGTACAACCATAACAGTCCTACATTCAAACACACAACTCTTTTTTGATGATGATGGATTTGGAATCAACCTACAAGTATTAATATTTGTTATAATTTTGTAATTATTATGTTATTTTGATGGAGTTTTGATTTCAGTATGTCATTAAACGTTTATGTAAATGTTGTTGAATGATTATTGTGTTATTTAATAACAATATGTTATATTTGCATTTTTCATTCTAGTGATGTTTAGGTCTCAGTTTTCTAAATTCACAATCATGATAACTAATAATGGGTGTGTTAATGGGGTAAGTCAAATACTATCACTTTCATAGCCGTTTGAAATGGTTTCTTGAGTTGTTACAATTATAGGCCTTAATTTCCTTGTTGACATGTAGCAGCAAAGTGGCCTTTGCTATCTATTTTCTTGGGCTGACTTTTTAGCCACACCTACATTAAACTCATTTGTTTAGTTCGGTCCTAAGTTAGCGAAACTTCCCCAGAATTTCTGGAGCAGAAAATTCTAACACTTTTCCTTCAATTGCAGCTAGGCTTCATTCATTGAACTTTACCTACTATAATTTATCATTTTTGCACCACTTGGAAGTATTCTCTAATGGAGAAAATATTGTTCGTGACTATTCATATAGTCGATTCCAACTTCTTTAGGACTGAGGCTAACTTTAAAGAACGCCTAGTTCTAGGACTTGTTTGATCTAATAGAATGACTTTTTTGTAACTAGACTAATACCAATCCATTTCGTGAATAAACTGTGAAACAATAAACTAACTAAAAGCAAGTAGATGGAGAACATGTGACAAAAACTTGCGTTTTCTATCAAGTGTTATTTTGGAGTAGTTACAGGGTAAATATGCTGACAGAAATGCTTAGAATGAAAGAAGAGTACAATGGCTGAAATATCATCTACAGCTATCCCTCTCCTCTTACGTTTCCAAGCACGAACAGCACATTGAACAAGATGCTTGGCTGCTTTTGCCCTATCTGGAGTTTCAGATACAATTTCTACAGCCTCTTCATTCGATATAACATCCCATACCTGCATTTAAGAAACTATAATTTAGTAGTCATCAAGGAAATTACACTTAAAACGAAGATTTATCAAAGTCTATGTAATACAATGTTGTTGTGGCCATGGCCTCTTCTGTTGAACCGATGAATCTTTAATCAATTACATATGCTTATCATTTTAGATGTACCTACTTTTGTTCTTATGTGCATAATTAAGAAATATCATAGAGTACTATATTTGGGGACAATCCAGAAGGCTAAACATACCCCATCTGTTGCCAGCACAACAAATTGGTCTTTGCTTGTGATATGCCTTTGAGTCACGTCAGGCACTGAAATTAGACCAAAATCTTTCACGCAATAGTCCCCGAAGGCTCTAGACATTGCCAATCCAGGGGAGGATTCATCGGGCAGCCATAATCGGTGCACCCCAGATTCATCATCTAAGCAAAATACTCTACCATTACACTGCAGTATTCTCTCAGTTTCCTCTGCAAGAAAAAGAAACATCAAACTAAAATACACATATATCCCATTATATTGGAGTGTCATGTACAGCGGGGAGCATAGAGAGGAAGATAGAGGTATATATAGGACTCACCAGGTAGATTAGGCTTGAAATCAACAGTGAGCTGAACTGGTACCAAGTTGCCATCATCGCAAGTGGTAGCTAATACTGCACGTGAGTCGCCAACATTTGCTATAAATAAAACCTCACCCTGCAACACATTTAACATTTAAGATAATTAAGCAAATTTCGCTGATAAGGAAACTATGAACTTCATATTTCTGTAGAGATATAAAGGCTTCAAACTTCTACTTCACCCAAGGTTTATTTTACTCCCTCCATTTTAAACATTCAATAATTCAGCATACTTTTCTTACTCTGTTAAATATTTAACTGAAGGGGACACTCAAAAGCACACAACAAGGTTTAGTCTATTACTCCATTTTAATTTGTTTATCTTATGTTGCATTTTTGTACATTCTACGTATTTTTAGTTTAAGATCACAAATTCAAAAAAAGAATACTTTCATAAACTCTATGCCAAGTCAAAAGTAAAAACCAGACAAACAAATTGAAACGGATGGAGTATTTTTTACAAAGCCAAATTGGCAAAAATTGGATGACAAGAATTACGAGATAGCTGAAGGAATTACCTGTCTGACTATTGTCAAAGCAGTGGTTCCACTGTAAAATGTATCAATTTTGGGATGGTGTTCCAGCTCTTGATCCACAGTTGCACATGCCTTTAAGAAGGACTCCTTCCATATGTTTAACCTTTGAACCTTTTTATCCAAATCTGGATCAGCTGAAGCCTCAGCTAAACTCTCCTGCCAAATGCAAAGCAACGATGATACTATCGATTCTCGAACCTTCTTTGACACAAAATGACCCCAAGGACCATGACCATCAAATATACCACAGAATGTCATGTCTTCTTGGCATCCAAATTCCTGCAATGGAACAAAGAATCCATCATCATATACAATGCCGGATCTAGGATTTTCACTCATGGGGTTTGAAAAATAAAAATGTAAAAATCATGCCATCCCTAAGAATCATTAAAATCTACCCTATATATACAGTGTAAATTTTTGTCGACGGGGGGCTTAGGTGAATACCCTTTCGCCCCTCTAGATCCGTCATTGATCACATAGCTCAATACAAAAGAGACTCTCACAAAGATCAACAGACTAGTGAGTTAGTATTGATCACAAATAGGTTACTAATGGAAATATACCTCCCAAACAATGAAGCAATCTTGATTTACGCCTTTTTCACCCCTCCTTGAGAATAATGAAGCAAAATTCTTAGAACCATCAACATTTACAGTCCCTGAAGACCTTAATATCAAGTCATTTCTCTTGGCTTCTTTAGCCATAGCTTCAACAGCATCTCTACCATCATATTTCCCATTCCCAGAACTATTCTTTCTTTTCTTCAACGAAAAAGACCTTGCTAATCCATTAAACATTGAAGAAAAATGCCCCATTTCAACCTTTCTTTAATATAACTACCCAAATACCCTCCTGCAGAAGAAAGGCAAGAAAATCTTGAGATTTATAGGTACAACAACCCCAAAAATATGCATATCATATTTAGTAAAAAACTGAAACACACACACACACACCATGACATGAATCAAGTAATTAGATATACTTAGCTGAGGTAAAAAGGGATGTGATCCGAGTCAGAAAGTTAAGAATCAACAGATTTAAAAATTCATAAATATCCAAAAATGATGAATCTGAAGAAGGATTAAAGAACCTTTTAACTATACAAGAAAAGCAGAGAATATACAAACTCCAACTCGGAATTCCAACAACATAAAAATGTCAGAAGAATGAACAGATACCCATTAATCCATTTACACTAGACAATTCCCACCATCTATTTTTTAAAACATAAACATAGAAAGACAACTTCTTTACACTTGAAAAACCTTGTCCCTTTTTTTACCATTTTTCTCAATTACCAAACACAGTTTATTTAGCTGAGAACATAAAAACAAGAAGAACCCCCAAGTAACTTTTGCAACAGATTATTCAAAAATGAACCCTCGTCCAAAGGGCGAAAGTTCAGATAGTTAACCAACCCATCAAGATTCACTAAAAAGTTCAAAACTTTACTACTCCATATCTCTTTTTCTTCATTTTCTTGGTTACAAAAAAAAGTCCCCAAAAAAGAACACAACTTGCTTAACCAAATAGCACCCTTATGTTACTGAAACAGGGTAAAAAGGAAAAGACTAAATGAACCACCTTTAGTTTAACTTTCCGGTGGAATATGGTCGGAGAAATGGCCGGATAGTTATTAACAGGTCGGAAAATCAGAAAAAGATTGCCGGCAAATGAGGAAATTCGAAGAGGGTGAGCTGAGAAATCGAGAGAAAAGAAGAGAATCCATTAAAAAGATTACGTTGGTTTATGATCCTTTAAAGGGAAAGAGAAAAGGAGACAAACAGAGTTTGGTTTTATTTTTGTACAGTGACATTACTAACATACACGGTGCGTACATTAATAAACATGTGGTAGTATGCAACTTCCTTTGTACCTGTATTAATTATTTTCTTAAAATATGCTCAAATAACGAAATGTCTATATTACCCTCCATTTCGTCAAGATATCTTTTTGGCCATGCATTAATTTGCAATTATTTTTTAACAACCAAGTTCTAAATTCGAATCTTTTAGCTGGAAATTTTGTTGATACTCAAACGAAATATTACGATTGCATGTACTAATAAGGGAAGTCAATAAATTCTTTTAAAAATTGAAGTATTTAATTATTTAATTTTAACTTTTTACAATATTCAAAAAAATTCTTACTTTTTTAAATTTCATTTCAAGTTAAAATCTGACAAAAAATTGAAACATAAGGAATACATCTTAAGTTTCCAAAATTTATTATTCCCTATATTTTGTTTTATATAATATGGTATTTAAATGTACGATATTTAAAAAAAATAAAAAATCAACGCATAAACTGACTAGGGGCATATACATGAAACTACATATCAAAAATAACTTTAGTATTTAGTGGTTTTCGACATGTCGTATCAATTCATATTGGAACATATATTCAATAATAAAGCAAAAATGTTAAATAAAAAAAACTTTCAAATATATATATATATATATATATATATATATATATATATATATATATATATATATATATATATAAAGTTGTGGATCTTCTCAATCAAACCAACAAAAAGCTATAAATAGAAAAAGGAGATACTCATATCATTGGTAGAAGCAGAACCAGAGTCAGAATTTTCAATAAGAGATTCAAAATGTGTAGAAATAGATAAACTAAGGGGGTTCGATATCTACTATTTTCAATAAGAGATTCAAAATGTGTAGAAATAGATAAACTAGGGGGTTCGATATCTACTATATATACATATAAATTAATTTTAACCATGTATAAATAATATAATTTTCCGTCAAAGGGGGTTCGGATCCCTTCAACAAGGTAGCTCCGCCTTTGCGTAGAGGTATGGAATTTCATTTTTTACGTCATTAGAAACTTGGAACTTTTGTTATTAGCTAAAATGGATGTTCAAATGTATATTCTAATAGGCATAATTACTGAAAAAGTAAGATTAATCTTGATTATGGTTACAACTTATTATAACCTATACGTTTTTAGTAAAATTTACGTAATGAACAACTAATTTACCCCTTTTTATGATGATATATATTTGATTTAATATGGAGTATTAGATTTAAAAAAGTTATGTATATAGAAAGTTTAAATGTGAAGAGTTTAATGAATTTGAATTTGTGAGTGTAATTTAAATTTCAAAGAATAATAATGTCATATAATTGAATAGTTTGATTGAGTTCATAATTATGTGAGAATACTAAAAATAATTGGTGCAATCATTAGTAAAATAATTTATTTCTCTAAATAATTTTAACGACAAAATATGACATGCATCGTGCATGTATGAACAGCTGATGCCTTTTGGAAGATTAAGTATGTTTTATTGTGTTTTACTTAACATTCTCATTTACAATAATGGAAATCTCATTTTTAAATTAATAATATAATCGAATCATGTTGGTTGTCAAATATTTTGTGTTCAGAGAGTTAATGAATATGAATTATTTATCTAAATATTAATTAATTTGTTATTCAACTAACCATGTGAGGTAAGCTCTGAAATACAATTTCTTTGAAACATTGTAAGCTGTCAAACTATACAGTTCTTTTTTTCTCTTAATTAAAATGAAATGATATTTCTAACTAATATCGAACAAACAATTATATCATGATTAAAATATTTGAGTAAACTAAAGACGTGGATAAACTTGAAAGGTTGAACAACATTGAGTTAATTAATTAAATAACTAGGCGGTCCACATCGCTGTGCGAAGTATTTTTATATAACTTTTTATTATATATATTATAGTTCCTAGATAACGCAATTATGTTGATATGATTAATTATTAGTTCTTGGTTTAATAACTTTTAATTATTTAAAACACAAACGTACAGTTTGTCTCCAGATGCCATCCGTAGAAATAACTAAAATCTTGGCTAATACTATTTGATGAATTAAAGGTAAAAGTTACTATAGGTAGCTCGACTAATCAGAAGCGGAGTTAAAATTTAATTTTTATGCATTTGAAATTTTAATTTTTAAATTATAAGATTCTAAATTAAAATAATTTAAATAGATTTAAACTAAAGTTATTGAATTCGCAAATATGGTTTGTTACTATAAGAAGTAATTTTCTTTCTGTCCAATCACAAAGCCGTAATTAACTTGTATATTTTTTTACAACTGAGTTATTACCAGTCAACTCTTTGGTTGGTATTACATAAGCAGCGTATGAGTGGAATTCAAATGAGAAAAATATTTATTAATTAGGGAAAAGAAAATTGAATTGTGTTAATTAATGAGAAGACAAAAGGATAGTATACATTATCTTTATGTATAAATTAAACTTCCATGTTAAGTAGGATAAAATATGATTAAGACCTTAATAATCCAGCATACTTGAGCATTTTATGCCAATTTTATAGCTAATGATAATATAAAGTGAGGTTTGACTTGTAAAAAATATAGCATCCAATAATCAATGGCATCAAACTGAAGTTAGTTGTCGTACATTAATATCATAAGTTTCATATTATTTGTTCCGGTACATAAGAATTAAAATAAGGATTAATCTCAAATCAAAGACAAATTTAAAGAAAGTCTCTAAAATTGTTCCTAATTAAATAGTAGTATCCCAGTTTATACAAGATCTTTTAAAGATTTTGATAACCCATAAAAATAACTTTAAAAGACAATATCTTACATGACATAAAAATGGATCCGAAACAGCAGCTGAGAGATTAAAAAAAATCTTATCCTCAAATCCCAGTTTCATTTGGCTGCCAAGAAAGACGGAGATAATTAGTAATAGAAAATAAAATAGGGTAAAAAAAAAATTTAAAGTTATTTTAAAAAAAATAAAAACGTGACAACGGCAGTCTAAGGACAGAAATGTATTTAATCCCACATGGTGTAGACTGAACTTTGATATGGTCGGGATAAGATCCAAGAATAACATATAGGACCCTCTTCTTGAATCATCTTAATTATTATTCTTTTTATTTTTCTAGTAATTACTGATTTGATTTTCAATGTGCTTTTATTTTGAGCATGTGATTTTGGACCAATAATGTTAGAAGATGCACCATATATGATGTTTGACAATTATTCAAATTTCATAAAAGCAGACTTCGATGTCAAAGATATTACAACTAATCTATAAAATCTAAAAAATGTATATTTATCAAGTTAAAAATTCGTTAATCACAACGAAAATAAAAAATAAAGACTTGAAATCAGATTTCGTTTTAGGCTAATCAGGCTTTGTTTTCTTCTTCCTCTTTTTCTTCCTCTTTGACTTCTTCGGGAGATGATGTATAGAGTAGGGGCCTAACGCGGCCGTTTTCTATACTTTCACCAATTGAGAGTGTAAATTGACAACAATAACTGTGCAACTTCAAAAAACCGTATAATAAAAAAAGTATCTAATATTTTAAAATATAAATTTATAAATTAAAGGTGAATAAGTAGTTTTAATCGTAGAAGAAAGATGCGTGCCAAAAAGGTGAGACATGGCATTTAATCTAAATTGCACTAAGAATTTACAATTAGGTCTTTCCTTAATAGGATACTTCAATATACATGATTTCTTGAAGAATATAAAATAAGTAGAAAGGGACAAATATACTTTAGTTACCAAATGGGAAAATATAAAATGTGTGGCATTGAAAAATTATTACTAAATTAAAATATAAAGAGTGTGATGCCAATCAGCTAAGAAATATGTGGAGGAAATAGAAATGTCGGAGTGAGGGTCCCCTATTGTGTTTACTTTACCTAAATTCTTCAATATATGTAATGTATGTAAGTAGTAATTATTAATTAATTAAATATTTATGTTCCTTTGACGACCAATGAAAGATTTTTTTTAACTTAGAAAATTTAATTCCATTTTATTTGGGTTAGATGGTCACACTCACCTATCAATGATTTAATATATTTATGGTGGACCCTACAATTAATTGCTCACTAGATTCTCTGGGTCGGTAACGATCCAATACAAATTATTACCCCACATAGCTTATTATACTTTATACTTAGATCATAATGACAAGTGTTTCCAGAATAATCCTAAGAATCAATAATATGTTTCAATTGATCACTTAAATACACGATGAACTGTTCCTATTAAGTAAATTTATTCAAATTTTAAAAGATTTTTTTTTAATTATTATATAAATAAGTTAATCACTTTCAATTACTCCTTTATTTTATTTATCAGCCTTAATTTGTACAAATTTGATATTTTACGGATTTTTAAGGCTAAATTAGCTATGTAACATACACTTGAGAATATAAACTAAAACTTGAATTAAAAATATTTAATAAAAGTATTTTATCAATAGTTAAGTGATCAATCATGAGTGAAAAAAAATTAATAGTTCAATTCATGTTGTTATTACTATAATAAAGCTGGTGTTTTCATGATAGTAAGGTACTCCTCTTAATTTGAATATCATATACAGCTTTGATTATTAAGTATTATTTTGACCAGTGTTATGACATTACTTATAAATAAAATTTAGTGTTAAATTTGTTAGATGTCGATGTAGTAAATAATAGAGTCTGAAAAGGAAAATATGAGTGTGAAAAGTAAATTGGCAACAATCAAATGTGGGTCGGCAGTGGCACTGAAAAGTTATTGACTTCTCTCTTTAGAAAAAAAAGATACTGCAAAATTGACCCTTCAATGCTCTTACCAAGTATTTGGCTTCATACTCTAAACATTTTTCTAGACATATTTTTGTTCATCTTTTCCTTCAATGTCACGTATCTAAGAATAAATAATTAAGGACTCATTTTTCTTTGTTCAGTAAGTAACACGTGACAATTGAAAAAACTATATATGTTAGAATCATGAAAATACGAGAAAAATGTCTCACATTAATAATTTCTTACCCCATTCACTCATGTTATAAAAGTTTTTTTTTTTTATAGGCATTTTCATGAGATAATTCTTTTTTACGGTAACAAATTAAATTTCAAATCTTTAAAAATTAATCTTCACTCTACCTTGGGTTACCCATCTTCTTTTCTCTTTTTCATATCAATACGGTATATAATAATAAAATTTAGAAAAAAGTAATAGAAATCAATTTTCGATAACTTCCGATTTCTTTGTGATTATTTATTCCATGTCATGATCCTTCCACGTCTAATATCAGGCTTTCCTCAGCTACATTGTATCCAAAAAAAATCTCTAATTAGTATAATTATGCTAATTAAACGCAAACTTAAGTTAATCTGTTCATAACTCGTCTGTTTGATTTTAATTAGCTTTCTATTTTAATTCGTCCACATTAGGATGACCAAATCTAAAATAAGTAAAAATCATATCTAAACCACCTCCAACATTGTGACCTAAAAACGTTAGTCAAAAAGATACCCTCGTGAAAAGGCCAAAATTTTGGTCCAATGCAAAATGTACAACAATTTTAATTTGTCAAGTTATATAGGAGTGATAATTATCATTATTTGGTCATCAATCACTTCCACATGAAAGGGAATTATTAAAGTGAAATATCCTAAAAGTGAAGAAGAATATATGGACACGGAATGTAGTATATATAATAAGTTGAACTTGACTCAAAATTGAAATTAAAGGATATTATCCATACTAAGGCCATGCGTCTGCAGTAATATGGATCAAAGACAATTGAGATAATGACAACGTAATCTACTACCCATACTTTCTTTTAAACACATGTAAAATTTATATGTACAAAAATTCTAATATATGTAGGTTGAAGAATGAAAAGGTTGATGTCTCACGTTGGTTGTTGATGAGTATATATGTGTAGTCTCCTTAAAAGGCTTGATCAATCCTCTTGTATTTCAACTAGTTTTTAAAATGTGAATTTGACCTCAATATTTTATCTAATTCTATTTAAATAGTATAATTATGATAAGTTATTCTATAACTCATATACATAATTCAACTTTCATCGACTAATTTTTTCTTTTTCATTATTACGAGTCCTTCCAAAGCAAAAAAGTTTTATTTTGTGTGTGTTGGTGGTCCTTGCATGCACCCACATTATTGGACTAAGACCAAAGTTCACACTTAATTTCTGCCACGGCGATAGGGGTTGCAATTAATTGTGCGTACTATGTGTTGGATAATCAAAATAATGTGTGAAGCGCCTTGACGCGTGCATGTTAAACAATAAACTAAAAACACATTTTGCCAACGACGTATTCCAACGCTCTTTTAGTGTAAACTAAAAAAAAAATTGAAATTATTAAACTTCAATTATATAATAATAATTTATTTTGAAATAGTATTAGTTACTTTTTTCTTCCGTTACTTTTATTTGTGCATTTGAGATTTTACACACACTTAATCAATAATCAATCTGAGTATTATTTTATCGTAATATTCATATTAGTTAATGTATAGTCTTATATTTTGAGAAATAATTTGATGAGGGACAATCTAGTGTTAAACTAATTAATTAATTGAACATATAAAACTAAACGGACAATCTACTGTTAACTAATTTCTTCCTAAGACGATGGAGATGGGACTTGTCCCCATGAATTGGGCCACCAATGCAGTACCATTTATTGGAGACAACAACAATTAGTCATGGATCGATCAATTCACAACCGGAAACTAGCTGGAATTTGGACGGTGATAAATATGACCCAACACGGAGACTAAGCCCCTTTTTTCTCTATATTTTCAATCTTCTTTGATTTGATTTTGACGAGATTAATTGAAGTTATTATAAGGTGCGTTATCAATTTAGTCTATAAGCCCCACCTTAGATCCATTTTAATTAATTTGTTCATCCATTAAAAGTTTCTTTTTGAAATTTTATTCAAATGAGGGTCCATTCCCTTATATATATCATTGCCAATGAGAAAAATGTAATAGAGCACATTATGGGTGTGTTTGGTATGAAGGAAAATGTTTTCCATGGAAAATGTTTTTCTAGAAAATGTTTTCCTGGAAAACGAGTAGATTTTGGACTTATTTTTTCATGTTTGGTTGGTGAGTAGAAAATATTTTCCGGAAATTATTTTAGTGTTTGATTTATGAATGAAAAATGTTTTTGAGAGACATCTTTTATTTTTACTAGAGTAAAAAATAATTTATAAAATTGAAAATATTTTTTAAAATTAAAATTATTATTTTTTGGGGGCGGGAGTGGGGTGGGGTGGGGGGTAGTGGGGGGTAGGAGTGAAAAATAAAAATTTAAAGTTTATAGTATTTTTTAAAAAATAAAATTAATTATTTGGGGGGGGGCTGCCCGGGGGGTAGGAGTTTTAAAAAAAATAATTTGAAGTTGAAAATATTTTTAAAAAGCAAAATTAATTTTTTGGGGAGGGGTTGGGGTGGGGGGGAGGTTAGTGATCGAATGAAAAAATAAAATTTTGAAATTGAAAATATTTTTTTAAAATTGATGTTTTTTTCCGAAAAAAATGTAATTTGAAATTAGAGGAGAGTTTTGGAAAATGTTTTCCTTAATTTTTGAAGGAAAGTCATTTTCCTTAATTTTGAGGAAAATGAGTTGATTTGGAAAACATTTTCCAAAACTTTTGTCCAAACCAAACATGAAAAAATTGGAAAATATTTTCCAGAAAATATTTTTTTCTTTCATAGCAAACACACTCTATAAGTATGATAATGCGCGCACATCATAATGCTTGTAAAGGGAGCATGCATGAAACAACAGGTGAAATCATCGCAAGTGTGATTTAGTTTGACCCTTCTATTTTACATCATTCACCATATTATTATTAGAAAATAAGGAATTAATGACAGATAAATTTTATAGAAAAATATAAAAATTTATGTCAATTTCATTTAGTGATGGACTAAGAGAGGACAACCAACAAATTCCGTAATTAATTTCATATTATCTAGCAATTGTCTCTCTCTATACATGGTTTTAAATTTTCTAAGGTATACCATATACGGTTCAAAAATTTCAAAGACGCCTCCACAGTTCTCACACTAAGGGGTCGTTTGTTAGGCCGCATTAAATAAAATAGTCCATGTATTATAGATGGTATTATTTAGTACTACGTTTGGTAGGAAATTGGATCTATGTATAACTAATCCATGGATTAGTTATACCTCCTACATGGTATTATATGATGTATTACTAATACCTTCTATTTGGAGGTATTAGCAATACATGGGATATAATATCATGGGATAAGTCTACTAAAGACAAAAATATCCCTCAAAACATTTTATTATTTGTTTATTTTCTTGATTTTATGTTTTATGGTTGTGCAAGTAAATTTATTTAAATAAATTAGCTTACAAATTATTTAACTCTCTCTAAATAATTTGTAAGCTAATTTATTTAAATAAATTTACTAGCACAACCATAAAACATAAAATCAAGAAAATAAACAAATAATTAAATATTTATGCGGTTTTCTAATATTTTGTATTTTCAACAATTTATAACATTGAATACATATAAAAAATACAACTTGCAATTTTATTCGTAAATGTAGATGGTTTATTCAATTTTACTATTGTTTACCGTCTTTTCAATTTTAAAAGTTGATAGTTTATCTTTTTTTAAATTGAAAATTGACATTTGTAAGTGATCAATTTAATAAGATGACAATTATTTAACCTCAAATAATTTAAGGAAAAAAAAGGCAAACATGCGATAAAATTGTTCTTTTCTTAGCTAGTTAGAAGGTCATAAAAAATATTATCCGGCAATTATTTACCTTAACCCAATTGCATAAGAATTTAAGGGTATAATTGGAAAGAAGTTTTTTATAAAGTTTTAATCTAAACATAAGATGAGGTCGAAAACAATGAACCAAACACTTGATAAAAATAATCCCTGCACTATTAATCCCTGCATTACTAATCCCAACATTACTAATCCCTGCATTATCAATCTTTGTACCAAACGACCCCTAATTGTCAAGAAATTAATGACTTATGAGACTACAAAAGATGGAGTAGTACTAATCAACAAAAAGCTACCCCTCATTTACAACCAAGTGATTATTCTTCTTCAAAAATGTAAGTGGATCTAATTAAAGATGACGCTAAAAGTTGTTGAAATTATTAAATTCCTAGCTAGCTTCTAAGAACAATAACATAAATACAAATTTAGATAACTTTTGAGTAAAGTAGGAGAATTTTTAAGGGGAATCATGAATATTTTGACTCTTTAAGGTCTTAGAGTCTCGACGGTGATAAAAATTCTATTATCATGAACTAGTGGACACTAAAAATTATATACCTCCACCAATTACATAATTGATTACTATGCTTAAAGATTTGGTTAGATTGGGTTGAAATCATTGCTTATAACTCACACGCAAATTTTATATGGAACATACATAATTAAGTACTATATATGTTACTATATGACAAAAAAAATTTATCCCTTTTTTCTAAAACAATTCCCTACTGGCAAGGTAATAAACTGAACAAGCTAGTGTGTGGGGAACTTGGGAATCAAATAGATTTAGTGAGGCATTTTTTAAATAATAATTAACTTAAATAATAATTCACTAAACTGATTATATTAAAAATAATCAGCAGATGTATAATATATGTATGATCGAACATAAATAAGTATATAATCTATGTATACCAATTTTTAAAAATAAAACAGTAAGTCTATCTGATTTTCGTATAAAAATTAAATCCCTTTATTTTATTTACTTTGACTAGTCGAATACTAAAGTTTTGCTTTTTAGTCTATGCTATGGTTCAAAAGGTATTTTTTTCTTGAGGAAAAATAGCAATTAAGTTAAGAAAAGTCAGTGATGACAAAAGAGTGGAAACGTAAAGTAACGACGATATTATTGTTATTCACTTTTAGCACATAGAATTATTATTAGGACCTAAATTAGACAAGAACTCAATACAAATTGCAATGTTTTCATGTGTATTTAGTTTGTTAATAAACAGCCACTTGCAAGACTTTAAGCTACACCATCTTTAATATTTTTATGGAAAAGACAACAGTCAACAAGATCCTCCCAAAGTAATCATCGAACGTGATCTGATCTGATCGAATATCTCATAAATTAATTAATTAAAACCAAATCTTATGTTTGCAAATATTATTATGGTTGCTTATATATATATACTTATTTCACTAGCTGGAGAACAGTGTCAAAGCAACTGAAGAAAAAGGTGAATGATATGGTACACACTTTTTCTCCCATGCAATTAATCAATTATTATTTATTAAGATTAAGAGAAAGAGAAAGATATTATTATTGCTATTAATAATGACTCACATGACCACCTACTTTGTTAGTCCTCTTGTCGCAAATTAAAGGTAGATTTCTTCACTATAACAAAAGATTTCCTGGTAATAAAAAAATTTCAGCCAAAATGTTTATTTCCTATAAAAAAGTATTTAGTGATAATTGTATTAATAGTACAGAATTAAGAGTCAATATTGGAAAAATACTAGCCAAAACAAAAGAAAAAAATTGACGTCGGTGCAAAGTAGTGATAGAATTTGGGAATTTGGACAAATGAGATGATGACACGTAAATATTAGGTGATGACACTTGAATATATTTTGTCCATTAGCCCCCTTTTTTGGTGAAAAAAGGATTCATAGATCTCAATAATTGGAATTATCGATTCATGGTAGTGATAACTTATTGGTTGAATTACTGTATCAATAGATATAATAAGACACAAGAAAATTCTTAGAAACCCCTCATTTCATTGTAGCTGATTGGACACGAGCCTCTGACTTGAAATCACAAATAAAAAGAAAGTATAAGATAAACAAATTCGATATAGTGTAGGACGTGACTGACATGAACATATATGACCCAAGCCAATGCACCTGAAACCTTTGCCATACTTTCTTCAATGTTAAATTATAGGGTTATGGGGGTCCCACGACAGATCAATAGCGTACAACTTTTGAATTATCTTCTGAATTATTAGTTTTTGATTTGAATTTTGTATTTTAGGTAAGTATTCAAAATTTATTAAATATATAAAAATTAAAGTAAAACATTTGAGTTGTGAGGTCGAATATATAATGTTCAATCATCATAAATTGTCCCTCGTGTGTGCATCCATATACCATGCATTATGGTCATACTAACAAGCGCTTCACGCAATTATTAAATAATTAATTTATTTACATCGATCTTATATTCACACTATTATCTACTTAACTATATTATATGAATTTTTTATTAATTTTGTCTATTTTTTATATTCTCTAATTAAAAGTGTCAAAGTTAATTGTTATTTTCTTATTTCCTCCATCCCACTTTAAATAGGTCACCTATACTACAATTGCTCTCATTATTTATGATGCTAAAAAAATCAAAACATTATTTATTATGAAAATCCTACCCAAATAGAACTACATCTAAACTAAATACATTGAAGATAATTTTAAATCAAAAGAGAGAACTTCTATATTATAAATATTTGAATTAAATAAAAATAAAAATAACTTAAAATAAAAATAAAAATAACTTACATATGTACGAATAATTTGTTATTCTAATTTCATATATTAAATTAATTTAAGATAATTATACAAAGTATACTTTTATTCTGTGATTCGAAAAATAGAATGACTTTCTAAATAAAATATCAATAGTTGAGTGATTTTTTAAATGAAATATCAGTAATTGAATGACTTTTGAATTATAAAAAAAATAAAATGACTTTCTAATTAAGTAAACAACAAAAGAATTAACAAAAAGAACAAAATACTAATAAAAATGAGTAGAAGGCCAAAGATAGAAAATAAAAGAAAATACCTTTGCTTGTTTTATATCCTTTAATTAAAAATTAAGAATAAACATAAAAACTAAAAAAAAGTATAATTGATAAATTAAAAAGAAGCATATAAGGAAACGTAATTGTAACATAAAGTTTATATTTAAGTTACTTTATAAATAAAATAAAAGACAACGTAACTTAATATGCTATATTTATTTTCTTAACTTTTAATGGTTATTATTTATTTACTATATTTAGAATTTTCTGTCTCTTACCTTTTTCTTTTTATTTCTTTCCAATTAATTTGATATCTTCTTCCTTTAATTTTGTAAGTTGTCATCTCTACTTCCTCATTCTACTCTATTATCACAATAAATTTAATCATTATTTCTAAAAACAACTCTTCATATCATTTAATATTCAATAGTTCTCATTCTTTGTAAATCAACATGATAGAAAGAAAGAACTGATGCTTTATAATAATCTTCTTTCTTAATATTCATAAATTGACTATCGATTTTCGATATGTTGATCTTCTTTAATATATATTTTGATAAATTTTGTAATAATTTTATTTTGATATATATATGTGAGTTTTTATAAACTTTAATTTACAAAATAAATATTTATAATTGATGATTATATTTTCAAAATTCTAACTAAGAACGGAATGATATGAGATTAAACCTAACACTTACTTTAACAAAAGAATTTATCAATCAATATCTTAGAATCACCAGGCATCACATTGTACACATATACTTTCTTTATCTTCAAAATATAAAAAAAGAAAATGCTTGCATATTTTTGTTTATTATTACACAATATACGTATATATAATTCTACATATCCAAATAAATTTTGATAAATAAATTAAAAAATGACCTGCAAAATATGATGAGAGTGATGATGCATTAATATCTTAGCATCACCAAGCATCACATTGTACACATATACCTTCTTTATCGGCAAAATATAGAAAAGAAAAAATTACTATTTTACAGATTTATAAATTTTGATAAATAAATTAGAAAATAATCTGAAAACTACGATGAGAATAATGATAAATTAAACAGGAAAAATCTATTATTTTCATGATGTGTTTGAAATTTATAGCTAATTCAGTACTATTTATAGATTATTATTTCTTTTGTTGTTAATATTGCAGTTATGTTAACGTTACAATTATCGTGGAATTTTTATAAGTCTTATTTGCACATTTAGTATTTATTAATGATTAATGATTTACTGTTAGAATTATGAAGGTTTCATGTAATTATCGACGGTGTTGATTTTTTTTACAGCAAATAGATGTCAAATTGGTGATTTGTGATAGTGGATCAAAACAGAAAAACTGCTACATGGTGTTACTTTACTACACATTAATTAATGATTAATTAGAATCAATTAATTATTATAGCCTTAATTTTAATTCATTTACGTGTTAATTAATAATTAAAAAGAATCTATTAATTATTGTAGCCTTAATTAAAATTCATTTACATAAAAAAAAAAAAGATAGGAAAACCCCCAAAATCTGAAGAAAAAAAATATAGATTTTTTGGTCATCGTGACATATCACATCAACGAAATAATATTCAGCTTTATATTAATATATTGATTGGACCAAGTCAGTCTCCAAAATTCCATTATTCCTACCTCACTTACTGTGTGCATTAGCCACCAATCACGTACCATTTAATACGCATTTCATTAATGGAATTAAATTGGACGGTCATCTCCAATTCAAAAGCAAAAGCAAAGGCAAATTTTTGAGTTTATCTGAATTTATTATTTTGATCAATTTTTTGTATACATAATTTAATAAATATAAATAATAATTTTAAATTTAAAATTAAATAAATTATATATAAAATTTATAATGTTTAAATTTTGAATTCGCATTTATATTTATCCAATCAATAGTTTAGAAAAAAGTTGTACTCATTGAATTTCACTTCCAAATGGCTGGATTAAACCAGAGCTAATAGCCCTTCATTACAACCAAGTGAATAGGAATTAATATTCTTTTCAATGTCAAGTTGTTCAAAGATGATGATTTAATTTTTTTCAATAAATTAAATTCTATTTAGCTTCTTAGCCCACTATAAGATCTATAAAGTGATAGAAATTTTAGTAAATCGATTTTAAATTAAACTTGACTACTTTTCAATTTTTAAGGAAATGATAGTTATATTATGACGAAACTAGTAGCGAATAATATAATCGAACCCTAATATAAATTTTCGACTGCTTAGATCTTTCTAGACATTACGATTTTCTAGAAATATTTTATGTACATGAGAACAAAGTTTCCATTCTTTTTCTGTAAAATAATTTTGTATAATGAGTACTAAAGCACTAAATTTTATGAGATAAATAGGTGGGGACTTGGGAATCAAATAAATGGATTTAGTAACATACTATATTTTATTTATACTTGACATGTCACGGAATACTGAATTTTTTGTCATTGGCTGTATGTTGGCTCAAAAAGTTACTTTAAATATTTTTTATTGTTAATGACATTCATAATAGGCTAATAGCAACGAAACGAAGAAAGATAATGATTACAAACAAGTGCTAAAACGTAAAACAAAGACAAAGTATTCATAAAGTTTTTTAATT
This sequence comes from Solanum lycopersicoides, assembly GCA_022817965.1. Taxonomy (NCBI): domain Eukaryota; kingdom Viridiplantae; phylum Streptophyta; class Magnoliopsida; order Solanales; family Solanaceae; genus Solanum; species Solanum lycopersicoides. The sequence goes on from CM040618.1 coordinate 122,809,320, forward strand.
GGATGATGACTAGTTGACGAAACAATTACGATTTACGGTGGAGATTAATATGTATAGCACATATACTAATTATTTATTATTATATATTATAAGAAAGTTCGAGATGTTTGTCCTTTTTATGGAAGCTTTTTAGTTCATATACTACTATCCAATATTTCTCTCTTAGACACATTAGCTAGAGGAAATATATATTGGCCTACTTTAATTTGCTGGTGATGTGAACAAAAAATTGAAGCAATTAAATAAGTATAAAGTACAAAAATCCTAATAATTTGGATGCTAATTAGAGTACATTTTGAGTGTGTTTGATATGAAGGAAAACATTTTCTGGAAAATGTTTTTCAATTTTCTCATGTTTGGTTGGGACAAAAGTTTTGGAAAATATTTTCTAAATCAACTCATTTTCCTCAAAATTAAGGAAAATGACTTCCGTTCAAAAATTAAGGAAAACATTTTCCAAAACTCTCCTCAAATTTCAAATTACATTTTTTGGGGGGAAAAACATCAATTTAAAAAAATATTTCCAATTTCAAAATTTTATTTTTTCACCCGATTCTGACCCTACCACCACCGGCCACCCCCACCCAAAAAAAAAATTATTTTTTAAAAAAAAAAATATTTTCAACTTCAAATTTTTATTTTTAAACTCCTAACCCTCCCTCCCCCCTGCCCCACTTCCCCCCACCCCACCCCAAACCCCCAAAAAAATTAATTTTATTTTTTAAAAATACTATCAACTTCAAAATTTTATTTTTTCACTCCTACCCCCTCCCCTCCCCCGCCCCCACCCACTACTCCCCACCCTACTCTCACCACCGCACCCAAAAAATAATAATTTTGATTTTAAAAAATATTTTTAATTTCATAAATTATTTTTTACTCTAGTAAAAATAAAAGATTTCTCACAAAAACTTTTTTATTCATAAATCAAACACTAAGAATCATTTCCGGAAAATATTTTCTACTCACCAACCAAACATGAGAAAATAAGTCCAAAATCTACTTATTTTCCAGGAAAACATTTTCTAGGAAAACATTTTCCATGGAAAATATTTTCCTCCATACCAAACACTCCCTTTATCATGAAAGTTTTCTGACAAGATTCAGCTCAGATTCAAAGAAATAGAATCCGATATTATTTCATTTCTTTGACTTTTTTTTCATATTAGATTTCTTTAATAATATTGAAATGTTTATAACTCGCAAATACATTGCTCCTTCACCCTGTATATAAAAAATGATATCTGAGTTATATGTATCAAATACATAAATATAAATCAGATTCATATTAATTTATGATTGAAATAATTGATTTATGTATCAACAATATTAACATTTGTATCATATAATATTATACACAAACAAAGTATAACATATCTAATAGAATTGGAATGCCGTATTCAGATGTTAAGAGAGAAAGAAAATGAGCTTTCCGTAATTATTCCCTTAGTTAAATGGTATGAATTTTTAGAAATCACGTTATCTTAAGTGGTGTAATTTTCTCATCAAATAAATATTTGTCTTCTTTAACGTTTTTCTACACTATGCAAGAGAGTAGCTAGAGATAACATTAATTGCAACAATTACCTTGAGACCAACTTATTATATACAATTGATATGAAAAGGGCCAATATTTATTTTATGGTAATGTTAACAAAATAAAAAGAAACTATATAGTTTGTACATTGCATGAATAAAATTAAACCCTGCTAAATAAAGAATAACCATGTGGAGGTTGACTTGAATTAATATTCATATCAAACTTTGTTACCATAAAATATTCTGGAAATTTAAAAAAATATATGGAGCTATGTCGACAGATTCCAAGACCAGGTCCATTCTCATGAAAGTATAACAATTCATCATTGTAGGGCTAAGTGATTGCCCTCCCAAATTATAGATGTTGTCTAGTATAAGGATAAACATGAACATATAATTATTAATGTTAAGGAAGGTCAAATATAAACTAAAGTACCAATTTAAGTTATTTGTAATTAGTCGTCTCATATATATGTTATATAAATAAAAACATCTCAATAATAGATGTTATTAAACGATAACGGTACACATACATGAACACAAGTCACAACACATTAAGGAAAGTCAAAGAAAAACAACCAATTTAATTTTTATGTATTATATAAATATCTCAAAAATAGATGTTATTTAACATGGTATAATATCAATTATATATTTTCAAAGAAAAGGATCGCAATATATATTAGTCTCATGTGTTTTATAAATTATTCAATAATAGGTGTTATTTAATTTGTGTATGAATGACATTCAAAGATCGAAAAGGATAACGATACTTAATTATATATGCATAAATACATATGTATAAAGGAAAGTCAAATAATTACAAAAACTAATTTAATTTATTTATGTAAGTAAGTCTCGTGTATTGTTGGCAATTTAAGCCCATTTTTCAATTACCCATCCAAATAGCCCTTCAAATATGGGTTGAAAGAGTGATTTTAAATATGGGTAATATTTGAGATTATACCCATATTTTATCCATTAAAATTTGGGTATATTATGGGTAAACTACGGGTCAAATATGGGTACTGCAAGTTTTCTTCAAATTTTCAAAAAAACTTATGTTACCAAGTTTTAGAAGCGATCTTTCAAAACTTTCATATATGGGTCCCTATTAATATTTCAACTCTCGACCTCCATCCCACGCTTCCAAAAAAAAAATTAAAGTTTATTTTTAAAAAATATTTTGAACTTCAAAATTTTATTTTTTCACCCCTACCCTCGCCCCCCCAACCCCCCCCCCCACCAGCCCCTTCACCCCCCACCCCCAAAAAAAAAAGTTAATTTTTAAAAAATGTTTTCAACTTCAAATTTTATTTTTCATCCCTACCATCGTCCCCCATCACCCTCCACCCCACCAAAATAAAATTAAGCTTGTTTTAAAAATTTTAACTTCAAATATTTATCTTTTCACCCTACCCAGGACCCAACCCACCCCAGCCATCGTTCTCCCACCTCCACCCCCTACCCCCAACCTTCAAAAATATTAAGTTTGTTTAAAAAATATTTTTAACTTCAAATTTTTTTCACCCTACCCCCCCCCCCCCCCCCGAAATTTTTTAAAAAGTTTTTTTTTTTTAACTTTTATAATAAAATAAAACTAAATTAAGCATTTTCAACAGATTTCATCTAAAAAAAAGACTAAAATATTTTCTTCATGTTGAATTCTTAAGTAAAGAACTATTTATTCAAGAAATATGAGTAAAATATGGGTAAACTAGAATTTTACCCAACGCATTTTTACCCATATCAAATATGGGCGGGTTGAATGATTACCCATTTTATGTTTACCCATTTTCAACCCGCCACATTTGACACAACCCGCCCATTTGACACCTCCAGTCTCGTGTGTAAGCTAAAATTTCGTAAAGGATATTTGACCGGTCATTCTAAGCTATGTATGGATACGCCATTGTCTAATAGGGAAAATAAATAGATAGTATTGCACCGTAAATACATTGTTGTTTTTCTCCTTCTAATTATCCAGTTCTTGAATCATGTTCATAAAATTAATTTAAATTTGTATCAAGTAAGTCTTATTGAGAAATAAATACTCTCTAGTAATAAATTTTTTATTCTTAGGACTCGAACCTATTCAAGATAGATATAATCATGGAAAACCGCAAGACCCATCCATCCCGCCCCATCCTTTCCCCTTCCATGGTGAAGGAACATCATTAACAGGCAAATAATGATTTGTCACTGAATGATTTCATTAGTCTAAGTTACTAACTGGAAGATGGACCACAATAGTATGTATGAAAATACATTAAATAACTCCTAAAGATAAAAAGTAATAGTCGAATTAGAAATGTCAAATTGGTTTGTCTTGGTCAAGTTTTATACTTGGGAATAAGTACAACAAACTATCACATGAAGAGCCGAGATTAGGAGTTTAGGGGTTCTAAATCAATTTGTTTGGGAGTTCACAAGTTAATATGCAGTAAAATATTAATTTTTTTTATGCAAATAGAATCTACTAGTGAATTTGTCCGAACCCATAAACCCTATCTAGCTTCGATTTTGCTGAGATTGTTGTAGTAGAAAATGCAAAAATAGTCTTTTAAGTTAAGCTAGTCTTGGAAAGACACGTCAACAACTTAGAATTATTGGATGATTAATTGTGATATGCTGTACTCAACTTGTCTTCTTGAATTAATAGTAGTAATTAAGGTGCTCTCGTTAAATTTTTATTACTACTATATATACAACAAAAGTGATGAATATTTGGAAAATGGAATTTGGATATATAGTTCATATTTCGTCCCACATCGGGAAAAGGCCGTATTGTCAGTGTGAACTTTGGCTATTTAACTGGAGGCGTATGTTGAGTTTAGCTCAACTCGTCCTGTCGGGGGTGTTTAGGCGATTCGCTTATGATCGTATAGAGACTGGCGGATTGTGCCAACACCCACGAAACGAACACACTTTTACTAGGCGAGTAGGCCCGCCCTACTTTGGTGGGCTTGCCCGCCAATTTTTGGAAGCTCTCAATTTTCTTTGAGGGCTCACTAATCAAATGCAAAATGAATAAGTCTACACTATTGTGTCTAAGCTGCTGGTTTTGGATCCTCTGTTTCTTTGAATTGTAAATGGTTTCAACTCATTAGAAAATTTCGAACTGAAATGTATAGTATGAATATATATATGTTAAATTTAATAATTTTCAAATATAAAATAATTAGGTTTAATCTGGTGACTTTTGGTTATTACACTTTAATTAATTAGATTTAAAATTAAAAGATACTCTATAACTTATATGCAAGCACTCCAAGTAAATGCATAAAGATCAAATAATACATCAATAAGATTTTACAATGATGAACAATTGAAGTGATATAGTTGTTTGAAGTGCTTCTTCAAGAATATAGTTGCGTTCAAGAATATAGTTGCGAAGGAAATATTTTAGTAGTAGAATATTTTGAGAAGATATTTTAAAAGTAAAAAATAATAATTTTTCAAACAATACAGAAATTGATATGATTGGGATGATTTTAAAAATCTAATTTTTGTTATACATTATTTTTTAAAAAAATCAAAAAATTAAGATGGTATAATTTTTATAATTTTTTTAAAAGGACCGACCGAGCCGTCTCTTTGACACTCCTACTTATTATTATATAAATCATTCCCTATCCAATTCTTTTTTGCTTTTTTTCTCTTTTCCATTATACAAATTCAAATTATATAAAATTCAATGTATAACTCGATTCAATTGTATACGAATTCAAATTATATATAGATATACAAATACAATAATTGATACATATACATAGTAGTTACATATATACAGTTATCTAACCGATATATATATATTTATGCAATTTGCTTCTCTGCTTCTCTCACTCGCTTCTCTCCTCCGTCTCCCAATCTTGCTCGTCTTACTCCTCCATTTCTTAATTTTGTTGGCCAAATATATAAATATATATGTATAATAGTAACATGTATATAATTACTTTGACATATATATATACAATTCGTCTTTCTCCATTCTCTGCCCTTGCTTGCTCGCCTCTCTCCTCTCTCTCCCAATATCTCTTGCCACTCTCCTCGTTATAATATGTAGCTACGAATCGTAATTAGCAAACTATAGTTATGGGGCATAATTAAACTATTTTTGAGTAGCTATATGTGCAATTTCCGCTATAACTAATCAAAATCACTAACATATTTAAAAAAACAATTATAGTTCCATAGAAAAATAACTTCATGAACATAAAATTTGTTATTTCATAGTTACATTCTATTAAATTAGACCAAAAATAAAATACATAAATATTAGAAGTGTAGCTAAGGAATCCCTATTAAATGCTAAAATATTGTTATTTTAAAAACTTTCCTAATGTAATCCATAAATCAGTTGCAGATAATAATCCATTTCCTATTATTCCTTAATTTTTTTCTAATTCTCTCCAGTTATTTTGTTATACGGAATATATTATTGATGAATTATACTGTATATTATTGTATATCTTGATATGCTCCCACTATGTTATATGCTGTAATAATTTAAAAAAAAAAAAATAATATGCAAGGGGTCCCAAAGATGGATGTTTTCAATGTTTCATAAGAATGAGATAACTGTGCAATGTGCATAGCAATAATTAATTCAGTCAGAAATTTGTCCTACCTTTTAGCTTTCGGCCTCTTTATTATAATTTGGTTTGCCTTATTTTGTTTGTCATTTTCTTCAAGTATGAATTGTATTGTCCGTGTCAATTATATTGATGTTTTATTTTAATTTTAACTTACATTTAATAATAGTAAAATATTCGGACATTTTATCTTATCGCTAATTTTATTTCTCCAAGAATATCTACTCATCTGTCTCAATATTCCCATTTTTTCAAAATGTATCCTTTGAACATAGAAATTTTGATTGACCAATATTTTAACACCATATAACAAAGTCGATATAACCATTACTTTTAACTTTTTTAGTTTTGGTGATGTCTCTTCATTATATATGAATATTGTGCATAGATTAGTTATTTGTGGAATTGACTGACAAGAATTTTGTAGTTTTTCTACATTTTGATTAATAGGCCTCTGATTTCCTCTATGGGCTTATTCGTCTCGTAGATTTCAAGTCCATTGGGCTGCTTTTAATTCCCCATCGACTGGTCCGATTCACCGGGTTATATCTGTTCTCAACAAAAATAAGGAATGGTTACAAATTTGGCTACTCGATTAAAAAATATTTATATCCGCTAGTAATTTGAAAGAAGAGAAAATAGTCTGTACATGATCTTACACCTATCTTGAGAAGGCAAAAATATTGTTTCTGATAGGCCATTTGATCAAGTAAAGTATAGCAATAACCAAGTATGTAAAACAAATATAGAAGTGAAGAATCCATAATAAAAGTATAAAACTACGAAGAAGAGAATAATAACAATAAAAAATATGATAACTAAGGTAAGGGGACATAAAAAATCAAAGAATAAGATCGTAGGAGAGTAAAAAATAATATTAATGAGGAAACTAGACCATGTTTGACTACCTAGTACCTACTAACATTCTACCATAATACTCAACCTATATCGGAACATATCATCAATAAGTAATAAATTGCATATATGTCGTGTCATGTTGAATCACTTCTCCTTAATACTTATTTGATCTACTTCTATCTCAACTCACGACTATAGTAAACTCCTTTCACATCTCCACGCTAAAATGTTTGCTTTTGTATAGGATGATGTGGTCCTTCATATTTATTGGGGCCAAAGAAGATTGATATTTTTATTAAATAGGAGCAAACAAAAATAGGAAAACCACCAAACATTTCATTTTCTTATCACCTCAAAATTGATTGTCGCCTTCAAATTGAGATGAAAGGCCAAAGTAGAGCCATAAATTTATATAAACGCCTATTTTGAATAGTCTAAATCTTAAATTCCTATTCCATAATGTGACTTTATCATTCAATCATTTTATATTTATACTATGTAGATATTTCACACAAAATCTAAATTAAATAATATAATTTGAAAAGAAATTTTACTTTTTAACAAATGAAATGATAATTCCATGTTCGATGATTAATATCCTCTCATTTTCGTAAGTTCTGTTGTGATGTGACTGAATTAGTCTCCCAAATGGGCGGTTGGATTAAATTTTTGTGGATTAAATGAGTTGACTTAATAATTGATATTAGGGATGTGCAAAAACCGAATCGACCGATAAATCAAACCGAAAAATGTTATTGGGTTGTTGTTATTGGGTAATTGGGTTATTGGGTTTTTAATGTGTTTTTATAAAAAAAGTTATTGGGTTATTGATTCGATATCGAGTTTTACTATTGGGTTATTGGGTAAACCGATAACCCAATTAGATAGTAATAATTTACTATTTTACCCTCTCTAATAATTAAATATTAATAATTTAATATATAACTAAAACTATAACTATATCAAATTATATTAGTACTCTATCTAGTTCACACTAGGCCGCTTTACTAGTTTTTATTCATTATTAAAAACCTAAAAACTAATGTAAGGGTTCACAATTGTAGCTTTTGATTTTAGTTTAGTTTTAGTTTTAGTTTTAGTTTTAGTCTTGTTGGACTATTTGATTTTAGTTTTAGTTTGTAATTGTAGGTTGTAGCATTTGCAAGTTTGTAAAGGTCTGTAATTTGATTAACATAAAAAATCGCATACTATGTTTTGGCAGTGACATGTAATTATAACCTTCGTACTATATTTAGATAAGTAGGAAGTCATATTATATTTTACGGATATTTTCTTATTGGGTAAACCGAAAGCCGAACCGATAACTATCAAAAATCGATAAACCGAAAACCGATAAAGAATATCTTATTGGTTTGTTATCGGGTTAGCTTATTTTAAAACCAAAAACCGAAAAACCGAACCGATAATACATAAAACCGAACCGAACCGACCGATGCACACCCCTAATTGACATACTATTAGCTTGTGCAAAAATTACTTGGATTAAAATAGGTTAAAATTTGTTTCGTCCAATTCTTACTAAGGGTGTGTTTGGTATGGAGAAAAATGTTTTGCATGGAAAATATTTTCCTATAAAATGTTTTCCTGGAAAACAAGTAGATTTTGGACTTATTTTCTTATGTTTGGTTGGTGAGTAAAAAATATTTTCCGAAAATGATTTTTTGTGTTTGATAGTACTTTTTGTGGGTGGGGGCAGGGAGAGGGGTTAGGAGTGAAAAAATAAAAATTTGAAGTTGATAGTATTTTTTAGAAAAATAATTAATTTTTTGGGGGGTTGAGAGTGGGTGGGGGGCTGTCCGGGGAGGGGGAGGGGGGTAGGAGTTTAAAAATAAAAATTTAAAGTTGAAAATATTTTTTAAAAGTAAAATTAATTTTTTGGGAGGGGGGGGAGTGGGGAAGGGCTGACCGGTGGGGATGGGGGTGCGGGGTAGGAGTTTAAAAATAAAATTTAAAGTTGAAAATATTTTTAAAAAGCAAAATTAATTTTTTGGGGAGGGGGTGGGGTTGGGGGAAGGGCTGGCCGGTGGGGAGTGGGGGTGCGGGGGTAGGAGTTTAAAAATAAAAATTGAAAATTGAAAATATTTTAAAAAACAAAATTAATTTTTTGGGGAGGGGTGGGGGTGGGGGAAGGGATGGCCGGTGGGGAGTGGGGTGCAGGGGTAGGAGTTTAAAATAAATATTTGAAGTTTAAAAATATTTTTAAAAAGCAAAATTAATTTTTGGGAAGGGGGTGGGGTTGGGGGAAGGGCTGGCCGGTGGGGAGTGGGGGTGCGGGGGTAGGAGTTTAAAAATAAAAATTGAAATTTGAAAATATTTTTAAAAAACAAAATTAATGGGAGGGGGTGGGGGTGGGGGAAGGCTGGCCGGTGGGGAGTGGGGGTGGGCGTCAGGGAGATCGCGGTGAAAAAAATTGAAATAATTTTTTTAAATTGATGTTTTTCCCCCAAAAAATATAATTTGAAATTAGAGGAGAGTTTGTTTTCCTTAATTTTTGAAAGGAAGTCATTTTTCCTTAATTTTGAGGAAAATAAATTGATTTAGAAAAAAATTCAAAACTTTTGTCCCAACCAAACATGGGAACCAAACACACTCTAAGTTTTAATTATTTAATTTATTTTTTATAATCTTTTAATATCTAATAATATTATTTATAATTATATAAAACATATCAATAAAAAAATATTTTAAAAATATTTTGATAGAATTTCTCATAAATTAATTTGAGCTAGATATCAAATCGAAATTTGATGAACTGAAATGAGTTACGCTAAGTTAATATATGAGAATAATCAACCCAAATTTGGATGGATTGACTGGATTACAATTCCACCGTCATTTTTCTAATAAAAATGTTTATTTAGATTTCAAATGATGAAGTAGAACTTTTGTTGTAACAACTGACAAGTCTATATGCAAATAAATATACTTAAAAGGACCAAAATGATAGTGATTATAAACTACAAGTCAAAACCAATTTGGCTAATGTTGTATTATTAAATCTAAAATCCCATGACATTATCAAACAAGAATTTAGGACTGAATCCACAAATATGTCATTTCAATTTCAACTCATAAACCCTTTTATCTTTGGAGCAAAAGACATAAATTTTATAAGATCACAAAATATCTGTTTATATCCTTTTTTATAAGATATACATTTTATTTTTTAAGTAGCCTCGAATTATAATAATATTACATAGGGAGTAGCATCTTTTTTTGTGTGTGTGTGTCATCTTTGCGTAGGTATCATACTAGTATCGTTTAAATTTTATCCGATATCTCTAAAGAAATACATATAATTTTATTTTGCTATACTAGTTTTATTATAAAAACTAAGAATTTTTTTTTTTTAAAGAAAATAAAAATAAAGTGTAAGATGAAAATTGCTTTGAAATCTTATCCACCAATGAAAAATATATAATTGAGGATGTAACCCATGACGTGATAGTTGCCAATTTTCTTTCTTTATTTTTTTCTAAGTTGGCGTACGTGTTTAGTTGCTACTTCTTGTTTGCGTCAATCTTTATCTAATTCTACAGTAAATTAAAGTCTTAATAATGATAATAAATAGTATAGTGTATTATTACAATAATCTTGATGTCCATTATCACTAAGGAGAAAAATCGACAAATATAATTCATTATAATTCAAACAGAAGAAAATATTTTTAAAAAAAAGAAATGTTATGTTACATATGTTTTATTTCATTGAGACTATTCGCAGTCACCTTTGATTCTTCATTTTGAATATACAAATGAAATATGATTATTATTATTATTATTATTATAGTGCAAGTAAAAAGGTTTCCATACTTTAAATTATAAATGATGTGATGCATATATAAGTCCAAGCTGGATGACATTGATTCCCAATAAGGTCCCATATTAGTTTAAGAAATTGACAGATGTAATTGACAAAAATAATTGGCATCCCCTTTTGAATACCTTATAATTAAATTTACCCTATTATATTTGACAAAATTACGCGAAAAGACAAATATTTAGAGTATATTATATAATTATAATTTTGATTATTTTTAATTTGTGGTTGTAGTTTTGTGAATTTTTGCTATTTAGTATTGTAATTATATAAATTTAAAATTTGTATAATTCGGTCTCTGGTTATATAAATTCAGAATTCGTATAATTTGGTTTTTGATTGTATAAATCCAGAATATGTATATACTTACCTTACCTATTTGTATACGATTTATGATTTTTTTTTAATAAATTACTATATTTGTATACTGACGAGCGAAAATACAAATGTAGTTCGAAAAAAATCTAAATGTGTAAGCACAAAATTTGTATATATTTATCATGTTTGTATATTCACAAGCAAAATATACAAATAGACAAATGAAATATACAAAACACAACCTCCATTTGTATATACTTATTCTGTTTATATATTTGAAAGCGAAATATACAAATCGCAGCCTCCATAGCAAATAAAATTATATCTATAAAATGCAATTACCTAAAGTTTAACAAACAAAACTATATCTATAAATCGCAATTACCAAAATTTCGAGTATAAGCGTTATTACATTATCACTGTTATTTCTGAAATTTTCGTATTATATTTTACACATTATTTCAATAGGAAGTGGACTCTTCAATTATGTATAATTCACTACCCAAAATGTGTAAAATGAATATGGACTTCACTTTATGGATACGTAAGATGATGAAAATGCAAAAGCCATAAAAACTCCCTAAATTATTGGGCTTTAATCACAGCACTGTTATAAAGCACAGCGATATGGTAGGCGCTTGACCTAATGAATTTTCATATATTTTTTCAAACGAAAAATTAGTGAAATACATATCTTATATATATTTTTTTCTAATATTTTCTTATATTTTTAAAATCCTCTAAAAAATTTTATTTCTCTCATAATACTAAATTATTTTATAATGTATTCGAGCTAATATTTAATGTATCTGAGCTACATATTATGTATTCGATTTATTTTATAATGTATCCGAGCTAATTTTTGATGTATTCGAACTACATATTATATATCCAGTTTATTTTATAATATATCCGAGCTACATATTATGTATCTGATTTGTTTTATTTTTTCAGAGATTAATGTAATTACAAACTAAATAAGGATACATTGTAATTTCATATTAGAATTATGTGATTCCTAAAATTTATACTTTTTTCAACGTTGAGGTGCTACCTTAGTACGATTTTTTTATATATATATTCAGTTTTCGAATTCGAAATATATGGGTTAAAGTGAAAAAATATTTATCATTCCATTACAATTTTTTATGATTTTGTTTTCAGTTACTATATGGTCATAGGTTTTTTGTATCAAACATCAAATATTAAAATGGACTACTTAAACCTCTAAAAACTACTTAGCAAACTTTTAAGAGTTAAAATTTTCTTCTAGGTAATGACCAAATAATCTTGATAATATTAATATATTATTAAATTATTTTATAATTTATATAAGATACAAAATAAAAAATTTATAATCTAGCTTGTCTCAAAATTAGAATAGTAAATTAGTAGATAATTAAGTAATTATGTAATACCATTATTATTATTCTATTATTAGTATTTTATTTTCCAACTGTATTACTAATGTTATTTCTTTTAGGTGATCATATTTATCATTTTTGTTGCTTGTACTTTCTTTCCTACAATATCTTATTTTATCCATAACTTTTACTTGTGTTTTTGGCAAACCTATTTTTGATTTTCTCTTAAACTGAAGGTCAATTTATTGGAAATAATCTTTTTATTTCATAATATAGAAGTAAGATGTGTATACATAGCCCTTCCTCTGCATATTCTATTTATAAGATTGCACTGAATATTGATCAACATATTATCGTTATTGTCTCATTACTTATGCGGTTCTATATCAAGTAGAACATCTCGTCTTAAACTCTTGCATTTAAATCGACGAGTAGATGCATATTCATGTATATTATAGGCCCGGAAGTACATATTATTTTTTTATAAGATATAAATAGAATTGCGTATATATTATTTTTTTTCTCTTCAAATTTCAATATTTTAGTTATGGAATACTATTGTTGTTAACTTGCTCTACTGAATGGAGTGTTTAAATGAAAGATAATTAAGTTTTTGTATTATCGAAATATACATATTGTATAACTATTAATTATTAAATATGTAATTTTAAAAACGTGAATTAAAAGTTTGGAAATGTAGTGATTATATATATATAGTTTTCATTTTGTTGGGTACTTGGAACTAAAGTACAAAAGCTTACGTCTCCATTAAATTCTCACGCGCTTTACCCAAAACAAGAGATAGCGACGCCACTTTATTGCCCACCATAACTTACTTCTACTTTCCGCCACCGTTTATCTCACTCGCGACTCCAAGAATGACTTACTTTTTTTTTTGTTTTGAGTGTTTGATTGGGACACAAAATTTAACAAGAAAATATAACAAATTTTTTTAAATATTTTCTTTAATTCCAAATTAATGTTTTTTTATATTTTGTTTTATTTGTTTAATTTATATTTGAAATGTTTTGATTTTTTAAAAGATTGCGATATTTCGATCCATTTATATGTGTCTCGGCTAATTTAATAAAATACGGATAAAGATCCGATCAAGTAATATTAGGTCAAGTAATGTTCAATGACCTTATAGATTTATGACATGTGTACTATAAAATAATTTATGATTGAGATTCATTTAAATTATATACTCATTATAATAATAAAAATAATAAAGTTGTCAACTTTTTTATTTTTTAAAACTATCAAATAAAACAATTGAATGTATCCAAACTAATATTTTCAAGAAAATAATTTAAGATTGACGGGAATAAGCGAACTTCCTGACTTTTTACCCGCCAAACTTCTTTGGCAGTAATTTCACACATGCTTTCTCGAAATTATGTAGCAATCTCCCAAAATATATCAAACTTTTGAGTTATAAATAAAAATTCAACTAAAAAACATGATAATACATTTAAAAAAAAAAAAACTTATTTGGAGGTTTTCAAATAATTATAAAAATATATCTAAACATATTCTTCAAAAGTGTCGTGTTCTTCAAAATTATTATTAATTTGAAAAATTCAATACAAGTACGAGATTTCGCAGATAAAAAAGCCGGGAAGTCCGCATATTGCAACTGGTCTTATTTTTTTCTTGAAAATATTAGGTAGGATACACTTCATTGTTTTATTTGATTGTTTTAGAAAATAAAAATAATTGATGATTTTATTATTTTTATTACTATAATGAGTATATAATTTAAATAAATCTCAACCACAAGTTATTATACTGTACACGGGGCATGAATCTATAAGACTATTGAACATTACTTGATCTAATTATATTTAATCGAATCTTTATCCATAAAATACTTATCACCTCTCCTCAATAAAAATTGATGATAATTCTATCTACTAAAACTAAAACATATAAGATTTGATTATGCATAATATTTAAGAAAAAGATAAAAATAAATAAATTTTTTTGTAATAAGAAATAAGTTGTAACTTTTTTTATGATTATATAAATGATCTCATAATTTGAAGCGAAATTGAAAATTATAATTAGGACAGACTGAAATGAAAGTGCCACGTAAATGAATATAGAGACAATATGATATATTTTTTTGGGTCGTTTTTATATGTTATTATTTTAGAGTTTCTGTTTCTTAAGAAACAAGGTAGTTTATCATTGTGCACTTGTTTAATGATCTATTGAAGTCAATTTTTTTAATAATTTAATTTGTTAGATTAATTAAATTGACCAATTAATATGAATTATAGTTACATCTATTGAAGTCAATTTTTTTAATAATTTAATTTATTTATTAATTAAATTGACCAATTAATATGAATTATAGTTACTTTCTCTTTGTATACTTTTAAGTAAAATAACTCTTAGTGTTAAAATTGAAAGAATAATGTTATTTATGTATTAATTTTGTCAAATGATAAATATTAAAGAATAATTATTTTTAGTAAGGTCGACATATAAATAGGAACGGATGTAGTATTTAAAGTTACTTTCTCTTTACATTTTACTTATTTATTATTGGTTTGACACACATAGATGTGACAAATATGCGGTTAGGTTGAAATTAGAGAAATTAAAATAAATTTAAATATAATTGAGTTGGGTCCTGACACACACAAGTTTTTTTTGGGCCTAATGGATGGACTCGAATGAGCTAAAAATAGGTTGAGTTTTGAGCCGCCCTATTTAACTCGCTTAGTCTCAGTAATTTTAAGATATTGTTATTTAATTATAACCACCACTTTAATTTCAACTCAATATTTTTTTTTGAAATAGGAACATGCATTGCAATCAATATAAAAGAAAAGGTCTTAAAACAAGTTAAAATTAGACATTAAATTGGGTTCAATTGAAGATTTTTTTTAGAATGAATTAAGAGTTGAATGAGTTGAAATTAAATTAAATTCAAATTATCTTAAGCGTAACCTATAAAATTATGAATGGATTGGGCATGTTACATATATTTGACCACATTTCATCACTCTAAACACGCAAATAGAACGACTCTTGATTTTGCGCAATAGGCAGGGGTGTGCATCGGTTGATTCAGTTCGATTTATCGATTTTTGGCCATTAACGGTTCAATTTTTTCAATAAGAAAATTCTCATTATAAATAAATATATGATTCTCATTTCTCTAACAATTTGACATGGTACAGTGAGAGAAGCAAATCAGGTGTAAATACTTTGATATAGTGAAATCAGAAATATAATGAGAAATTGCATCAATAAAAGTAAATATAGTACGAAAGCAACAATAACATGTTACAATCAAAATATAATATGGAATTTCTAATGTGAAGTAGAAGTACAATCACATATGAAGTATGTTAAACCCTTGTGTAGAATACTAATATAGTTGTCCAGTTATGTTAGATTATTAATATAGTAAGTAATATTTATGAAGGGTATAGAAGTAACTTAATATCATCTTAATGGGTTATTGATTTACCCGATACCTAATATTAAAAATTGATACCAAATCGTTAACCCAATAACTCAATACTAAAATTGATATAAAATCATTAAAAACTCGCTAACCTAACTATTTTTTTGGTTCGCTTATTGATCGATTCAATTTATGTGCACCTCTAATAATACCTGAATTAGATGTAAATGATAAATTATATCTTGATATCATAAACTAAACATGTAAAATTAATTTATTCTTAATATTATTTTAATTTTTCATAGCCGCATTAATAATATACTACTCCTATACTAGCATATTAAGATGAATGATAAAAAATAATAAAAATTTATATCACGGATGGGAGAGAGTATTAATAGACGAAGTAGACAGGTGGCATGAGCTTAAGATGGGCCCCACTGGATAAAGAAGCACATCTCTTCACTCTGTTTCTTTATCTCATATCTCGCGATATTATCCGACAAGAGAAAAATACCCTTGATATGATATTTCATTCAAATCTCATTAATTTGTCTCCACAAGAAAGTCATTTATTTCTTTTTACTTTTTTATTCTTTAAAAAGAGGAAAAGTACAAGAGACGTAATATTCACGAGAAATTATCTCCTGCGACCCGGCTTACGTTCTTATAGACTGTTACCCACTAAAGAGCTGAGAAAATTCATATCTAATGTACGAGGTTGTTCCTCTACTCTGGGGGTGCGTAGTAGAGGATTGAAATGTTTAATACGTAGAATAATCTCAGAATAAAATATGAAATTACTTTATTTTAAATTTTTTCGTCTTATAGTTTAATTCGACACGGAGTATAATATAAAAGGAATTTTTAAAATTTGTGGTCCAATTAAATGATGAAAATTTGTGTGGACGATATATTATTTCATTAAGGATACATAAAATAGACGTTATAGTTAAATTACTAGTTAATATAGAAATATGTCATTCTTTTTTTAGCAAACTAAAAAAGGAAAATAGCCACATAAATTGAAATAATGGAAGGGAGTAGTAAATTTGATTAAAAAATAATAATCATTATTTGCACTAAAGTAATGAAATTAGCTAATCATCTAGGACACGTCAATTTGCTGATTCCACCGATCAAACTATTCCTAAATTAGCTATTTTTTTTAAAAAAAAATGTTATTGTATTTCACAATAATACGATATAAATTATTAAATAACTCCACAAGTATCCTTATCCCTCCAACTAAATTCTATAGGCAATGTTTTTCTTTTTTAATAACTATGTCTAGACACCTAATTGAAGTTTTCCTTTTATAAATATTTAGATACCGAATTGTATTATTATTAGAAAACTTGAAACTTTTTGGACTCATAATATGTATCAGTGTTTAAAAACTACTCCTATATATTAAGTATAATTTTATACGTAAAATTTAAAAAAATTAAAGTAAATAAATTTTAACCTTATAAGATATATTTTTAATAGATTTTCACCTCGAATGATAAAATTATCTTAAAATTATTATCATCACATCTTTGACTGAGTGGTGGTTTTCACATGGAAAAGCCAACTTTGTGAAAAGTTCCAAAGGTATAATCATCTTTAGAAAATAAAAAAATTTAATAAAACCTAAACAAGCTTTTGTAGCTTAAGGATTTTTTTATTTATTTCATGTCAAATCCTTAAAAAAAATAATTCATTTTTCCTGAAAAGTGGCAAAAGTAACCATACATACAAACCTTTTCCTCCCCATTTTGTTTGGTTGCTGCTAGATCATAAGACAAATTAATTTCATATTAAGAATACACGCGTTGTATATTCTAAGAAAACAATATTTATTTATATGAATATCATTTATCTAATAGTTGGAAAAGAAATTGACAGATTTAAGGGATATTTTATCAGTTTATAATTTAATTTATTTTGAAATAATTAATCAGTATAACTATTTCGTTTGTTACCATAACATATTATTGTATATAACTTATCACATAATTATCAGATAACAAATCGAATCTTCATTAATTACATTCAAACTATTTAAATTAGTCGAGTCATAAATTTTTGAAACTTAATAAGTACTCCATATCGAAATGAAGACAAAAGACTTTTTGCATTATTATTATTATAATAAAGAACCAAAATGAGGTAAGCAGAATTCCTTTTGACCTTGTAGGCTAAAAAATGGAGTATTTAAATGTAATTAATCAACAAATTTGAAACAATATTGTGTTCATCTCGAGCTTCATGTGCTTCATAATTTAATTATATTTGTTTTAACAGGACCAATGCATTTCAGGCAAAGTGTCTCATGCACTGTGTGTGGACAGCTATCCCCATCGAGCCAACTATATATTAATAATATAAAAACTCCCAAGTCCCATCAATCTTTATGTATTTTTTTAATTTGACATCAAAGTCATTTATATTTGAAAAAATTCATATTCTAGTAAAAAATAAATTCTTCTCACAAACTTATACTCTCTTAGTTTAAAAAAAATGGTCTACTTTGACTTGAAATAAAATTTAATTTTTTTTTTTTTAATTTTATGGTTATAGATTAAAGTTATGACAAATGTATCAAAATGTTCTTTAATCTTATGACCTTAAATATGTCACGTGGAAAGTTAAAATTATACAAAAAAAAAGAAATTATTTTTTAAAAATAAACTAAAAAAAAATTAGATCATTTATTTTTAAACAGAACGAGTATTAAAAACTTCTAATTAACAAAATGAGGAATTTTAACCATCCACTACATCTCATATATTTATGTTTCTTGTGGAAAGAAATTTGTGGAATTTGAATTAATTCAATACTGAAGAGTTGCATCCACCCTTCTGAGCCATTGAATAACTTATTTGATTATTAGCTACCAAACGTGTTTAATTTATCATATCATATATTTTAAATATTTAATAACTAACATACATTAATAAAATAAAGCTCACGATGCACCAAAAATAGTATAGAAAGATGTGTCCGGAGCCTAAAGGGTATAAAATATTAACAAAAATTTTAAAATGGTATATGAATTTTTATTTTAATCAAAAGGGCAAATTCGCTAGAAAAGGAGCGATTTCTGTCGGTGAAAAAAATTTGATAAAAAGAAATGACAGCGATTTCCAAAATAATTTTTTAATAAATAGCTGCCTAAACAGCGATTTTTTTAATTTTTTATTTGAAATTAAAAAAAGAAAAAGAAATTAGGAGCAAATCGCTGCAAGTGCAGCTATTTGTCTCCAATTTTTATTTTTATTTTTAAATCAATTTTTTAGAAAATTTTGATTGCTACTTATTTTAAAAAATCATTAAAAAAAAATTTATTTTGGAATAAGTAGTAGAAAAATTTAAAATTAAAATTTCTTAAAAATTTTTAAAATTTTAAAAAAAAAATTTAAAAAATTTTTTTTTAAAAATTTATTGGAAAAAAAAAATAAAAATTTGGAGACAAATCGCTGCCCTTAGTTTTTTTTTCTAATTTTAAATAAATAATTTAAAACATTTAAGAAATAAGCAGCAATTTATTAAAAAATTATTAATAAAAAATTGTTTTGGAAATCGCTGCCAAGGCAGCGATTTTACTTTTACCACGAGCGAAATCGCTGCCCTTCCAGCGATTTTGCCCTTTTGGTTAAAATAAAAATTCATATACCATTTTGAAATTTTTATTAATATTTTATACCCTTTAGGCTTCGGACTCATAGAAATATATTGTATTTACGAATTGTTATCAAACATAAATTTCTTCTTGACTAAAATGAAGATAAAGATTTGATATGTTTTCCTTGACTAATACTAAATTAAATATAATAAATGATTACTTCTCTTTAATATAAATATAATCGTTTGTCCCAAAAATTAATTAAACTAAGCCATCTCTTGACTAACTATAGTCTAACAATTCTAGAGACACTTTTATGATTTGACACGTGTATTTTAGGTTATAATGTATTTAATAGAGCCATTGAACATATCATTTAATTTATCTCAATTGATATTTATCTTCTTTAATTTTGAACGTGTATAAATAAAATAAACATAAAAAGACTTTAGTTATCTTCCTTGTTTCCTTCCATGCATATTTTTTCCAAAAGACCTTTTTTGGGGTCTTTTTCAACAAAATTGCTATGCTAAAGGCATTATATTGTCAGAGATCAAAACAATACCACCATTACACTACCATAATGTCACCTATAATAAAGTGACAAAATTAGTTCATGGAATTATAATTCATTTAAATTTGGATTAATTATTGATTTCTCCATTTCAATCATAACTCATTTTGGTTCATCAAAGTTTGGTCTAATAACTAGACCAAATATTGATTTATGAGAAAACTTAGTTCACTTGAATTAGAAACGAGATAATTCCGTGATATTGGAATGTTTAGTTTTCAACACATGAGTTATATTGTCAATTCTTATTTATGATCATTAAATAAAAGCTTAATGGTAAATTGATTCTATATTTGCAAGCCAACCTCTTAGCATGAATTTCGAACTAGGCACCTCAATTTGGATGATGAGTTCAAATTCCACTTCCCCTTCAACTTAAAATCACAAGTCTCTTTTACAGTGAATAAGTTTGAGAATTTAATTAAAGTATTTTTCGTTCTCACAACTCTTTTTCACGACTTCAATTTTACTATAATATTTCTCACATCTCATCTTGTCGTGCTTCAACACACAATTTAAGGTCCCAAAAACCTTAAAAATTTCCATGGTAAATCACATAGGTGAATTTTATATCTAACACATCAAATGAGTTAAGATGAAATTTTTAAAAAATAATCAATAAATTACAATTAGTATCTGAAGTTAAATAATGCTTAATGAAAGAAATTATATGTATATCTTATGGTATAATCATACCGATGGTTTGTTCAACTTATATTTGACATTGTATATATAAAAGTCAATAAGTTAATCTCTCATGTATAAAACAAGCTCTATACACTAAATAATCAACTTTATAAATAAATGACATACATATATAAGATCTATTTAAATATTTATTAAATTCTATGATAAATATTATTGTCATCGTCAAGCTAACATTGGATGTTGCTTGGATTATATAGAGCAATATTAATCTCATAAGTATAAATATTGATCGATTTATATGGAGTATAATTTTATTTAACAAATATATCTATAAATAAATATAACTTGAAACAACAACATCATCATCTCATTTATTATTTGATTCTTGTTCACGGTACAACCATATGAAAATTAAAGTAAATTAGAGTTTGACACATTATATAGAGAAAGCTAAGATTTGTCTCTCTGAGATGGATGAATTCTCACTCATTGTGTATATATCAAGAATGTTTGGTGTGCATGATAATACTTGAAGGGCTCTTATTTATAGTACGATTTCAAATGAGTAAAATAAATTTGGTCAATGCAATTTATTATTTTTCCATTTTTTGTTTCATATTTTATTTCTCCTAATTACAAAATACGTTGAATTTCTTACTACTTCCATTTGTGTGTTATAATTTTTCTTTTTCAATTATACATCCTTTTAAAGAAAAATCTTAATTAATTAAATTGATTTGGTCAATGCAAATTTACTTTCTATTCATTTGTCAAGTAAATATATATGAATTATCAATTTTTTAAAGAAAAATCTTAATTAAACTCTTCTGGTCAATGCAATTTGCTTTCTATTCATTTATCAAGTAAAATATATATAAATTATCAATTTTTTTTTAAAATTTTTTAATTGAACTGATCTGGTCAATGCAATTTGCTTTCTATTCATTATCAAGTAAATATATGAATTATCCACTTTTTAAGGAAAATATTTAATTAAAGTGGTATAGTCAATGCAATTTACTTTTTATTCATTATCAACAAGTAAATATATATATATACTCTACATAATTTATTGTTATTGTTTATAAGATAATTTGATAACTTTGAATGGAATTTTCTTATTAAATGTATTTTACTTTGTAATTTTCTTCTCTTCTTCTAGAATCATAAATTATTATTTCTAAAACAACCTAAAAAAGTCTCTCAGAGATTATAAACATTGTTATTAGAAAATAAATTATTTTTATTGCACTATTAAGTAAATCAGGCTAGGGTAGGGGTGTGAACTGAAAAAAGTGTTATTGAGTTATCGGTTAATAGATTTTTAATGATTTTATAAAAAAAATTAATGGGTCATTGGGTAAATCGATAACTCATTAAGACTTGTAATTTACTATTTACTATTTTTATTTGTACATAAATAATATATATATCTCAATATGTTACTAGTTATTGTCCTGGTCCTTTAATCTTCAATTTACACAAGAATTTACAACTTCACATTATACAAAAACGTAAAAATATAAAGAAAGAATCTTATTACTCTTAATTTTGCTTTGAGTTACATTTGTATGGGTCTTTTATGTTTGTTAATATTATTTCTATTTTATGAGCATTCCTTAATTTACATTATTGTTTCTTGCATCAAATTTATTAGAGAAATGATATATTTATTTTATAAGTATTTTCTTATTGATTAAACCCAAAAGACAACCGTTAAGGACCAAAATCGATAATTTTTTTTATTGGTTTAACGTATTCAAAAATAAAAAACCGATAAATCGAATCGATAATTCATAAAAAGGAATCGAACCGACCGACGCACACTCCTATGATATTTTATTCCTTAATATTTAGAACATAAATATTAAGTGGGGATGAGTATGTCTCGTTCTTTTTAAGGAGATTTAACTTTACTATATCATATTTTTTACCAATTCAATAATAATATTATTGACTTGTCTCTTCTTGAATAAACGTCGTGCAACTCATCAAAATTATGCTAAATTAGACGTTGAGTCCAACTTCCACCAAAAAAATTCCTCCCTTCAACTTTAAATTACCACTCTCTTTCATAATGAATAAGTTCGAGAACTTAATTAAACTATCTTTCGTCCTCACAACTCTCTTTACTACTTTAATCTTACTAATATAATATTTTTCACACATCTCATCCTTTTCATACTTCAATACAAAAGAAGAAATTAAACATCACTATTTATAAGTGTAAAATTCTTCCATAAATTTAACACTAGTAAAATATGAGTTGATGGTGGATAATTATTAATAGATCACACAATAATGATTACCTGAGTTACACAAAATATAATTAACAACTTTCTTTCTTATTTATACGTACGAACATGCATGATACAGTTGAATATTATAATCTAATATTAAAATATCATATTTGAACAAACTAGGTATGTTATAAGCGCCTTCAATATTGAATGTTCCACTTGACATAACAAAATCAAAATAGAATACTCAAAGTCATAAATAAATTCAGGCAACTCCTCTTGCTTTTTCTACAATGTAAATTAAAAAAACCATGTAAATAAAATACTCATAAATGTAATAAATAAAAAGAAAAAAGAGGTAATAGATATATCCCTTCAAAAATCAAGTAAGGCAGTTCCGATTGCATTTGAGATTCTGCTATTGCCTTAGTCTGAACAAAATGCATGAAAAACGTGAATTAGATGAAATAATATCTTCAATATAACAGTTATAAAATGCACAGTATGAATGATTAAGTTAAAAAGCAACATAAACACATAAAGAGATCATAGACGTTATATACTTAATGGCGCTAAACATTTTAGGTATATGATTTATCTCACATGATGAGATCTTTAGTGAGTTGAATTATTATACATGCACCAAAAGCAATTTCACTATCAAATTTGCATGTATAATTTAAATAAAGCACATACATAGAGATAATCAAATTTATTTTTGAAGTACGAGTAAAGATAATTTATAGACATACAATATAGGTTCCCCAGAAACTTATAAATTTCCATGGCAAATTACATAGGTGAATTTTACATCTAACACATAAAATGAGTTAAGCAGATTTTTTAAAAAAATAATCAATAAATTACAGTTAGTATCTGAAAATAAATATATGTTTATCTTATGGTATAATCATACCGTCTACCGACGATTTGTTCAAACTTACATTTGACATTGTATAGATAAATTTTATACTTATAAAAGTCAAAATAACTAAATCAAAATAGATAAAATAATCAACTTTATAAATAAATGACATGCATACATATATAAGAACTACATGAAGTATTTAAATAAATAATTATTCTATGATAAATATTATTGTCATTCTCAAGCCAGCATCGGATGCTGCTTCGGTTATATACTATCTAGTACATAATAAACTCACAAATATATATATTTAGTCACGTCAAGATAAATCATTTGTATATAAATCAATTCTCTTTATATATAATTATCGTGTTTACCTTACTTTTTAAATGACTTGGATTGGAAGGATTATTCCATCTAAGTCATTTTTTTGTGTTGCTTAATATGTTAAGGTTGGATCGATAGAGCAATGGGATGTTGTTTTTCAATTAATCTGAGAAATCAGGTCGCCATTATATTAATAACAAATAACTGGAAGTTTTGATTGAAAATAAGAAACAAAATTATAAGAAAGGAGAAAGTGGTGCAAACATAACAATTCATTCTTATATCAAACCTATTCTTCAAAAAGCTTATTGGGTTGTCTCGCCCTTTTGCTTCTGCGTGGCTCAAACTCTTCAACCACATGACTTGCCCCAACTATCTCAGTCTTACGCTTGGTACCTCTTTTCAAAAACTCAAGTACAGCAGATTTTGATCGAAATCTTTTTCCATACAGTGGCTCATAATAGTATTTATCAATAAGCCCAGCAGTAGCACCAGCCATACGAACTACTGATTTGAACTTCCAATCTTGTGGCAACCAACTCGGCCTCTGATCTGTATTGACCTCACACAGAGTCAGAAGCGTCTCAGCTGCAATGGTTGAATCAGCGACTACCTCATCACTCATCGTTAATTACTTGCACAAAAAGTGATATTTAATTTGAATATTTGGTGTACAATACTTGAAAATTCTTATATTATTTATAGTTGCGAGTGTTACATGAATATAATAAATCTGATCAATGCAATTTAGTATTCTTCCATTTTTGGTTCAATAGTTACATTCTCCTTATTCTTTACAACATACCATGAATTTGGTCGATCAATTGAATTTCTTACTACTTACATTTTATTTTATAATTTTCCTTTTAAGATTATACATCTTTTTAAGAAAAATCGTAATAATTAAAGAAATCTGGTCAATGCAATTTACTGCATATTCATTATAAAGTAAACATAATCTATTGTTATTCTTTATAAAATAATTTGATCTCTTTGAATATAATTTTCTTATTGAATGTGTTTTCCAAAAAAATAAAATAATAGTTGTCTATTATTGATTTAGTATACCTCTTAAAAAATTATACATAATTTGGATGATATTACTATTTTATCCCTTTAAAAAAAGTAAATTATCTCTTGATATTTTAAATTGAACAAATATTACTCCCTTTGTTCATTTTTATTTGTCATGTTGCGTTTTTCAAAAGTCAATTTGACTGATTTTTAAAGTTAAATTAGATTACACTATTTCGATATTTTAAACATGAAGATTTAGATATTTAAAAAGTATATGAAAAGTACTATAAATTGCAATTGTTTGCATATCAATATAGTGAAAAAATACATCTATAAATGTTGATCAAAGTTTTTGTAGTTCAACTCTAAAAATTGTAATCATCACAATTAAAAGTGGACAGAAGAAGTATTAACCAACTATTTTTTGTATAATAGACAACTATTATTGGACAAGAGAGTAATAGATTAATCAACATGAATATTCTCTCTATTATAATTTATATGATATTTTTCGAATTTTGAGATTCATACAAGTTTATCTTTGAATATATATTTTTAGATATATTTTAATTAATTTGAATTGCCAATTATTGTCATTCATAGTATTTTTTGCGTAGTTTACAAATATATAAAATTTAATTTCAAAAAAGTTTAAAAATTTCACGAGCAAATCTCTACACAAACTTAAGTTATTTGACTCTTGAAAAATGAAAGGCGTCTCGTAAATTTGACATAGAGAATATTATTTTCTATATTGTTATATCTTACAACACATAAAAGGAAATAAAAAGACAAAAAAAGAAAAAAGGATAGAAAAGAGAGGGACAAGTTAAGTTGATGTGGTGGGTCCCACAAGGCACAAGCCACATAATAATTTTTTCCATCAACAAATTTTCTTACACAATTTCCTTTTTATTTTATTTTTTATTGAAGGTTAATGAAATTGCTCCGATATTAACACACTCGAATTCTCTCATTGTGTATATATCAAGAATGTTTGGTGTGCATGATAATACTTGAAGGGCTCTTATTTATAGTACGATTTCAAATGAGTAAAATAAATTTGGTTAATGCAATTTATTATTTTTCCATTTTTTGTTTCATATTTTATTTCTCCTAATTACAAAATACGTTGAATTTCTTACTACTTCCATTTGTGTTTTATAATTTTTCTTTTTCAATTATACATCCTTTTAAAGAAAAATCTTAATTAATTAAATTGATTTGGTCAATGCAAATTTACTTTCTATTCATTTGTCAAGTAAATATATATGAATTATCAATTTTTTAAAGAAAAATCTTAATTAAACTCTTCTGGTCAATGCAATTTGCTTTCTGTTCATTTATCAAGTAAAATATATATAAATTATCAATTTTTTTTTAAAAATCTTAATTAAACTGATCTGGTCAATGCACTTTGCTTTCTATTCATTATCAAGTAAATGTATGAATTATCATTTTTTTAAGGAAAATATTTAATTAAAGTGGTATAGTCAATGCAATTTACTTTTTATTCATTATCAACAAGTAAATATATATATATACTCTACATAATTTATTGTTATTGTTTATAAGATAATTTGATAACTTTGAATGGAATTTTCTTATTAAATGTATTTTACTTTGTAATTTTCTTCTCTTCTTCTAGAATCATAAATTATTATTTTTAAAACAACCTAAAAAAGTCTCTCAGAGATTATAAACATTGTTATTAGAAAATAAATTATTTTTATTGCACTATTAAGTAAATCAGGCTAGGGTAGGGGTGTGAACTGAAAAAAGTGTTATTGAGTTATCGGTTAATAGATTTTTAATGATTTTATAAAAAAAATTAATGGGTCATTGGATAAATCGATAACACATTAAGACTTGTAATTTACTATTTACTAATATATAAATCTCAATATGTTACTAGTTACTGTCCTGATCCTTTAATCTTCAATTTACAGAAGAATTCACAACTTCACATTATACAAAAACGTGAAAATATAAAGTAAGAACTCTATTCCTCTTAATTTTGCTTTGAGTTACATTTGTATGGGTATGATTTTCATGTTTGTTAATATTAGTATTTCTATTTTATGAGCATTCCTTAAGTTACATTATTTTATAAGTATTTTTTTATTGGTCAAATCCAAAAGACAACGTTAAGGATCAAAATCGATAAAAAAATCTTATTGGTTAAACGTATTCAAAAATCAAAAACCGATAAATCGAACTGAACCGATCGACGCACACTCCTATGATATTTTACTCCTTATTATTTAGAACATAAATATCAAGTGTGGATGAGTATGTCTGGTTCTTTTTAAGGAGATTTAACTTTACTATATTATATTTTTTACCAATTCAATAATAATATTATTAACTTGTCTCTTCCTGAATAAACATCGTGCAACTCATCAAAATCTAGCTAAATTAGATGTTGAGTCCAACTTCCACCAAAAGAATACCTCCCTTCAACTTTAAATTACTACTCTCTTTCATAATGAATAAATTGAGGACTTAATTAAAATATCTTTCCTCCTCACAACTCTCTTTCACGACTTCAGTCTTACTATAATATTTCTCACACTTCTCATCCTTTTCATACTTCAACACAGAAGAAGAAACATAACTATTTATAAGTGTAAAATTCTTTCATAAATTTAACACTTATAAAATATTAGTTATTGATGGTGGATAATAATTAATAGATCATCATCGATAATTATTAATAGATCACTCGATGACGATTACCTGAGTTACACACAATATAATTAACAACTTCCTTTCTAATTTATACCAACAAACATGCATGATACAGTTGAATATTATAATCTAATATTAAAATGTCATATTTCAACAAACTAGGTATGTTATAAGCGCCTTCAATATTGAATGTCCACTTGACATAACAAAATCAAAATAGAATACTCAAAGTCATAAATAAATTCAGGCAACTCCTCTTGCTTTTTTACAATGTAAATTAATAAAATACTCATAAATGTAATAAATAAAAAGAAAAAAGAGGTAATAGATATATCCCTTCAAAAATCAAGTAAGGCAATTCCGATTGCATGTGAGATTCTGCTATTGCTTTTGTCTGAACAAAATGCATGAAAAACGTGAATTAGATGAAATAATATCTTCAATATAACAGTTATAAAATGCACAGTATGAATGATTAAGTTAAAAAGCAACATAATCACATAAAGAGATCATAGACGTTATATACTTAATGGCGCTAAACATTTTAGGTATATGATTTATCTCACATGATGAGATCTTTAGTGAGTTGAATTATTATACATGCACCAAAAGCAATTTCACTATCAAATTTGCATGTATAATATAAATAAAACACATACACAGAGATAATCAAATTTATTTTTAATTAAAGTGCGAGCAAAGATAATTTATAGACATATAATATAGGTTCCCTAGAAACTTATAAATTTCCATGGCAAATTACATAGGTGAATTTTACATCTAACACATAAAATGAGTTGAGCAGAATTTTTTTTAAAAATAATCAATAAATTACAATTAGTATCTGAAAATAAATATATGTTTATCTTATGGTATAATCATACCGTCTACCGATGATTTGTTCAAACTTACATTTGACATTGTATAGATAAATTTTATACTTATAAAAGTCAAAATAACTAAATCAAAATAGATAAAATAATCAACTTTATAAATAAATGACATGCATACATATATAAGAAATACATGAAGTATTTAAATAAATAATTATTCTATGATAAATATTATTGTCATTGTCAAGCCAGCATCGGATGCTGCTTCGGTTATATACTATCTAATACATAATAAACTCACAAATATATATATTTAGTCACGTCAAGATAAATCATTTGTGTATAAATCAATTCTCTTTATTATTCCATCTAAGTCATTTTTTTTGTGTTGCTTAATATGTTAAGGTTGGATAAAGTTGAAAAGACAACAATGGGATGTTGTTTTTCAATTAATCTGAGAAATCATGTCGCCATTATATTAATAACAAATAACAGGAAGGTTTGATTGAAAATAAGAAGCAAAATTATAAGAAAGGACAAAGTGGTGCAAACATAACAATTCATTCTTATATCAAACCTATTCTTCAAAAAGCTTATTGGGTTGTCTCGCCCTTTTGCTTCTGCGTGACTCAAACTCTTCAACCACATGACTTGCCTCAACTATCTCAGTCTTACGCTTGATACCTCTTTTCAAAAAGTCAAGCACAGCAGATTTTGATCGAAATCTTTTACCATACAGTGGCTCATAATAGTATTTATCAATAAGCCCAGCAGTAGCACCAACCATACGAACTACTGATTTGAACTTCCAATCTTGTGGCAACCAACTCGGCCTCTGATCTGTATTGACCTCACACAGAGTCAGAAGCGTCTCAGCTGCAATGGTTGAATCAGCGACTACCTCATCATCACTCATCGTTAATTACTTGCACAAAGTGATATTTAATTTGAATATTTGGTGTACAATACTTGAAAACTCTTATATTATTTATAGTTGCGAGTGTTACATGAATATAATAAATCTGATCAATGCAATTTAGTATTATTCCATTTTTGGTTCAATAGTTACATTCTCCTTATTCTTTACAACATACCATGAATTTGGTCGATCAATTGAATTTCTTACTACTACATTTTATTTTATAATTTTCCTTTTAAGATTATACATCTTTTTAAGAAAAATCGTAATAATTAAAGAAATCTGGTCAATGCAATTTACTGCATATTCATTATAAAGTAAACATAATCTATTGTTATTCTTTATAAAATAATTTGATCACTTTGAATATAATTTTCTTATTGAATGTGTTTTCCAAAAAAATAAAATAATAGTTGTCTATTATTGATTTAGTACACCTCTTAAAAAATTATACATAATTTGGATGATATTACTATTTTATCCCTTTAAAAAAAGTAAATTATCTCTTGATATTTTAAATTGACAAATATTACTCCCTTTGTTCATTTTTATTTGTCATGTTGCGTTTTTCAAAAGTCAATTTGACTGATTTTTAAAGTTAAATTAGATTACACTATTTCGATATTTTAAACATGAAGATTTAGATATTTAAAAAGTATATGAAAAGTACTATAAATTGCAATTGTTTGCATATCAATATAGTGAAAAAATACATCTATAAATGTTGATCAAAGTTTTTGTAGTTCAACTCTAAAAATTGTAATCATCACAATTAAAAGTGGACAGAAGAAGTATTAACCAACTATTTTTTGTATAATAGACAACTATTATTGGACAAGAGAGCAATAGATTAATTAACGTGAATATTCTCTCCATTATAATTTATATGATATTTTTTAAATTTTGAGATTTATACTAGTCTATCTTTGAACGTATTTTTTATAAATATTTTAATTAATTTGAATTGTCAATTATTATAATTCATAATATTTTTTGCGTAGTTTACAAATATATAAAATTTAATTTCAAAAAAATGAAAAAATTTCACGAGCAAATCTCTAAACAAACTTAAGTTATTTGACACTTGAAATGAAAGACGTCTCATAAATTTGACATAGAGAATATTATTTTCAATATTGTTATATCTTACAACACATAAAAGGAAATAAGAAAAAAGGATAGAAAAGAGAGGGACAAGTTAAGTTGATGTGGTGGGTCCCACAAGGCACAAGCCACATAATAATTTCCATCAACAAATTTTCTTACACAATTTCCTTTTTTATCTTTTTTTATTGAAGGTTAATGAAATTGCTCCGATATTAACCATTCCTTTTTTTACAATTCAAAAATGGTAAGGTTGAGTCACTATGAAGAAAATTATAGTCACGGAATTTATTTTCTTTTTTCTTCTCCTAGGAGTGTTTTTTTATTAAAAAAAACAAAAATGAAAAGAACAACTCAAAAAGCCGTTGGAGATCACGCGCCTTGATTACTAGAAAGAACCATGTCTCAAGTGAGACAAAAATACAGAAGGACCCACCTTATCTCACCAAACGCGTGAACACGCGCTGTTCCCTTCATTTTCAAAACAAACTTTTTTTCCTCTGACATAACCAAAATTAATTCCAACTCACGATATAAAATCAATATATCGTGATAAATTAAATGAGTAAATTAAATGCCGCCGAAAAACCAGAAAGAGTACCATTCTCATAAAATAGCACACGTAACCCACGACGAAAATCGTAATTCAACTCGAATATTCAACTGCATTTGAATTCCCCATTTCAAATCCGCAAGTCCAGTCACATCCTACTTATCAATAAGGAAAACCCACTGTCTTGATAATATAGTGTACTTATCACACCCAACTTATCAACCTAAATGATAAGTATATATGCTTATCACTGATAGGTCAGTATAAAAAAGATAGGCTACTGCTAAACGCATCGAAGATAGCGAGACCAAGTCCTCCCCCACCCACCTCATTTTCCATCTTCTTTACTCTTCTCTTTCCCCCACTACAAATAGACCCATCCCTCCCCTTTTTCTATCTTTCTCTCTCTATATACCTATTCTTTCTCTCTCTAAATATATATATAATTTTCTCTTTCTTCTTCGGCAGCCTTTGGAAATCAAGCACTGATTTATTAATTGTTTATGTGAGAGAGGAGGAGCTGAAACCCTAGAAATCGTAGCGCGTGTGGATATCTAGGGCTTGGATCTGTGGAGTTCTGGAATCGGAGATTGTTGGATTTGGGTTTTTGAAGAGAGTTGGAAAAAATGTCTTCTCTTAGCAGAGAATTGGTGTTCCTCATACTCCAGTTTCTAGAAGAGGAGAAATTTAAGGAGTCCGTTCACAAGTATGGCTTATTTTTAATTTTTTTTTTTGTGTTTATTTCTCTCTCACACACATATCTATGTGTTGATTTTTTTTTTCCTTTTTTTTTTTTTTTGGATTTTGTTGTCATGTTATTTGTGAGTGGTTTACTATTTTTACTTGGTTGTTGAAAGTGAAAAACTTTTAATTTCTTGAAGGTGAAAAAACTAAAGAAATAAGTTATGTGTTTAGTTTTGGGGCTGTTCTGGTAATTTATCTATAAATGGAATGAAAAACCACTTGATGTAGCTGTTTCTACTGTGCTTTTTCTATAGTTTTTTTAATTTTTTTATTTTTAATTTTGTAAATTCTGGTGCAGAGTTAATGAGATACATTTAATGTGCCTTAAGTGACAGTACTAGTAATCTGTAAGGAAAAAATGACCATTTTTTAATTGTTTGTTGTTATTTATTGAGTGCTTCTATGAATGTGAAGTCATTAAAAGATGTTGGTTTAAAGTTTGTAAAAAGATTGATTTGAAAAATGAAAACTTTCTGGCACCATTATATCTTTCTTGTTTATTAAGTGTTTGATTTAGTTGACATCAATTTATCAGCTTGTGAGGAATGAAAACTTAGCAAAGTTTTCAAGTGCAATTGAGTGTGTCCAATGTTTTCTTTTCTGTTTATTGTTGACATCAATTATCAGTCTGTGGGGAATGAAAACTTTGATGGAGTAGTATCAAGTGTAAGTGAGGGTGTTTTGAATCTCTCGCTTTATTTTTCTGTTGACAACAATTTTTCCAGTGTAGGGGGAATGAAAACTTTTCTACTGTTTAAGTATCTTATTTCCTTCTTATTGTTGATTTATAGATGTAAGAATAGAATTTAGAGTTCCCCTGCATTCAAGCAACTGTCTCTTTTTATATGAATTTCTGTGCTTGAAAATGTCTAACCTCTGCAAAAAATGTGTCATTTTGTTTGCAGGCTAGAGCAAGAATCAGGATTTTTCTTCAATATGAAGTACTTTGAGGAGAAAGTACATGCAGGTGAATGGGACGAAGTTGAGAAGTACTTGTCCGGATTTACCAAAGTTGATGACAACAGATATTCAATGAAAATCTTTTTTGAGATAAGAAAGCAGAAATATCTTGAAGCTCTTGATAAGTATGTCCACGCTGTTACTTTACAATGCCATTCATTCATATCTGTCGTAGGGTTCTGATTTGAACTTTTTTTTCTTCTGTGTGGCATGTTGTTATTTCAGGCAAGACAAGGCAAAGGCAGTTGAGATTCTTGTGAGTGATTTGAAAGTGTTCTCTACATTCAATGAGGACCTTTACAAAGAGATCACTCAGCTCTTGACACTTACCAATTTCAGGTAGTTTTTGCTCATGTTATGTGAAATGAATATCCATGCATAACCACGTTGAAAGAAGAATTCACTTTTGCATTGTTAGGGGACATACATTAGATAATGAGAGAGAATTAAGCAGAACAGCTTTTTCATTCTTAAGAGGCTTGTTATTGGCTTATTGCATAATTAGACTTCAAATTCTCATTGGTGCCAGTGCTGTAATTCTGGCAATCTTGAGGGAACTATTTACTGTTTCTGTGTTTCTCTTCCAGTCTAGGGTAAATCATGAGAAAAGTAGACTGCTGTTTAATAGTAGTTGATATCTGCCTACAATTTTCATTGCAGTAGAACAAAGAAACAGAAACCCTGTTTATTTCTGGACATTAGTAAATGATCTTTAGAACTATTAATTCAGTCCGAATGTGTAGATAGGATAAAATTTTGAAAATTGACCCATTAGGTGGAAGCTAAAATGTTGCTTCGTTTGGTCGAATATATTTCTTTTCTAAAGCCATGGTATGACTGGTAACGTCCTTGACACAGCTTGCAGACCTGTCGAGAAGGACCAAATCCAAGTCCATTTTGTTACTGTTTTGATCATGTTCATTGACTCATGGCTGTCCTTGACTCCTCTCTGCAAGCAATCCAGACAAGTTGACTATTTCTTTGTAGTGTTGGAAGTTCATATACTTCAACTTGAACCAGATTGGGAAATTAATTGTAAGATTTCATTTGATTGTAATGCAAACCTAATAACTAAATTCATTATAGTAGTAGCTCAGCTGGCAAAGATTTCAGAATAAACAATTAAGCTTTTATATTCGGAGGAAAAGGCGAGTAGATAAATATATGCCAAAAAAGCTCATCATGAAGTTAAAGGAAGAGGCTAAATGAACAATGGTTTCTGTTTGCTCCCTCTGCTTCATTTAGGAATACTAATAAATGAACTGTAGTTGCAATAGTTCGCCTCATAATATAGTACTGTGGAGATAAAGTTGTAATATATGAGGTGATTTACTTATTGGCCTTGCAGGGATTCATTTTTTTGGTCGCGTTTTTCTTTCTCTCTGTTGTTTGCGAACCAAGTAGGAAATAAATTTGGACTAAATTTTTTTGATGGAGGGAGGCAAAATGCAGAATTTGGTATTATCTGCATGGTTAGCAGTAGATTGCCTGAGATCTAAGGCTCCTATAAGTTACATATTTCGTATCATTGAGTTGCTGGAATTTCTTTTGAGCCAATGGGTTATCTGTGAATGAGAGTTCTGCGCTGAATGCTTGTTGGATGACTATTTCAGTTTGTGCAGTTTTTCTTTTTCCATGCTTGACATTTATCTTTCCTGAAATGTGATTTAACAGTTCAATTTAAGTCAAGTAATGGCCTTCTATTTTACTTTGGTTATTTGGTCTCAGAGAGAACGAGCAGCTTTCGAAGTATGGTGACACCAAGACAGCGCGTAGCATAATGTTGATAGAGCTGAAGAAGTTGATTGAAGCAAATCCTCTTTTCCGTGAAAAGCTTGTCTTCCCGACTCTGAGATCTTCAAGATTGCGTACATTAATCAATCAAAGGTGAAGAATCTCTCTGATACTAATCTGTCAAGAAGGATAGTATCAGTTCTTATATTTGTTGCCCATTTCCTTATTTTCTTTACGCAAAACAGAAAAAGAAGATATTTTAGTGCTGACTGCTCGGTTAATGTACTGGCATTTGTGAACTTTGTATTGGCTCTATTGGCTTTACAGCTCCTTTCCTCGACAGAGGAATGAGCCATGGTAATTTGTGCATAATTGAGTCAACAAACATGCATGTGGGATCTCATTGGTCTTGACTTTCACTTCTTGTTTCCTGTTAACAAGAAAATTGTCAATTACCTTGTTACTTTTTTGGCTTTCGAGTTCCTTGATTCTGAAGTACAATGAGCGGAAGTGAGTGCCAGTTTATAAAATGGTCTGTTTTCATATAACTTGACTTAGTTCATAGATTGCAAGATAACCTAGATGTGCTGTCTTCTCACATGTGTACTTCTTGTGATTAATACCTTTGATGCATTTGTCTAAAGATTAACTGTATACTTAGAATTGAACATGATGCTGTTTATGTTGGAAGTTGAACTTGGAATCGTGTCTTTTGATTTGATCTTTCACTTCGGCATTTTCTGCAGTCTCAACTGGCAGCACCAGCTTTGCAAGAACCCAAGGCCAAACCCTGACATTAAGACACTGTTCACAGATCATACATGCACTCCTCCAAATGGGGCTGTTGCACCTACACCCGTTAATCTTCCTCCTGCAGCGATTGCAAAACCTGCCGCTTTTACAGCACTTGGTGCACATGGGTATGATTCTTTGTGGTTACTCTTGTTATGATACTTTTGGTGATTTGACTTATTTATTACTTAATGACCAGTGACCACGTCGTTGCTTGTCTCACTCTGTCAAATCATGTATTTTAATTTGTTGCTTGTAGCCCTTTCCACCTGCAGCAGCAGCTGCTGCAAATGCTAATGCTTTAGCAGGTTGGATGGCAAACGCCGCTGCTTCTTCATCTGTCCAAGCTGCTGTTGTGACAGCATCATCCCTGCCTGTTCCACCAAATCAAGGTGAGTTTTAATTAGTTTCTTCGAATGAATAGGGGCATGGCTTCTGACGGTGGACACCATCGATTATGCTTCAAACATTTGTTAAAACTTAAAAAGAACAACTCATATTTTGAGAGGTCAAAGAATTCCATGAACTTACTGTGTAATTATATTGGCAAATTTCTCAATATTTATTGGAGAATGCGTGTAAAATATTCTGGTAAAGAAGCACCAAATAAGTAGGCTGGAAGAAAGAATACTAATTCTTGTTTTCACCTACTTTATAAAAACAGAGAATAGTAGCTCTTGTTTACTTGAGGATCAAAATGCCTCATCAATAATCTGCTACCATTAAATAGCACCAAAATTGATGTGTTTGAGAACAAGATTGCTCGCCTTCTGAATAAAAAGCTCTAGATCTTGCAAATTATAACTTAGAATACTTTGGGTTAGTTGGCTTGGACATGAAGCAGTCAAGCAGTCAATTGACACCATTATGAGTATTTGGTCCAGAGATGATATTCTCCACTTCTATTGACTATGTTTCTCTCTTGAACAGTTTCAATTTTGAAGCGCCCCCTCACACCTCCAGCTACATTAGGTATGCTTGACTATCAGAGTGCTGATCATGAGCAACTAATGAAACGTTTACGACCTGCACAGTCTGTTGAGGAGGTATTGCGGAAGATGAATCTTTCTTAAATGATACATTTTCTTTTTTCTTTCCTCCTGCAGAATTTACCCTCAAATTATTATCATATCAGATCATATCGAATTCATGAAATGTGTTTTATCTTTCTTGCCTTTCAGGTTACGTATCCTACAGTTCGTCAGCAAGCTTCTTGGTCCCTTGATGACTTACCAAGGACCGTAGCTTTTACTTTACCTCAAGGATCCTCAGTCACTAGCATGGACTTTCATCCTTCTCATCATACATATCTGCTCGGTATATTACTGTTTAAGATCTTCTGTCCATGTATCCTATTGTTGCTCTGTCCTCGTGCCTATTCCGCTTGGACCAGCAGTAATAGAAGAGTCATAACTGTTAAGATATCTTCTTCCTCTTATAACTTTGGAGTGTGCTGAACAGTTGGATCCACCAATGGTGAAATAACGCTCTGGGAAGTAGCAACACGAGAGAAGTTGGTTGCGAAGGCATTTAAAATATGGGATGTTCAAGCATGTACTCTGACATTTCAGGTTAATCAATACTAAAT
The DNA here is from genome assembly GCA_022817965.1 of Solanum lycopersicoides. NCBI lineage: Eukaryota > Viridiplantae > Streptophyta > Magnoliopsida > Solanales > Solanaceae > Solanum > Solanum lycopersicoides. Next base: position 122,846,460 of record CM040618.1, read on the forward strand.
TCTTTTAAAATTAATTCTCTGGAAGTGAAAGCAAACATTCAATTTTGGATTTTTAATTTGTTTCTTCAATATGGTTGCCTCTGGCATGTAGTTGTAAGTTCAAATAAAGTCTTCAGTTGTATAATTTGAGAGTTTAGTCTCTTCACAAATATGTAGTTCTGTGGGTGAGTATCTGGTTTGTTGTTTTTAAGATTTCTCAAATGTCAGTTTAGCATACTGTTTTTCTCTCCTGACAATTGAGAGTTTCCACAGGCTTCTGCTTCCAAAGATGCACCATTTTCTGTAAGCCGTGTTGCATGGAGTCCAGATGGGACCTTCGTTGGTGTGTGTCTTTCTTTAATTTTGTTATTATACACGTTCTTGTGGATGTTCATAACTGTACTTTGTATTGCAGGAGTTGCATTCTCTAAGCATTTGGTCCATCTGTATGCCACTGTTGGAACAAATGATTTGCGCCAGCATTTGGAGGTAAATTTTTCTGTTTTATCTTTCTTTTTCTTTTGACAAGTTGAACCATATGTTGTGGCGAACTTGAAAGCTATAATTCTAACTCAATCTTACCTGCACCCTTGTGATTTAAGATGGATGCCCATGCTGGGAGTGTTAACGACTTAGCATTTGCTTATCCAAACAAGCAGTTATGTATAGTAACATGTGGAGATGATAAGTTGATAAAGGTAACATCTGAAGTGTCATTATTTCAGTTTGAACCGCAAACTTGTTTACGAAAATGCTGAATGAAATATTTGAACAGGTGTGGGATATAACAGGAAGAAAGCTGTTTAATTTTGAAGGACATGAAGCTCCTGTATATTCCATATGCCCTCATCAGAAGGAGAGTATTCAGGTATTTCTAAATATGGAAGAACTTGCATTTGTTGCTTGTCATTGCTTCAGGATTGATTAACACTTCACTAACCCGCACTGCTGGTAGTTGGAAAGTTTTCAAAATGTAGGTGCAGAGTTCTGCTTACTGTTGCTAGTGCTAGGAAACATTCATTAACTAGTACAAAATAGGGTAAAAATTAACTATCTTTTATTGCTATTGCTAGGGAACATTCCTTGGCATTCTTCTTACTTTCTACTGTGTCATTAAAACTGGTTGTTTGTGACTAGGAAGCGGTTTTGTTTTATTACTCAATTATCACCATCATGCAACTTTTGACATTCTATCTAGATTTATCTGTCTAGGAAATAGCATAAATAGTTATCGTTGGTAGAAACTTGGAAAAACTTAATTGGGTTTCGGTTGATCACGTTGTAATAATTTCCAAGAAAGTTCAGGGAGGACATATTCTTCTTGTGAAAACCAGACGACTTGTGGGATTCTGCATGAATACATCCAATCATTGGCTTCTATGCAAATTGGTCCATGAGATTAGTCAAATGTAAATTATCTTAGTGCTGATGGTCCACTGTACCATCTGAGAAGCTATTGCCTATCTCAATTGGAGGCAGTGTCTATATGAGGTGTGGGTGCACTTTCTTTACCTAGGTGCATTTGGAGATTCTTTCATGATTTGTACGTTTGTTGATGATTCTGAAAACGTATATAACATATTAGCCTTTTGTTTGATGTTTAGACAGAAATGCTTTGTACTCGATGCAACTTTATTGAGAATGGAAGGACGTTAAGGCATTAATGATGCATCTTCAGGTGTTTACCTGACTTGTAATGGTGTTTGCCACTCTCGAATAACATCTTGTTTTGTATTCTGGATGCAGTTCATTTTTTCTACTGCTATAGATGGGAAAATAAAAGCTTGGCTGTATGACAATATGGGATCTCGAGTTGACTATGATGCTCCTGGTCATTGGTGTACCACCATGCTTTATAGTGCTGATGGAACTAGGTAGGGTTGCATGAGAATCCATTACTTACTGTACAGGTTTTAACGAGTATTCTGCCTCCACTGACTCTTATTAACTCTTTGATGTTGATTTTCATGCTTATAGACTGTTCTCTTGTGGAACCGGTAAAGAAGGTGATTCTTTTCTTGTGGAATGGAATGAAAGTGAAGGAGCCATAAAGAGGACTTATTCTGGGTTTAGAAAGAAATCAGCTGGTGTTGTGCAGTTTGACACTACTCAAAATCACTTCTTGGCTGTGGGTGAAGATAGCCAGATAAAATTTTGGGACATGGACAATATAAATATTCTTACAACTATAGATGCTGATGGTGGTCTACCGGTCAGTGCTTATGTGTTATCATTTGAGCAACCATCCTCACGATCCATCAAAAAAGAAAATGAATTGAAAAAAAAGAAAGGAAAATCAAAATTACTAAATAAACTGGAACTTTCTGTATGTTCTGAAGATGGCTTTAATTGTTGTGGTTTTTGCAGAGTCTTCCACGCTTGAGATTTAACAAGGAGGGGAATCTTCTTGCTGTTACTACTGCTGACAATGGGATTAAGATACTGGGAAACCCTGCTGGTATGAGATCCTTGAGAACAGTTGAGGCCCCGCCTTTTGAAGCACTAAGATCACCCATTGAAGCAGCTGCTATTAAGGTATTGATGGTTGTTTGCTTCTCCCTCTTATTCTGACCGTAGTTTTATTATGTTCGAAGTAAAAAAGATCTCCTTGTGTTCTTTTTAGCAGGGTTCTGGCTCTTCTGTTCCAAATGCTACTCCTGTCAATTGTAAAGTTGAAAGGAGCTCTCCTATCAGGCCGTCTCCTATCCTTGTATGTTATATTTCAATTTTTTTCTTTCTCAGTTTAATCTTACGCAATCTGTTAAATAAGCTCATACTTTAGCTTCAAACATCATCTGTTTTTCAGTTTAGTGAATTTATCCTCTTATGTTATTTTACTTCCTTGCAGAATGGAGTTGATTCTGTGCCCAGAAGCATGGAGAAACCAAGAATATTGGAGGAAGTTTCAGATAAGGCCAAACCCTGGCAGTTAACGGAAATTTTAGACCAAGCTCAATGCAGGCTGGTTACCATGCCTGAGAGTTCAGATTCGAATAATAAGGTGCGCTATCTAATTTGTATGAACTTGTTCTGGATTTTGTTATTCACATGTAACTATATCATTTAAATGACACTTCTGTTTAGGTTGCAAGGCTTCTTTATACAAACTCTGGTGTTGGTATCCTGGCACTTGGTTCGAATGGTACTCAAAAGCTGTGGAAGTGGACACGCAATGAACAAAATCCAAGTGGCAAGGTAAAACATTAACTGATAACTGTCTTAGCTACATATTTATTTTTCAAAAATGTTATACAAACTAACTTTTGGAATGTCTTGTGTCTTATTAAAGGCCACTGCTAATGTTGTTCCACAATATTGGCAACCGAACAGTGGTCTTCTTATGACCAACGATATTGTAGGTATCAATTTGGAAGAGGCTGTCCCTTGCATAGCTCTCTCAAAGAATGACTCTTATGTAATGTCAGCTGCTGGTGGAAAAGTGTCATCAATATATTTTAAGGTAAATCTATAGGAGAGGGTCCTGTTCTTTTAACTTACTATTTGAGTGGTTTGATTTGGGAATATGATAATAACTGAGATGTATAGGTAATGACAACATTTATGCCACCTCCGCCGGCTTCAACTTTCTTAGCATTCCATCCTCAAGATAACAATATTATCGCCATTGGCATGGAGGACTCAACGATCCACATTTACAATGTTAGGGTTGATGAGGTAATTTATACAACTACTTAAATATTCAATGAAATCTGTGAGTTGGTTAATTGACCCATTTTTTATGTTTACTGCATTTGATCCATAGGTAAAATCCAAGTTAAAAGGCCATCAGAAGCGCATTACTGGTCTTGCTTTCTCCACCAACCTCAACATATTGGTTTCATCAGGTGCTGATGCTCAGGTAAGTTGCTGTTCTTTTTCTTTCATATATTCCTTCTGATGCCTTGTGTTATTTCATTTGAACCGTGAAAGGATAAAGGAACAGATATAGAACCTAAATTTTATTCACTTTCCGCTAGAGGAGGGATGCAACACGAGGACTTCCCGATTAGCTTTCTCTTACTGGCCACAACCTTCAGTTTTTCTTTTTTTAGGTGGGGGGTGAGGGAGGGTGTCTATTGCTTTGTTACTTCTTATTTCGTATGAGGTGTAGCAGTCTTAATTGAAATGTGAATGTGAACATCATGATAAGTTGTCAATCTATAGAATTTGTACAATTATTGCCCCGCTTTGGAACTTGATAATGAACAGATCTATGGCCTGAAGCCTGGAACTGAATGCACCTGCCAATTATGTTTCTGTATTTTGTTTTCATTTATGACAGCATGTGCACATCTTCTAGTGCTTTGATATGCTATAGATACCTTATTTCTTATGTATGGAATTTGACCATTGCAGCTCTGTTTATGGAGCATTGATTCATGGGACAAGAGGAAATCAGTTCCCATACAGCTTCCTGCTGGTAAAGCACCTAGTGGTGACACTCGAGTACAATTTCATGCGGACCAAGTCCGCTTGCTAGTATCCCATGAAACACAGTTAGCAATTTATGATGCATCAAAGATGGAAAGAATTCGCCAGGTAAAACAAATCCCTATCTCAAATTGTGGACATGTAAAAGTTTGTTTTCTTATTGATTCTGTTTCTTGCAGTGGGTTCCTCAAGATGCACTTTCTGCACCAATAACCTATGCGGCTTACTCTTGCAACAGTCAACTAGTTATGCTTCCTTTTCTGATGCAACATCGGGGTATTTGATGCCGATACCCTAAGACTCAGATGTCGTGTTGCTCCCTCAGCTTATTTGTCGCAGGCAGTGTTGACTGGGTAAGAACAGATATAACATCAGTCTTTTGAATCTGCTTATATTATTCACTTCTGCAAATCCATTTTTTTTTTTTTTCATTCAGCTAACATGTTAAAATGTGTTATTGTGCACTTTGTAAGATGTTGATTCATGTACTAATTTACTTGTTCCAATCTCATTATCTTGTGATGTTCTTTGTGCTAAAAGAGTTGTGGCTAATGCACATGTGGTATGTCTCAGGAGTCAATCTGTGTATCCGTTAGTAGTTGCAGCACATCCACAAGAACCCAGCCAATTTGCAGTTGGGTTGACAGATGGAACTGTTAAAGTGATTGAACCACTGGAATCCGAAGGGAAGTGGGGCGTAAGTCCACCTGTTGATAATGGGATGTTAAATGGCAGGGTGGCCTCGTCTTCGACCGCTAACAACCATGCTGCTGACCAAGTTCAAAGATGAAACATATTGTATTCTGTCAGTGACATTCTTTTTGTGTATCTTATCAGTATAGGTTTTAGTCCACATCTCTTTATGATGGCACACCTCTTACTCTTTTAGAGAGATTCCTAAACTTTGTTATATGTTTTTTTTCTTCATTTTTATCATTTTTTTTCTCCATAGTTAAAATAGTAGGGGATGTTCTCCGTTCGGCCATTGACTTTTGGTTGAAGGTGAATGTCACAGGAAATAGCTCAGTTTAAAGGATCAGTTAATGGATGTCAATACTCTACACCCCCTCTCTCTCTCTCTCAGCAGTTCAGTGTTTCTTTATTAATGATATAATGCTTGTTCCTGTATTTGTCTAGCATTGCATTGTATATTACGATCTTATACTAATAGCTTTTGTACTAAGGTTTCTTTTATTTGATCATCTGTATGCTAATCTTGAAATTTTAGCACTTGCTCTATCAAATCTCATCATTTTTATGGTGGTCCATTAATGGTAGTTCTCGTCTCTGTTAGATGCATTTTGTATTCGATTACTCGATAGTTATGAGTGAGTGTTTGAGACATTCTCCCTTAATTACTACTACTGTAACACAATCAATGGAGTTAAAATATATTGCCGCATCAAAGTGTTGTGTTGGAACAGAATTACCTGGATGTTTTACTAAATGGATTTTTAAAAATTGATGTTTTTTCAAAAAAAAGTATAATTTAAAATGGAGCAGAGTTTTGGAAAATGTTTTCCTTAATTATTGAAGGAAAGTTATTTTCCAAAACTTTGTCCCAACCAAACATGAGAAAATTAAAAAATATTTTCTCCTTCATACCAAACACACTCTGTGTCAAATATCTACGACCAAGTAAATTTTTGGGATGAAGCTTTGATAGTATACTGCTATTTTTCTAACAATAATTCAGTCTTGACTAGTGTAATTTTACAAAGGTAGACTGGGGAAAGTAATATCTACACAGCTTTGCCTTTACCTTGTGAAGGTGATTATTTCTAATAGACTCTCTCGGTACAAATACAAAGCAAATACATAAGGGAAAAACCTTCGGTTACATTAATACTAACTGAGGTCAAGTGAAAAATATTATGTTTATGCTTTATTAATTTGAAGTACCATTAATAGGAAATACTTTTTGTTTTGTTTTGGTATACACACAAAGCAAATATACCGCGTCGCGAGTCCAAGAGGCCCAATTATAAATAGGCGTCCAATCTGTTACTTATTTCATTTTCCATATCTTTGGGGTTTGTCCCTAAATCGCAAAAACCCGGTTAGGGTTTCAGAGATGGCGAATCGCACCGATCCATTGGCGAAGAGCATTAGGGGAACGAACCCACAGAACCTGGTGGAGAAGATCCTCAGGTCCAAATATACCAAAACACCTACTGGAAAGAACAATGTTTCGGGTTGACAGCAGAAACACTAGTCGACAAAGCCATGGAACTTGATCACCTCGGTGGAACATTCGGCGGTAATCGGAAACCATCACCATTTATTTGCTTGTAATGAAGATGCTCCAAATCCAGCCTGAAAAAGATATCGTTGTGGAGTTCATCAAGAACGAAGATTATAAGTATGTTCGAGTTCTTGGGGCTTTCTATTTGCGTCTTACGGGTACGGATATTGATATATATCGATATCTTGAACCTCTCTACAATGATTATCGAAAGCTGAGGCGTAAATTAGCAGATGGCCGTAAGTATTCTTGGTTTCTTGATTTTATCTAACACTTGATTAAAACTGTGATACGAGATCTAATTTTTCTTGTTTTCTTGTTTAGAGTATGCACTGACACATGTGGATGAGTATATAGATGAACTTCTTACAACAGATTACTCTTGTGATATTGCTTTGCCCCGCATCAAGAAAAGGTATTTGTCTATTTGAATATATATTTGAGTCTTTTGCCATTTTATCTTAGGTTACCTACGGACAACCGTAAAACTAAACACTACATGATTAATTTACTGAATATCAAATTGAGCCTGTTGGGTTGAATGAGAATACGGACTCTACTTTGTTCTCATTTATTATTGGTTTAATTGGCCCTCTACTTAAGCTTGTGCAGTGATGGATTATCTTGTTCAAAACATAAATCTCTGCTTCCAGGGGAAAGGCAGGTTGTTATGATTTTGTTTGTTTATATTTTGTAATGGATTATGCCTAGTAGGTCTAGGCCAAGATTGTATTGGTTAAGTTTGACGGATCAATGTGCTCAAGATCATGACACAGAGGAAAATGATTATTAACCAAAAACACATGGTCTATATCACAACAATATTAATTGAAGAAATAAAAAACCCTTCCTTAATGTCTATTTTTTTTATAATTGAGAAATCCGTCTGTGACCCGCCCAGCCCAGTGTTGTGAATGGCGAGCGCCTCATCGCCTAAGGCACCCTTCTCGCCATTCCACACTGAGGCGAGGCGAGGCGATCCGGAAAAGGCGAGCTACGGCGACCTAATGGCGGCGCCTTTTTTATTCTAAAATTTTAAAAAATTTGAGTTAACAATATTAGTCAAAATTAGGGTTTGTTTTCTATTTTCAAACTTTCATCTAATTGCTGCTCCAGTCGCAATCTCTTCTCCCCGACTCCTCTTCCCCTCACGTCTAGTTGCTGCTCCAATGCTCCTCTTCCCCTCGCGTCGCGTCTCTTCTCCTCGACAGTCGACTCCTCCATCATCTTCGAGTTGCTGCACTGAGTTATACCTCTTTTTTTTCTTCTTCGTTTGATCTTTTCAGTTCTTGAGATACACGAGTTGCTCTGTTTTTTTTCCTTCACTGCTGACTGCTGTGTTTTTTCGTCTCTTCTAATCCTTCACTGCTCTAATTTTTTCCTCTGTTCACTGCTTACTGCTACCGCCTATAATTTTTAAAAAAAAATTAATTCTTCCATAATTATTTATTCATTTGTCCATAAACAGTGAATTGATTGAATTCAATATATTTAATTTTTTACATTAATTGGCGCCTCGATTCAAAAAGGCTAGCGCCTCGCCGCGTGTGAGGCAGGCCCTTGTCACCTTTTGTCGCCTTTCGCCATCCAAAACACTGGACCCGCCGTTAATTGTCTATTTTGTCCGGTGTTTTTTCTGCAGTTTTTTCTTTTTGCGAGTGTTGGTGCTGTTAGATCTTAGTCTGAGCTTTTATTGCCCCCAAAATATTTTGCTGTGCATTTACTTCTAATTCTTTGTTTCTTCTATACTCTTTATGTGTCTCTGTTCATTTAATCTCCCACGTATCATGTGTTGCCACAGATGGATATTGGAACAGCATAAACAGCTGGAACCTCGGCGAAGTGCGTTGGAAGATGACTTTGAAGAGGAAGAGGAGAAGGATGAGGATGAACAACTTGCCACTGGATTAGATGATGAGCATGAAAAGGTTGATTTTTGACGTGCTTAGTTTATAATCAACTTCATTAATTTAAAGGCTTGTTTCTGGTTTGATTTGTAATAATGCAGGATTATTACCGTGGGGGAAGTCCAGCTAGGGAGAGAGATCGGGATAGAAGACGAGATAGTCACAGACACAGGTAGATTTCAATCATCTGTTGTCTTCTCTTCATTTATTATGTGTTGAGGTTTGAATTCTTCATTTACCTCACAACTCTCTCTTGTGAAGTGGAAATGACATGGATGGGTCCTACAAACACAAAGACCCCTATTAGATAAGGAGTGTGCCCATCTCCAGTTGTTACTGGTACCCAATGTTCATTCCGGAGCATCTGCATCATTACATATGATTTTAATTACTTCGAAATCCTTAAGCAAAATTGTAGCTTGTCAAACTCATGTTTTTGGGGACTCTGTTTGGGTGGTGTCCCTCATTGTTGAAGGTGACCATGACTTAGACTTGGTAGAGTGAAATTTTGTTCACACTTTATTGTAAGTTGATTACTGTTCGAGTGGAAGCTGATTGTTGAAGTACCCAGAGACACTCTGGAATTAATACACAAAGCACACACTTCACATGCTTCAAGCCTTCAACCAATATGGCATTTAGGCCTTTTGGTGACTAGCACAGCTTCCTATATTAAAAAATTGTGATCTTGCCAGGTTTCTCTGCACTGACAGTGTGCAGTTGAGAAGTATGATAGATCATACATTTCTACTATCCAATTGTTTCAGTTGACAGTAATGTGATTTGTTTGGCTATTTATTATGTTATATTAATGGAGCAGTAGGAGGCTCTTATATCGAATTACTCTGTGATTTAACATTTTCTGCAGTGTAGTGGTATTGTAATATTGTAATCAGAACATTCTTTTTTTGATTTACAACATGATCCAACTTATGCCTTTTTCTTTGTTGTGGGATTCTCTCTTTATTTTTTGATTTGAGGTTCTATTCCTTCTCTTTCAGGGATCGTGACTATGACAGAGATCGAGATTATGATAGAGACTATGACAGAGATTGTGATTATGATAGGGAACGTGGCAGACGTGACAGAGACAGGGATAGAGACCGAGATAGAGACAGGGACCGTCATCGCCTCAGGGATGATAAGGACTATGGTCGTGAGAGGGATCGAGAAAGGGATAGGGAACGTGATAGACGTGACCGTGGTCGACGCAGGAGTTATTCTAGGAGCAGAAGTAGAAGCAGAGACCGTAAAGATCGGGAGGACGATCGTCGTAAAAGGCATGCTCGCAGTAGTGCTAGTCCTACTAGGGATGAACCTAAGAAGAAGAAGGAGAAGAAAGAGAAGAAAGAAAAGAAAGATGATGGAACAGATCATCCTGATCCAGAGATTGCAGAAGCCAACAGACTTAGGGCATCGCTGGGATTAAAGCCTTTGAAGCTATGAACATGTACATCTGCGTTTGTAGTTTTCGATATGTTTGGTGACGTGTATCTTTTGCCCTTGTAGCACCTTTACTTACTTTTCATTTTACTCTTTTAGTGTACTAATAATCTACTACTTGAAGCTGCAGTTTTGTGCTCTGCATTCTTACTGCTTGCAAATTCCTTGCACCTTGTTTTTCACTAGTATTATAAACTGATGCTAAAATGTCGGTACAAATTTATATCATTTGAGTTCTCTTTATGAGTTTACATGTGTTTAGCTCCATAATCATGAAAACTTGGATTTTCATACTTGCTCACAGCTATGATGCAGATCTGCAGTTAAATCCCCCTACAGTCTCAGAAAGCACACACTGGTGGAGTGTAAAAGGAACTGGTAGACAGTTGTATCTCTACAGATGCCAATTACAATAAGGCCTTGGCTTCACAAATGTACAGGACAAGCTGAAATACAGGGTGAAAGAGCTTACACTACCTAAAATGAGCTTCACGCTATCAATTGCTAAATGGTTACATTTCTTGATATGGAAGTTCTGGTAACAGAATGCCATTCTGATCGTAGTGAAGGCTGCCAGATGCACTAAGTGGTCGACATTTTCCTCCCATGAGTATCCTTTTCTTGCATAATTCCAGTTCAACTTTCTCTTGTTCTTCCTCATCCTCATGTTTGCACTCTCTCTCCTGTTTCACCACTCTCTTGTGTATGGCTTTCACTCTTCTGATGATGCAGTAACAAGCTTTCTGCCTCTTGATTGATGCCCAGCTAAAGGTTTTTGACATTTCCTGAGTCTCTGCATTAGTAACAGCACCATAGTCTGCACCTTCAAAGTCTGTTCCAGGATCTGCTTTGTTGGTCTTCCAGTTGGTGAAGCAAAATCCAATCCTCTTTCTGAACCTGAACTCGAACAGCCCTGAGAGATTTCGGGGTAAAATCCGTGGTTGCTTTCTACTGCCAGTTGATGTTTCTGAATTCTGTTCTTCATTCACTTTTAATGGCTTCCCCTTTGTGTCTAAGATCCTCAGTATCTTCCTGAATGAACATGACTTACTCAGTGTTAGCCGTTCCACTGAATCTTCCACCATAGTCTTAAACATGTTGCCTTTATTCCTGGTGACGATCAGTTGATTCCTTTCTTCCATGCATTCATCCAAACCATCAGCATCACCATGCCTGTCATTCTTAAAGCTTGAAGAGTCCCTTTGCAACGGTTTCTTGTTGCGAGAAGCATCGCGGAAAATTAAACCAATTCCTGCAGGTTTAGTCCATTTGATCTTCTTCTTTTTCCCCTTTTCAGTTTTTTGCATAGGTTGTTGACAACAAGCAAGTTGGGTAATCTCACTCTCACCTTTTGTTGCATGGACATGGCAAAGCCATTGATTTGTGTATACCTTAGGAGGGAGCTAGGATTCTTCAATCTTCCAGTACTATGAAAACTTGCCTTGTCCATTTTAACTAACTTTGAAGAATTTTGCTTTTCTCTTGGCAAACACAATATCCCAATATGATTTACTAGACTTGGGTTTTTTTCTTTTCAATGGACGTGGGTAGTGGGATTATGTTAAGTGCCCTATTCATATGCTTATCATTTCTGTTGCTTTTTTCCAAGAATGCCCTCAATTATCTTTTCATAGAAGGTTATGTTAGTAAAATTATTATAGCATGTAAAGGGTAATTAAGGGATAAAGTTGGTTACATGTTTTCTCATCAAACTCACCTGAACGTGATTGCTTATTTCACAACATAGAAAATAACCTCTACTCCCATTTTCTTTCCAACTGTTGAATTGTTGTTTCAGTCTACAAGGGGTAGTTAAACAAATAACATCTGATTTCACAATTATCCAAAAAATATACTTTACTTTGTTTTTGTTAAAAGTCTGTATATAGCAACTACAAATTTTAAAATTATGGCTCATGAATGATGATCGATAGTATCATAGAGAAATAAGTCGAGATTCTTTTGCATCAATGATGTTATATATGCAATGCTTTTTTGGCTTTTGAGAAATGGTTGTGTGATGTTCTTGGAAGATGACCATTCCATTAACATAGTTAATTTTATGTTGCCTGAAATAGGTTTATGTATAAAGCTCAGCTAGCTAGATCGAGTTCAATAGACTTTTACAATATCGAGATTAGTTGAGTTCAATTCAATATTATCAACAAATTATAATTAAGAAAAAATGAAGTTAGAACCAATGACTATTTGCTACGATTTGAATTTAATGCTTATTAATGTTGCCACGGCTATCTACACCACGTAAATATATTCGTCATTATTGGACAAAGAAGGCTTTTATGTAATTTTTTATACCCGAGTAGGAAAAATCTAATTAAAATAGTCTCTTTTCTTTGAGTTAAGAGTCAAAGTGTCCTTGAGTTTTCACATGGATCACTAATAATCCTTCATATTTGCAATATTGGTGCACTTTTGGTCCTCCTAAAAATTTTTGCCTATTTTTTAGCATTGATTTTATCCATAAACTATGTATGGGATGTTCAATCGTCATTTTATATATTAGAAATAACAACTCCATATGAAAGAATGTGAGAAGAAAAATACTTTGTTTAGTTTAGTAGAAATTGTATTCCAGGTAAAGTCGAGAGTTTTATCAAGATAATTTCACGTGCAATAGTACAATTTTTTCTTTTCCTGCAAAGTCATATGTTAAGATTTTTGTAATTTAGCTGCATCAATATTTCTAGTGAACAGATTAAGGTGTTTTTCTTATCACTCCTCTCAGATAGAGTTATTATTTCTATTATATATATAAAAAGACGATTGGACATTCGTTATATAAAATTTTGGACAAAATTAATGTTAAAAAATAGGGAAAATTTTAGAGGAGGATTAAAAGTGCACCAATATTGCAAACATGAGAGACTATTAGTGCTTCATGTGAAAACTCAAGGATCACTTTAAGCCTTAAACCAGAGATGAGGACTATTTTGAGTCTTTCCTCGAATTAAACCAAACGGATCATTTTTGAAAAAAACAAGAACTTATAACTCGGGTGGAAACCCGACCCGTATTATATTGTAAAATAGCGCTAAAACCCTCCTTGTCCCCTAATTCTCCGTTCACTGCAAAATGAATTCAATGGCTGCTAAACTTGTTAAATTGTTGCGCTGTTCTCCAGCCGCCAGACCAGGTTCTTCCTTTGTATAACAATCAATTTCATTTTATTAGAGTTGTTCTTTTAATTCTGGTCATATTGATTGAGGCATTTCAGTGAACAAATGGTAGGCAGTTTTCCTTATGATTACGATTGTTTTATTGCATATTACAGTGATGGGTGTGCAAGGAACCTCTAGGTTGTGCTATTCAACTGGTACATATGATAATGATGATGATGAGCCTGCAAGTAATAATGAAGCTGTAGAAATTGATGATAGTGATTTTCTTCCCGAAAAACCTAATCTGCAGCTGCAAGGTGTGGACCCTAGAAAGGGTTGGAATTTTCGGGGTGTGCACAAGGTATATATATGTTCTTGTTTAAAGCCCTATAAGCATATTGAAGATTGAATCATAATTGCAATACTTGTACAGGAAAGAATGATAAGAAGGCTAACAATATGTTTGTATCAGTTAATGTTAGTTTGTTGAGCAATTTTGGAGGCTGTTCTTTAGATATTTTAGTTTTATGATCATCTTATTTCACTGACCTTTGTCCCACTCTCTTATCATTGTGAGTCTGCTGAATTGTTTCAAGTGATTCCATGTGTGGAATGAGGCGTGGATGAGCACAACCTTTTGGTAGAAGTTGTTGAGAACTTGGTTGAGAACAAAGCTATTTTAGTTAGAGATATTTTTAGGACCAGAATGGTAAATGATGCGATTTCTGGGTCACACTTGTACTTGATCTCTCTTGGGCAATTCCTCCCTTCATGAGCTTGCTTTTGGTGCCCCATCCTAATTCATTATTTCCTATGTTGCTGCACCCCCATCCCAGTGTTATATTGTGTGAACTCCAGATGTACGTCGTAGGCGTGCGGGGGCGCTTGAGTCCCACATAGGTGTGTTAAGTAGTACATGGTCTCTTTATATGGTCTTGGGCAATCCTCCCCTCAAGTGACAGCTTGGGGTTGAGTTAGGCCCAAGACCCATTTCTTTATCACTTTCTGAATAAGTTCTTATTTGTGAGATCTCATAACTCCAAAACTATTGCCACATAAAGGAAGTTAGATCATCTATTTTAATTTTTTAACCAAAAATGTCAAGGATGGTGGCATAATTTATCTTTTTAATTTTTCGTCTGTTTTGTTTTGGGGGATAATTGATAGACCAACTTAAAGACAGCATTTTGTTTTTGCCAGGCTATTATATGTGGCAAAGTCGGGCAATCTCCTGTGCAGAAGATACTGAGAAATGGACGGAGCGTCACTATTTTACTGTTGGAACAGGTGGCATGTTTGATCAGAGAATCCCACAAGACAAAGACTTGCCTAAACCTGGACAGTGGCATAGGATCGCGGTGCATAATGAAATGCTTGGGCAATACTCCGTTCAGCAACTTACTAAAAAGTAAGCACCCCCTCCCCCCCCCCCCCCCCACACAATAATTCACAATTCAATTCTATTATATTCTCTAATATATATGTTCTATCAGCTCCTCAGTCTACATTGAGGGTGATATTGAAACCAGAGTCTATAATGATAGTCTCAGCGGCGAAATTAAAAGCATACCAGAAATTTGTGTGCGCAGAGATGGTACGTCGTTATGTTTATTATGAGCCCCTCTGGTTTGTCATATTTGAAGATATCGGTATTGAATGGCAGTCCTTGCGCCCCATTTCATTTGATGATTTCATTGAAAATAAATGAACAACATATTTTGAAGCTTTTTATCAGACGTGCATGTTTTATTATCATTTGTTGAAGGAATGATTTCAGCTAATTGTTTTTTCTCTGTTAGGAAAAATTCAAATAATGTTTTAGCTTCAAAGAACTATTATATCTTAAAAGTTTGGATGTTTTATATATTCAAAGGTGTTGTGAAATTTTTTATGGTTTACTGAAGTTTTTGAATAGAAGGAGTGTTAACTTGAGAGTCTGTCTTACGAGTTAGAGCTGCAATTCATTATATCTATCTTTTCCCCTGTTCATAAGCTTTAATAAGCAAGTTGTAGAGTAAGATATAGTTAGTTAGAAGACTCATACTTTTATAATCACTAAATTCAATCAAAGAAGGCTAAACCCCGCAATGCATTGCCAGAAGAGTTACAAAATGATGCAAAACACAAGGCTCATAGATTATACTTAGAAACTGGAGTATAGGAGGCCTGTTAGCAAGATGAAGAAAATGTACAAAGTTTTAGGTTTGGGGAGCAACTATTGAGATCCCACTCCTGTACGTTTGAATTGTGCCTCATTAGTTCGGTACTCATCATTAATGTTCGATGAAATAGCATCTCTGTCTACCACACCTATATCCTGGACATCGAAGATTAGTACCCACAAAAAGAGAGGGTGTGGAGTGGGGTGGGGGTGGAGGGGGGGATCTGTACTTCCAAAACCTTAACGGTTGGGCTTATCACCAAAATTAGTAACCAAAGTAAGATCCGTTCAAATTAGTAGAACTTATTACTACTCCCTTACATTTCGGGAAATTGGACCTCAACCCAGATTTCGAATTCAAGTTCATTTGCTCTTATTCTATTAAAATTAGAGTGAAATCAGTTCTAATTTATAGTTTGATGACAGAGACACTAATATAGTACTAGGAAAAAAGTAAATGTAGGATCCTTTTAAGTTCCTAATTGAAAAAAAGAGTTTAAGTTGCACCTCATCCCAATCACAAGGAGAGGTTCTCTATGATGGGGGTACTTTTATTATGAGGTTCTCAACTATGAACTATACCATTTATCTGTGGTGGGAGATTCTATTTAGTGGTATTCGAATTGGCACAAGTAAAATAGAAAGCATAACATTGAAATCGAGTCAGTGGGAGTAAATGTGCTATATGTTGTTCTGTTTTAGGTTCTTTCTGTATCTGGTAAACTGGTAGTTTTGTTGATCTGAGATAATTGACTCAAAAATATGCTGCAAATTTGAAGTAATATTACTATTGCTATGCATGGCTGCCTAGTGCTGCTGCTGTATTATCATATAAAAACTGTTTTGTCAGTGAAACAGATGATAAAAGCATCATGTTTTCTGATGTTCTACAATTTTCCACAGGGAGGATTCGGCTTATAAAAGGTGGTGAAAGTATCAGCAGTATCTCAATTGATGAGCTCCGTAAGTTATCTTCTGTTATATAAAATTGCCTGTTTTCAAAATTTATGAGCTTTGGGTTATAGTACCAAATGTATTTCCTAAATAAAACCCCCTTTTTAGTTTGTACTACATTTGTTTTCCATGAAATATTGGTTCTTCCCCTCTGTTGCTTTTATTGAACTTGCATTTTTTCTGTTATTGGCAGGAGAAGGATTGCTGTAGAAGCTCATTGGTAAATTCTCAAAATACAGTAGGTGGTTGAGGGAGGAAGATAGAGGGGAGGAAGCAGCTGAGGAGTAGGGACCTATCGTCTGAAATATATTCTGCAGTAACAAAGAACTTGTCTTATTTCCATCTGTAAGTTGAATAATTTGAGTTATTAATTAGCCTTCAACGACTTGTGTCCATCTTCTTGCTTGTATTTTGTTAAGAAGCAAGAATAGATGTTCCTTTATGATCCACATTATTATTTAGTGGGTAGTTGCTTCATTCGCCAAATGTTGTTTGAATGATCGAAATAACTATAGGTGTAACTGTGAAAGAATTGGAATACTCGGAATGAAGTGGTGGCTGCTGATTCATATAGGTTATCTTTAATCCCCTTGTATTGTCTGAAGTTGATAC
This sequence comes from Solanum lycopersicoides, assembly GCA_022817965.1. Classification (NCBI taxonomy): domain Eukaryota; kingdom Viridiplantae; phylum Streptophyta; class Magnoliopsida; order Solanales; family Solanaceae; genus Solanum; species Solanum lycopersicoides. The sequence goes on from CM040618.1 coordinate 122,863,311, forward strand.
TATAATTACTAAATGGAGTGTGAAAACTTGTGTTTGTGTAATCTTCGGCATCCAGTAGACTAGTATCAAGTAAAAACCTACATTCATCTTGTTTTTGGTAAGCATACTCTTTTCAGATAGAAATGATCGATATTTTGAGGGTAGAAGTTAGAATTATATTTTTGAGGTTTTGGTTATTTCTCATACTTGACAGAAATCTGCAGGTTATTATCTCTCTCATTTACCTTTTTTCACTACAGAAGTTTGATAATTTGGTTTTCCTCTAGGGTGTGTTTGGTATGAAGAAAAATGTTATTTTTTTTTTTTTGAAAAACAAGTGGATTTCTAACTTATTTTTTTCATGTTTGGTTGGTGAGTAGAAAATATTGTCTAGTGCTTGGTTGGTGAATAAAAAATGTTTTCCACAGGTGGCGTGAAAATGAAATTTTTTGAAAATGTCTTCCTCCGTACCGAACACACCACAATGGTAAAATGATCCTTAAAATCTTTGCTGTGAAAAGATAAGATGTCCTTTATTTGGCAACTTAGAACTTTTATATTATGCTGGGCGCGTGTTCGCTTAACAAAACATTTGATTCTACAAAAAAGCAAAGCACTTAAATCGAGCACTTTCATTAACTTTAGGAGTTGCTTTATGGCCTAATTTCACTAATATACAATATATAATCCAATAAAAGATTTTTTGATTCATCTTATGTTAGTTTAGTATATTTAAAAGGCCAAACACATGTGTAGACTTTAAATTAGGAAAAAAATTCATTTGGTCAGAAAATTTAGCCAGAAGTTGATCAGATATTTTATTTATGTTATTTTATCTTTTTGCACATTTTTACTTTTTTTAATTTTAATACCTTTAATTAAAAAATGAAAAAAAGAAAAATAGTTTATTTTAAAATAAAATAAAAAATATTATAAATTTTTAATTTTCTGATCATTTAGCATTACCATTAAAATTTATTGTTAAATTTCATTTTGCATTCCAACTCAACTTTGTTTCATTTTAACCCTTACTCCAATTTTTATGTTTTATTTAGGCACTTCTTTCCAAATAATCAATAAAGTGGGATGAGGAGGAGTACACACATTCCATGACATGGCACAAAAGCCAATTAAAAATACATACACCACTTTTCCAACTTTCGCCCTCATTTTTCATCATCCATTCTATTTTAACCCTTCAACTTTATTTTATGTACCATTTGAACACATAATACTAATTTTATGATTTGTTTATATTGTTCATTTCCACTTTTTTCATTTTAAAAATCAACATCATGTCAAAAAATTAACGGATGAACATCATATCACTTGTATGTTCGTTCATCTGTTAATTTGTAGCCAATGACATATGAACAATTGCCAATTCCCAAAACGTGCCTAGAAGGCTGTGCACATGTGTTTGGCCTATTTAAAATGTTTGTGTTTTTAGGCACATTTTGGAAATCGGCAATTGTTCGTATGCCATTGGCTTCAAATTATACCAATACTTTTACACCAAAAAGCAGCGAATCAACAAAGGTTATGGACGGACTCCCTCTACTTTTGAGTTGTGAAATGTTCAAACAATTTGCAGAATCCTTATGAAATAACTACAACTAATTTCAAATAGGAGGAATTGAAAATCAAAATATTATAGGAGGCTATCGAATTTAGTTTCGTATTCTATAACAATTTTTGTTAGGTTTACGCCATGTTATGAAAAAAAAAAAAAGTAATCTCCATTTAACACTTAGCAAAACATTTCAAAATGTCAGTTTCTTCTATTCATTTTTGTAAGTGATGAAGACATCTTAATCTTTCACATAAAAAGAATAATGAAACAACCTGCAGTGGCTGATGTTAGCTGCCTAAATAATTGGAATACGGTACAAATGAGCACTAATTTTAGTGATGCTATAAATTTAGCCTCCTCTTTGATACTACCTTAATGACACTTGGATACCATTGTATATACCCAAATATTGGCAAGGATTCTGTTTTTCATTAAACAATAATAATTATCACCATTTTTGAGTACTTCATGACACATGCATCCTCTTAGCCACCTTCAAAAATTTTGTATAAATAGATGCACAAATATTGAAGTTATTCATAAAAAGAAAAAAAAACTTACAATTTTATTAGTGTGTTTACTAAAAGGCATAACCATGAATACTTTGGTACTTTTTCTTTTTCTCTTTCCATTTGCTTGTGTCACATCATCTCCTAATAATTGTCCAAAATGTGGCATAATGGATGTGCCATACCCTCTAAGTACTAGTGATAATTGTGGTAACCCTAACTACAAAGTTTATTGCAAAAATGAAACCTTAGAGTTCTTGTCATCTGTGGGATTTTACTACAAAATCTTTAATATCAATCCACACACATCTAGTCTTATTATTAGCCCTCCTTTTATACAAAAACACTCTTGTCAATCCTCAGATCTTTCTTTTGGTGGCTTTAAGATTGATGAAAATTCTCCTTTCAACATATCTTCGCGTAACACGGTCATGTTATTTAACTGTTCTGAGAATATCCTCTTGTCCCCATTGAACTGTTCTTCGAGCAGCCCTTGTAGGCGATTCGAGGAGGCTAATGAAGGAAGGAACTGTAAGAACACATTGTGTTGCAGTTACTTGAAAGATTCATCTATGACTTCTCATAGAATAAGAATTAGAAATCAAGGTTGCACTGCATATATTTCTTTTGTGGATTTTAAGGCTGAAGAGTCTATCAATGCATGGCGCTATGGTATTGAGCTACAGTGGACACCCCCTAATAATTAACTCAACATGCATCAGCCTATAAGTTGCTCGAACTCTTCAAATATGTTATAACCGTATCAGATTTTTAAAGAAAAACTATATTAACTTGAAAGATCTGACACGTCTTAAAATATTTCATATTTTAGAAAAAGTTCGAGCAACATAATTATAACAACATTATTCATGTTGTTCGTTATGACTTTCTCGTACTGTGTGTTAGTGTGTGCATGGAAGTAGTACTACGTACTACTAATAATTTGAGAGTGATATGTTACGTATGTAATATGTTGTAACTTTAATTTCGAGTGTATGTGGTTGTGGTGTGTCTTTAATTTGAGCATATTCTGTGTGATGTTGAATTATTATATATAAAATAAAAATATGTATTTACTAATTAGAGTTTCTTTTCTTGAGGTACTGTATATTTTTCATTTATTCCCTTTTTAAGTATATAATGCAATTAATCTAAATCCTAAATCAGTCATTATGAATAAGTTGTTTAATTAATATATATATTTTTCGGGTTAATGAGTTGATATATATTGATTACCACCGAGTAAATTTCTCAAATAGTCACTCGAAAATTATGGGGCAAAAGTCACTTTAATTTGCTTTTTATTATCAATAAAGTTACTAACTTGTGTATTATTTCAATAAAGTCACATACTTTTATGTGATTATAGATCTTTAATTCTTTTTATAATATGATTTCACTAACATATAGGCTGAAACTTGAAAGTATATATATGTCCCTTCAATTGTCATCCACTAGTTGAAAGATGACGTAGAAATCATTATATGGGGATTAATATTCAAAGAGTATTTATAATTTTCTCTCTAGCCAAACAGAAGTTAGGATTTGGATCTAACAACAAAGTTTCAAGAGACAAATAAAAAAGGAAACCCTAGAGATTAAAAAAATCAATAAATTAATTGGTGAACATTATTAATTTAATAGTTTCATTTAAACTAATCAAAATCTATCTGTTAGATAGCTTCTGAAGTCACCTTTTAATGTTTGTATTTTATTGTTAGAACTTAGATGGAATTAATTTTACAACTAAACAAGCATTGACGTCAACTTTTTTTTTTTCTCCAGATTGATGTTCTTTAGATAATTGAATGGTAATACTTAATAGAGTTTTAAGGAGGGCTAAGCTAACTGATCAATAAAGAGTTGAATATTAATGAAGTCAACTTCTATTTTTAGCATTAATTAATTTTGTACATGTTTGAGGTAATTATATTGATAGACTTAATGAGCTAACATTTGACCTAGAAGAATCTATGAATAACAAAACATGGAAACAAATTTAATTTATAACATTATTGTTGCTTAAAGCAAGGGTTTTTCAAATTTATAATGTATTAATTCTGTATTTGAATATTCAAAGGTCTTCACACAAAATATAACCTAAGATGGCAGTGTAGCAACCAATCTGAATAACCTAATTTTTTTTTATATTATTATTATTAAAACAAGAAAAATAGAAGGTTCAGTAATTTTTAACAATTGAAGGATTTATACAACACTCATCAACTCTACTGCTTATTAACTTATTTATGATATAATTTAGATAGATAAAAAGAAACAAAGAAAAATGGTACTACTATATACATTTAAAGCTCTTTTGCGTAGTTTCCTTTCCCTATTTAAATTTTAAACGTTTTTGTTCACTATGATCTAGCTGAACTCTGAACAAAAAAAAAATCGATTCTCATGATTAGTTATATATCGAATAGAGGAAAATGATTTTTTTTAAAAATCGTAATTTTATCTATTAATTATGTCATATTTAATTGATCTCCAGCAAAAAATATTATATAATTAAAAAAGCAAAACTTGCTATATAGTACTATATTTTATTGTTGTAACGCTGCCACCCGTTGGGTTGAAGAAGGTAGCATTTGATTCTACAAAAAGAAGAATCAATTGAACCAATAATGGGGCACTTTCATTATCCTATATCTTTTTTTGCGTGTGTGTGTCCCTTTTACTTTTAACCTATCATAACCTGTCCTGTTTTCTGTCTTTGGAACATATTAAAAATCATGGGATATGCTAACTCTGGTTGTATCGTTGTTATTATATCGTTACTATACCCATAATGTTTGTTTTAATTGTTACTTAAAATGTATTGTATTGTATTGTTAAATTTCATTGTTACGTAACAATGAAAATCCCTATTTTATGAAACAACCGATTTGGTGTGTTTCCATTGTTACTTAGTTTCTTTTTTCAATTATATCTTTACAATAATATTTTACAATACTATTTTACCATTTACCTTATATTATTTAAATTCTAGTCAAACCTCCTATCCTAGAATAATTAAGGATATTTTAATAAATTTATAAATTAATATACAGTACGATACAATCAAACCAAACAATTAAAATGTTATTAAACAACAACAAACAATACAGTCTATCCAAACATTGTATCTCTTATACAATACAGTACAATACGATACAATACAATATAAAACAATGAGTAACAATGATCCAAACATAATGGTTCATCATATATATATTTATTAATCTTACATATACATACAAAAATGTGTAATGATCTTCTCTTAGTACTTAGCTTTAATTAGAATCCAAATTCTTATATATGTCGTAATTAGCCTTTTTTCTTCTTGTGAATTCGAGTCACCAAGAGTGGTGCAAAGCTTGTGGGGAGGAGAAATTTTTAAAAAAAAATATCATCTTCTTAGATGCAGAGCAGTTGCCTCATTATTAGTTGCAGTAAATCGTTTTCATGTGAGATATGTTAATGTAGAAATTGATGATCACATATATGATGTGTCTAAAATAATTGTGAAACAATGGATCCTTAAGATATGGGATATTCAGTCACCAAATCTTGAATGCAACCCATGAAAAAAAAAGAACTTCTACTTCTGGAGTTATATATCCCTCTATTCGTTGGAAATGGTAGTCCAAAATGAGGCGGAGTCGGTATTAGGAGTGTGGGGTTCTAAATTTTAGGATAGAAGAGAAAAATATTGTAAAACGTGGGGTTTGAATCCACAACATTAGTGTAAAATACATTTTCACCGCCCTTTTTTACCTCTAATTAAACTGTCAATTTATTTTGTTAGAGTTCACAAGTTAAAATACATATATATATATCTATTTAAAATACATGTAAAATTAAAGCTAGTGGATTCGTTCAAACCAACGAACCTCACCAAGCTCAGTCTCTGGTCCAAAAGATATTTACAGGTAACGTTTTTAGAAATATAAAATTTGAAATCTTAAAAACATGACATATTACCGGTTATAACAACTAACAAGATAATTTGAATTGCGTAAAAGTCGTTATTAGGTACTGGTCATTATGCCGTTAGTTCTTTTCTTCCTTTTAAATATTTCTTTCGAAATACATAGACCCCCTGGACAAGAACGTTAATCGTATTTACTTTCTGAAAATAATTGTTCTGTTTCCTTATTAAAACTTCCCAATTATTGTAGTGAAAGAAAAATTCAATTCTTATTGTTTTGAAAAAGTAGGTGTACGTACGTGATTCTTTTAAGTTCATAAGTATAATAATATTACTAATTCTTCCCCACACATTAAATTTCTTTAAAGAAAGTCAACTAAACAACAAAACTGTTTAGTAAAACACCACTGGCGCTGGTAGTTTCAAACATTATTACACTTCGCTCTTTTCACATTTTGTATCACCAACGTTTATTTTATTTAATATATATATAAAGGCATCGTTTAGTTGACAATAATTCTGATATAAAATATAAAAATATAAAGGTCTTCTTGTTTTTATTGAATTATTTTATTTTATATTATGTTTAAATATAAATAAGGACAAAGTTAAAAAAGAAATCTAATGTAAGCTGCAGCAAGTGACATTAATTCTTATCCTTACGTCATTATTTTTTTCTGGTTGAAATTGTTTTTAGTTGATTGATTATTTCATCTTGTATATCAATTCCTTATCCATAAATTGACTTTTTATGATCAATATTACATTATTATTAAACTGACCATCAGATTATTTTTAATCCATTTGACAGCTCTCCTACTTGTAATTTATATCTTACTAATTAATTTTTGAAATATTATATGACCAATATACAAATAAATAAACTTTCCTGCAAAATATTGAATTATTTCGTCTCTTTCTATTTATCTTTGGCCCTTTTTCTTATAGCACCTCTTCATCATAAATATATTATAAAAACGGAATAGACATCATTAATTTTCGACATAATGCTCATTTTAGGCCGCTTAAATTATAGATATATAAAAAAGATTAAAAGTGGGTTGGTTATTAGATAGTGATGATTCATGAATACTTGATCAACAGTCCTCTTTTACTATAGTTAATATTTTCACTCTCTCGATGCTTAAACATTATGCTAGTAAGCTAAAAAGATAATTTAATACCTCGTTTAATTTTTCTTTTACTTATTCAATTTGGATTTTGTATTTCTCTTAAAAAGAACTAATTAAGTGTTTGTTTTAGTAAGTAAATTGTCTTTACTAATGTAACTATGAAATTTGAATTTAACTACCAATTACTCTCTGATTTTGCTATTGAAAAGAAAAAAAAAAAGCAATACTCTATAATTGTATTTACATATGAAATGGTACATCACATAGTCCAAAAAGACAAAAGGTATTCAATCTACGTGCCAAAAAAAAAAATGGTACACCAGTATAGTCTAAAACTATTTATAGGTGTTTCACCATATGTGCACGCTCTTTCTACTTTGTTTTAGCCAAATCTATAGCTAAAATCCAAAAAAAAAAAAAGTAAGAAATCATAATTAATTAATTACTCCATACTAATTACTTCTTAAGCTCTAGATTACTTAATTAATTAGATGCATGATCATTTGCATGGAGATGGATTTGTACGATGGATGAGCAAAGATCGACAGAGTGGACAAGTGAATTGACACCTCTCTAACCATTTCTCAATACAATCCATGTGAAACACATGATTACATCTTGGTAATTGACATACAACATGTTCCTTTTCGAACTCCACCAAACAAATCGAACATGTTTCCTCAATACAACTTGATGACATGTCTAAATCAAGAAACCTACTTGCTGGAAGATTTACCTTGCAGCCTGAATCCTCAATAAGATCATCTTTACATGGTTGCAAATACAAATGTACCCTAATAAACTTTGCAATTGTTCGAATTGTATGCTTTAGTTGAAGGAAGGGGATATATACACAAGTACAAAACATTATGGTTATAGTAGAAATATGGGATGAACCGTGCATAAAACTGATCATTTTGTTTTGACTGGTAATAATGGAGTAATACATACAGAAAGATGAGAAAGAATAAATGAGAAGTGAAAGGGAGACCTCTATTTATATTATTAAGGGCTGCTATCATGAAGTCAACTATTGTGCCGTGACATTGAATTTATCTTAGTGTTTTAAAAACATTGATGTGACATTGACTTTTTGAAACATAATATCATACATTAATTAATAATAATAACTTATAATTAAGTATATATGATTAATATTCTTTGTAAATGCTTTAAAAGTTTATAGTAATACTGAATCCGGACAAATAAAAAGAATTAAGAGAAAATATGATTAATTAAATGTTTTTTTTATATTGAAAGAGTAGAAACATGAATCGTGGTTGGAAAAGTATATATAATACTCCATGAATTTAAAATATAGTAAAAAAAAAATGGAGTTGATATATCGAACAATCTAATGGGGTTTGTTCAAGGCCGGCGCCGACCCAAACACATGACAATGTAACTAACCTTAGTAAAATGTTTTTTTTATTTTTTATATAAATAAGACAGGGAAAAGGTGGAGTAATTTATATGCTAATTAAGGTTATGTATCTGACCACCTGATCCATTTTTTGTTTTATTGTGTAAATGCCGACGAATCTGATAATTTGTTTATTACATTGGGTGTTCTGTTAATTAAGATTCACGAAATAATCCATGTGACAGCCACGGGATTTTACTGTTGCTGCCTCCTAAAATGGCCGACTTTTCCCTCTTCGGGGCACCGTACCATGTTTTCCTTCCAAGACATTTGCGTTCAAAATGTTTTTATGTTACGGAAGTTAGTATAATAAGTGATATTAATAAAGAGAGATTAAAAGAATAATTTGCTATGTGAACTTTTTCTTTGTCTTATAAATTTGTAACATCGAATTTGTCTACGGAGATTCATATCTTCTACATAGTTTACAAGCTATTGCACATAAGCAGATTTATGAGTACGCACCTAAAGAATATGAGTTTGGAGCTTAAAGGGCAAAAAAAATTGATAAAAATTCTAAAAGGATATATCAAAAAAAATTTAAACCAAAATAGTAAAATCGCCAGTAGCGATTTAGGTTGACTCTGTTAACTCAAAATCGCTCTACCTGTAGCGTTTTGCAATTTCTTCTTTTTTTAAAAAAAAAAAAAATCAAAATCGCTGCAATGACAACGAAGTTGTTTTAATTTGTTCTTTTAAAAGCAAATCGCTGCAGGGGCAGCATTTTTAAATAATTTTTTTTAAAAAATGCATGCATTTAATTTATTTTTAAAAAAAACGCAATCGCTGCAGGGGCAGCGTTCTCTTCCAATTTCTTTTTTGTTTTATTTATAAAAATCGCTCCTTTACCAGTGATTTAGGTGATATAATTTTTTTTTTAATATTTCTTTTTAGAATATTAAAATAGTGAAAAAATTTAACGATCAATGAAATTTTTATTTTATACGTGTAATTTTTTCACTATTTTAATATTCTAAAAAAATTTAAAAAATTAAAAAAAATTCACCTAAATTTCAAGTAAAGGAGTGATTTTTATAAAATAAAAAAAAAAAAAAAACGCTGCCCCCAGCATCGATTTTCCTTTTTTAAAAAATAAAATTAAATGCATGCCTTTTTCAAAAAAATTATGCAAAAATGCTGCCCCTGCAGTGATTTGCTTTTAAAAGAAAAAGTTAAAACAATTTCGCTGCCAAGGCAGCGATTTAATCACCAATAATCTTTTAGAAAAAAATTAAGGAAAATCGCTGTGCCAGCGATTTCCTAAGGAAAAAAAAAATTGCAAAACGCTACAAGTAGAGCGATTTTACCGTTTTGGTTTGAAATTTTTTTGCTATACCCTTTTGGAATTTTTGTCAACTTTTTTTGCCCTTTAGGCTCTCAACTCTAAAGAATATAGCTGCAAAAAAAAAAAAATGGAGTTCCAAAATGAAAAATGTTCTACTCCATACTTATATATATATACATAACTACCTAATCTTTGATAAATCAATTTAAAATGAAAACAAGCTTTATAAATATTGTGGAAATACATGGTATATCAACAAAGTCTTGACTAGAAAAAATTGGAAAATAATTCGTAAATATGAAGTAATAGAGACGCACATAAATCAAAATGGTCCCAAAAAGACAACCTATCGAAAATAAGAAAATGCCATAAAAGGAGTAGCTCGAAATCGTTGAAATAAAATAATGGCAATTGAACTTATTGCAACAATTAGTTATTATAGGATAAACATGAGTCATTAACATAAATTAAAGCTGTTGTTGTTTGACAGTACCACTCACCAAATTTTATCTTCTTTGACTTCTAATAAGAAGCTTTTTTTTGAAAAATATGCTGTCCAAGTCCTTCTAATATTTAGTGTTATTATAAAGATTTACTTATAATTAACTTATTACTCCCTCCGTCCAGAAATGTTTTTCATATTACGCTTATCGAAAGTTAATTAGACTAATTTTTAAAGGTAAATTAAATCACATTAATTCGATTTTTTAACAAAAAATTTAAATATTTTAAAACTATATGAAAAGTACTATAAATTATAATTTTTTCATATTAATATGATGAAAAAATACATCTTAAAATGTTAATCAAAGCCTTTATAGTTTAACTCAAAAATTAGAAACCATGACAAATAATATCGGATGAAGGAAGTATTAAGTTATCTAATTTTGTAAATATTTTATTATCAGCAACTAAGTGTAAATTAAAGTCAAAGTTATTATATCGTCAGTTCATGTCAGCTGATATACTGTAAAAATTCATTGTTACTAATAAGCAGTGTTTTAAAAGGCGGAGCCGAACGTGAGCCGAGGTGTTTTATACAGTACGAAGTGAGGCGTAAGCTCGAGACATGGGGCGTAAGTCTCATGGATTTACGAGGCGAAGTCTCATGTATATTCAATTTTATAGTTTTATTACTAATTAAATTCCTTTCAATGATTTTACAAATAATTTTTTATGAAAAACATATAATTTTGAGATAAGTATTGATAATCTATAAAAAAAGAAAAGAAGTATTATAATTACTATTTGAGAAATATAAACATTACTCTTTCATGAATAAAAATAAAATTACTTTCAATAGTTAAATAAAATATGATAATTTTGAGACATATGACAAAACCATGAAGACCAATGATAAGTGAAAAAATAAAATTTTGCCACATATTTTTAAGAGAAATGTTACGTAATATATACCTCCATAGTATTATCAAATAGTAAATATGTGATACTACATTTGTTGTTTGAGTTACTCTCAATCTTTTTGTCTTTATAAATTAAAAAGTTACATATCATTCATTTACTCAAGAATTATGAGGGTCAACAATGTTAATTAAAGATTTTAAAACATAATTTGTGTAAAATTTGTTAGGCGAGTCCCGAGCGTTGAGCGTTGGGTGTGCTTAGGGCGTACAGTCGAACGCTTAGGACGTAAGTATTCTAGAACTAAATCTCAGACTTGAATCTCGAGGCATTTTGCTAGAGTCCCGGCCCAGAGCGAGCCCCAATAAAGTCTTTTAAAACATAAAAGATCGTTAATTTTGACCGGCGGAAAAATTATTCCGTCACTATGGACTAAAGTCCTAATTTGAGAATCATGGGACCTATATGTTATAAATCACCACTAATTCGAGCTGATGGAGAGAAATTAAATATATTAGTTGAATCATAAAGTTTGTTGTTCAGTCAAATCATAATTGAATTCTTAGTGTATATGATTTGAAATTATTATTTTGATGTTTTTCGTTATACTTATTATAAGAAACAAAGGTTTTTTACTTTACGATTCAATAATTCTTTTTTTTTAAAATATGATTTTTCTGCCCATATTCTATCCAATAATGGTGGGGAAAAAATACATCGAAAGAATAGACTGAAAAGCTTTCTAATTTTTCGAGTAAAATACTTTCCTTTCTTTTTGGTAATAAACTCAAAATATCTATAAAAATGATCTCAACTAAATTTTCATAAGAAAATAGTGATTTTTTCTTTAATCAGTAGTGAGTATACAGTACTGGACACAACCATTCGAGTCCTGATCTAGTTTTGTGTCTTTCATTATTACGACATGCTGAAGTTAAACTCGTGGCTGAGCTTTTATTTTGGCAAAATACATATTTTTATTTCTGTATTATGTGACCATTAAATCAAACAGTTGTGGTCCACATATTATATGTTGTGCGTTATTATTGCTCAATGGGCAGTATTTGCCTTAAAAATTGTTTGTTTGTTTTCGTTTATAAGCCATTTGGCCAACAACATATTTGAGGGTCCATTCCAACAAATTAAAGAGGAAACAAACAAACTCATGATCTTTAAGTAGTCACTTTAATTTCTTTTATTAGCACCTAACATGGCAATGTCTTATGTCCATCTAACTGCCTAGGCAGGCCAACTTTTGTATCAAAATGAGTTTGAAAACAAGAGTGAAAGGGAATAAGATCGGGTCATCCAGGTGGGTCAAGATCGATATGAAAAGAAAATAGATATGCATATATATAATTAAGTATTATATATTAATAAAGAAGATAGATATGCATATATATAATTAAGTATTATATATTAATCAACAAAATGAAAAGACTTAACTATTTGAATTAGAATTATAAAAGGATACTGGTAGGAGAAACCTACGTATTTTTTTATTCTCTACGGTTTCAAAAAGAACACACTTCTTCTCCTTCTACCATCTCCAATTTCAGTAAACTTCGTGTAAAGATTCTTTGAAAGTTTCTTCTCCAAAAAAGTATTGGAACAAATTATATTAGGTACAATTTAGATTGAGACTTTATATGGTGTAATTGATGTTTATATACATGTGATTGCACTTTCTGATTAGTGGAATATTATTCAATGATCCTATAATAAAATGTTTGATTAGATTCTTGAAAGAGTAAATTACTTATATGTCATTATTGGCTTATTTCACTTTAATTAAATATAGCAAAACTCAATGTTTAGTTCTAGCTTTGTTTATCCTTATCCGGTAGATGAGATATTGACAATTCAGCCAAATCTTATCAGCAATAAACATAGCTGCGGAGATCAAAAACATGAAATGTTTCTAATTTAGCTTAAACACTATGTTACAAGTGAGTCAATATTTTGTGGACAATTCTAACGCACACTCAGCCCAATATCAATAATCAAAAATTAGGATAGGTTTGATTTTGATTTCGCGGTAAATAACTGAATTTTAGGCCTAACTAAGTCTCGACCCTAAAAATAATTTATGAAAAAAAAAATATGCAAGTTCATATAAAGAGTTCAAAATCTCCGAATCCAACCAATACATAGGACTTAACAAAAGAGAAGTCAAAACTCCATCTAGTGTTGGATACTAAATATAACACAAACAAATTGAGAGAGGGCGAAAGGCGAGGGAGGGAGAGGGGGTTAATTCGAAACTCCATTGCAGGAAGATGATGATCATCAGCTTTTTCGTGTGTTTCGCTTCTTTATATTTGGAATAACGGTGGAAAATTAACTCAAAAGGCAATTAAACTGTGTTAACAATCACAAAATCTAATTGCACATAAATTATTTTCCATGAATCCGTAATTCAATAAAATAAACAGGGGATTTGCTGAGTTCAAGTGATGAAATCATTGAGAGGGTTTCATATTTATTAAATTGAAAATATATATGCAAGCCCAATATCGATCTTTCAAATCATCAAAGATTCACGAACCCTATTTTGTTTTAAAAAAAAAAAAACACTTCAAAATATTATACTGTATATCTTGAATCTTCGATGTACATACTATATAATCCCACTAACTAAATAAAGTCCTATAATCCAGAACTTCAAATTCTGATTCCGCTCCTCTGCTCTAATCTAATTACAACATAATTACCTAAATCAAATTAGCATTCCGTTTGTTGCAAGAGCAAAGATCTACATAGTGGACAAGTGAATTGACACCTTTCGACCCATCCCTCAATACACTCCATATGAAAAACGTGTTTGCATCTGGGTAATTCACAAACAACATTATCTTTCTCGTACTCCATCAAACAAATCGAACAACTTTCCTCAACTCCCCGTTCGCCGACGTTGCAAACATCGGCGAACGTAGTTGTCGCAAGTGACAATTCACAATACGTGGGCACGGTCACTGCGACAGCTCCACTGACAGGACTAGGATACGGATAAAAAAATTCCAACATTTTGTGAATGAATTGATGTATATGACTAAAAGGAATATACAAAAATGTATAGAATGTAATTGTAATAAATGAAATGTGAGATTGTGCTGTTACCACTGAACTTATCATTTTGCTCACTCTTTAATGTTTTCTTTTTTTTCTGTTGAATGTGTGAATGATGAGAGGTGGAAGAGATTTAGATCTATTTATATAGAGAAATGGATTATAATAAAAGGTCAACTGCCATAACTTGGCATTTCAGATTTATTATGTTAATAAGGGTTGACATTGACATATTCAAGATGGAGGGAACAAAGACAAAATTAATTAACAATTTATTTGTTTAGAGTTTACATGGGTTTTTGATTATTAAGGTATCATGATTAGTTTATAAGTTTACTTGCTTATGTTTGATTTGACAAATTTCATTAAAAAGAAAATGCTAGTATAAGTCATTAAAATAGAACTAATAATAATTAGTATTAATTAATAATATAAATAAAATATATATAAAATAATAAATTATCTATTGATTTTTCGAACTAATAAATGAGAAGGGAGTAATACGGACCGTTTGGTCCCAAGTTTTATTTGATAATATTTGGGAAAACTTGGTAATATTTGGGAACTTGTGAAATATTTGGAAACTTTAAAAATTCTAAAATTATTCCAAATTTTTATATTTTATATAAAAAAAAAATTCATCATTTATTATTTTCTACTAATAAGTATCTATATGACGAAGTATTGACTCAAAGTAATAATATTTATTTCGTCTTCTCAGTCATTTGATCTAAAAATAAAAGCTTGTCGGGAAAGACATTGTTCGTAGAATGTGGGATGATTATATAAAGGAATGGTTTGTTACTATCTCCTCTTGAGGTTGTTATATTATAACTCAATCAATGACAAGTATGAATAATGTATTTCTCTTGCCTATATTCTTATTTTGTTGTTGTTGATTGTTATTAATTACTCTCTTTGTCTCTAATTACTTATCCACATTTTATTTTTTAATTGTCTAATTACTTATACATTTTGACAAAACAATAAAAGATTAAAAAAAATTTACTCATTACACCCTCAGTTACTTTGAAAAAAGGTAGAATTTTTTTGAAAACTTTAAATTTTTAATTTAGCAACTTCATAATTAATAGAGGTAAAATGTTAAACTAACTATGTCAATTATTATTTGTTATCTCAGTTTAAAAGTGAATAAGTAATTAAGAACGGTAGAGTATTTGAAAAGTAGCAAGGCCGGCGCCGACCCTACACGTAGATCTATGTTTGTAAATGTGAGTCACAGGATATCTGATTGTTACGCTACAAAATTCGATGTCCTCTAATTAGGACAACTTTTTGGGCTGTGGAGTGCTAATTATTAGGCGAAATTTGTGCTATTACGCCTAAATACCTTTCAATCTGTTAATTATGACTTATGAGGTCTTTTATTATAGTTTAAATAACTCTATATTTTTAAGTATTTTTTGCATTTATTTAGTGATTAACTACGTTATATTTTCTACAATAATAGTTTGAAAATAATAGTAAAAAATATTTTTTAAATTTTACCCTTAATTTATTTTTAAAAGAATGTGTCATACACCTCTCAATAATTTAGGGATTAACTATAGTCTACTATGGTTATAAAAGTCATTTTTTTACCATAGTCAAATTTGGTTATAAAAGTCATTATTTGATTTTCTTACATTTTTATGTTAAAAGAACATTTTTGTATTGTATTGTATTATTTATTTAAATATAATATTTATACGTTACTAAATTTTTTTATATTATATCGTTATGGTTCATGTTATGCGATAATTGATTTAATGTAATTGCGTTATCTCATTTTGTATTTACTTATCATCTAATAATCTTATTTAATCATTTATTTACTCTACTTTTTGTATTATAGATTTAACATGTAGCCTACTTTCTTATAGAATTATCCTTCAAATTATTACTCCCTTCGTTTAAAAAAGAATGTGCCTATTTCATTTTTAGTTTGTTTAAAAAGAATGATCCCTTTCCTTTTTTGGCAACACTCCAACTTTAACTTTCCACGTGGCATGTTTAAAACCACAAGATTAAAGGGCATTTTGGTACATTTGACATAACTTTAATTTAGAACCACAAGATTAAAAAAATTCTTTCTTTTCTTAAACTCCATTCCAAGTCATACTAGGCCAATCTTTTTGAAACGGAGGGAGTAATATATAACATTCCGAACAATTAAAAAAAAAAAAGAATCTCAAAGCAAAATATGTTATCCTATGAAGAAGTTAAGGTAACAACTAGGGAAGCTCGTTATGGAGAGTATCGAAACATCCGGCGGGTTATTGGGCACTTCCATTAATTGTTATATATTCACCACATTATTCATCTGACTGCTAAACAAAATCTTTCAAAGATTTGCTCATTTCAAGTCAACTCATATTTTTCCATTTTTAATATAACTAATTTGACTTATTGCATATGGACTTCTTGTTTCTCTTTTTTTTTGTTTATTAATTAAAATAAATAAATGAAAGAGCATGGCTGACAAATTTGAAGAAGAAAAAAAAAAGGACCTTTGGTGAAGTATAGAGTTATTTGTTTTAATTTTTCAGAGGCAAGGTCGTGCCCTACGTGGCTTTGAAAATTTAATCAAAGTCAAAACACAGAGTTCTATTGAGAAATTGGAAAAAAAAAAAAAAAAAGTGGACTACTATCTTTGCCAAAATTAATAATATATGAAGAATTCTAAGATTATTAACAAATTCTAAAGGTTATTCTTGTGATATATTAATATGAAAATGACATTGGGTAGATCTTTGAATAAAAGTTTATTCAATATAAAGATTGTTCAAGATCATAATAATGAAAATAAATGATCATTTCATTCATTGTCTTGAAAATATTATAATTAATAACCAGCGGAAGAATTAAGTAGTGTCAAAAGGGTTTAAATGAGTTTAAAATTACGTGAACCTAATTATGATATCATGATACAAAATGATTTTTGCGTCTAAAATAATTTTAAATACTAATTTAAAATAGTGAAAAGAGTCTGATATGAGCTCCCTCAATTTTATCATTTAGAGCTAGTATATTTCTTATTTTAAAAAAATTATTCATATATATCCCAATTGTTACACAAACAGCTCACATATACCTTTTTTTCCTCTAATAGAAGTGAATTAAATTAATTTTTATTAACTTTTTTCATTAAAAAAGTCTATGTAGGAGCATATCTGATCTTTCTTTCACATATACGATGTATATCTCTTATTTAATTTGCAAGTTATAGCTCAAAGAGCAGATTTACTCAACGCATATCCAAAAAATAAATACTTTGAATTGTTGTAGTATTTCATATTTGCAATCTTATCTTAGGCACACTTTTTTCTATTTGTTATCTTTTCACTCTCAAATTTCTTTCTTAATAAACTAAAAATTTGGCGCTCAGCACGAACAATTTTGTGGTCAACAACTATAAAAATTGATCCAGCATAAAGTCATGTTATCATACAAAATTATGAAATAAGCAGGGGAAGTGTTCATTATTTGGGAATTTTGATTAATTAATTTTCTTAAGATTATAAATGGCAGTTAGAGGAGAATAATTTATGTTAAATGCTGAGAAAATCTTTGTAGAAATATTTGCAATCTTCAAAGTCAAATTAAATGATTTAGTTATTAGAAAGACTTGAAGGGTTGTTTGTAGGAGGAAAATCGTGCTCTGGCCTAGGTTTTATTTTTTCATTTGACAAAGTGTTGTGCTCTGCGTGGCTATATTATTATAAATAGTCAAAACATAATTTATGTTTAGAGAAAAGAAAAAAAAAACATTAATAGGCAAGCTACCTTAGCCAGAAATAATTTAGTTAGGAGACAATGACTACTGCGTGGCGAAATAAAAAAATCTATTATGTATCGAACTTGGGACCTAAAACAATTTTTTAAGCTGCATTTGTTATAAGACGTTATAAATGGACAAGTATTAACATGTTCAAAAGTTATTTAAATTGAGATGTACGGAATCAAGATAAGCATAAACAAGCCATACCTTAGCCCCAAATTTTGAAGTTATAATTTTTCGATTTGTTTTGTTATAATTTAGTTAAATCATCTTATAAAATTTTATATTTTAACAGATCTTGTATTTGAGATACACATTTGATCCAAAACAAGCAAACATTATAGGAGTTAAATTAAAGGGATCAAAATATATTAGGTTTCTCAATGACCTCAATCATATTTTTACAGAGACAAATTTTGTCTTTCCAGTTCACTCATTGACCTCAAATCATCATGTTTTAGGCCCAACAGCTATCCATATCAAAATAACTGGTCCATAAGCATTAGGAATAAATCTGGGCAAATATACCCCTTCAGCCCAAAGTCTTTTGGGCTACATCAAGATGGTTAAAAACTAGTAAAAATTAGGCAAATCACATAGTCTAAGGAATCAATTACTTTTTATCCCTACTCTTTCATTATTTATCAAAAATTCTTTTTTTATAGAATTTTGGATACATAATATTACAGAACGATACTTAAATTAAAGCAGACAAATACTTCAGCATAAAAAAAGGGATTAAATTAACCCCATGAATTACGCGGACATTTAACAAATTTAGCATCCAGTCTGCATAAATCTCTAACTAATTTGGAAAAATTTAAATTTCAAATTGTGATTAAGATTGAATTTGTGATTACTATATACAATAAAGTATCATAATGTAATACATTTAATTTTGTATCAAAATGTAGAATGATACTTAATATATCAAATTGTTTTATATCAAGTGTAATTATACTAAGCTATATTGATAAGTTATTTAGTCTCATTTACATTAAACGTCAAATATATTATGTATCAGATAACAAAGTTTTATTGGTTATTATGATTTAATCAAAGTTATATGATTCAACGTGGTAAACGACACTAAATATATTAAGTAAATTATTTTTTATCAATTGTTACATATACACAAACTTATTTTTTGATGATAAAATGTGTATCAAATACATAATAATTTTATGGATATTGTATATCTGATGATAACATAGTATCAGACGTTGTGATTTACTTCAAGACTACCACATGTTAATGTATGCTATTTAAATTGATAATCAGTTTGTTTAACAGGTGTATAAAATATAGTATCAGATATTCTGTGTACAATTGTTATATTGTATCAACAGTATTTGTGTAAATCATACTTATAAAAAATTATTTATAACAAGTTACTGTAATTAAAATTATAGACTTGGAGACAAAATTAACATTGAAATACATTTCTTGACAAAAAATATTTTTCAAATTAATAATGACTTAGTAAGATTGTGTTGGAAGGAGTGATAATACAAAATACTAGTTGACGTAACTTCAACGCAATAAAAACCTAACTATTCTATATTAATCACTCCACCTTCTGCTGGTGTTGTGTAGTCACTCTTTGGCCTTGTAGGATCTTCAGTATCACTAACATATCCAGCCTTGACTTTATCCATACCATACTTCCATAACAGTGTATAGCAATTTAAGTATAGTAGCATCTATTTCATAAATTAAAGTATAAATAACAATCAAGATTAAAAGTATCATATACAGTTTAATGTATAAGGTGCAATCAGTGATATACAAACAACGACAATGAATTCATAAATTAAAGTATCAATCATCAAAAAGGTACATTGTTAAATTATTTAATGAATTAAATAAATAATAATGCATGTGATACTAATTTAAGTATCAGATACCTACATACCTTTGGGACATTTTTAACAGAAACCTTTTGTTTTCCACTCTCCACGGCAGGTTCATCAACATCATCAACATTTGCAAAATCCATTTGCATGGGTGAAATGGTTTGTTAATCGAAGTTATCAAAATTGGATTGTGGACCAACATTGTTTTTCGCCACAGAATCATACATCATGTGTGGCGATGAAACGTCTCCAGTATTTTTCAATTTTGGAAAATAGTCAATACCACATAAAAATAAAAAAGTATTCAGAAAAATCAAAATAACACCTTTCGTTATATAAAATGATAAAAATTAAAAGTATCACAAAATTCAATGTTCCATGTGTACACTGAAAAGTTAAAATAAACGATACTTAAATGAAAAAAATAAAAATCATCAAACTAAATAAAAAGTTACGAATATGAGTAAAAATGTACATACCATGGATAGTGTTGGTCAAATAATTGGAGGTGCCACATTTCTACCCCTTTTCTTTTGTGTTTTCGGATCTTTCGAAGTTGATGCATGTTTGTTCTTTACATATTTTCTCTTGCTAGAACTTGAATTTGTCATGACTATCGGTCATGCGACTTTTTAGAACTCAATTCTTTGATGTTTTCGATTCTGAAACAAAAACTAGAGATTTCTTAGAAGTTAGATTGATATTGTAAAAAAAAAAAAATAGATACACAAAAAGGGGGGAAAATGAAGAAATCGAAATGGAGAAGATGATGACCTATTTTTTACTCTAATTAGGATGAATAGGGATAGGTTTCTTTTGAATTTCAAATTTATTTGAAATTCATAACTGGAAATTTTAGTGAGAAAAATTTTGGGCGAAATTTTGGGAAATGGAAAAAGTCTAATTTTTAGTTTCAAGATAAAAAGTACCAGTTAAGTATCATTGGGTGTCAAAAAATAATTTTTAAAATTTAATAAAAGAGTAGAAAAATATTGAAAATAGGTAAAGTAAAGTAGTGTAGTTAAGTAATTAACCCTAAAAAGTACATAAATGAACCATAAAATTTAAAATAATTACAATTTCATATCCAAATCGAAATTAATTTCTAAAATACCCATTCTCTCATAAATAACTACATTCCATACCCCCATTCATTAAAGTTGATCATTTTCGCATAAGTAATACTAAATCGGTATCATATATTATATTAGTATCATTAAGACTGATAATTATGCTTAACTGATATTAAATCAGTATATATATATATATATATTATTATTATTATTAAGGTTTCTTGTTCAGAAATTACTCATTAGTCAATGATACTATAAGAGTAATAGTAATTTCTGAACAACAAACCTTAATGATACCAATACAATATATATATATATATATATATATATATACTAATTTAGTATCAATTCAGCGATTGATCAGCCTTAATGATACCAATACAATATACATGATACTGATTTAGTATTAGTTAAGCGAAATTAGTAGATGAGGTATATAGTGTAATTATTTAGTGGGTATAAATATAAAAAAGTATATATTTATATTTTTTTTTTTTACGAGGTATTTGCTTCTTTTTCCCATATACCCAACAACCTCCAATTTATAAGCTCACAATGTGACTGAAAATGCGCAGCCACAGATTCGAGCCGAATGTCTTGTTGGATACGGTAAGAATAAATGGAAAATGAAGGAGTATAAAATGTTCTTCTATGCGTTGTCGTCACTTGCTTGACTCGACTCCGACTTTGAAAATGATCAATTGAGAGATTATTTTATCAATTATGTAATCATTAAATTAGCCAACCGAATATCAGTTCAGTCTCTTTCTAAGATTTTATTTAAAATTCTTGAGAAACTACGGTTGGATATAAATAATATTGATTCTTCACACTTGAAAATTTTATTGGTTTTACTTTTCTAATTTGAAATATACTTCAATTTTATTTTATTTTTGCATATTACGAAGTTGTTCTCAAGTGTGTTAAGTAATACAAATACAAATGAGATAACAAATCTATAAGAAACAGATCTCTACAAATACTCATGCTTTTCTCATTTTTTCTCTGAGTAGAGGTGAAACTTCAAAGTAACGCTTAAATTGTGACAAAAATTATCATAGGTAAATAAACATAATACCTCCAGACCATTTAAGTGCTAACAAAATATTCCTATGCTCTCAGCATGAAAAGCTAACCTCTCAGCAAATACGATGATTTCAGCAAGTCTAATGGAAACTGATGAGTAAAACAGCACAACTTTGCCAATTGATGAAATAAAATGGGTGTTGTAGCAATTGATGAATCACAAATGAAGACACTTTTACTAAACAATATTTTCACAAGCATCATTCCTTTACTTACATTCAAGCTGTTAGTAATAAAATCAACACAATCAGCACAAACATTACTATTCTCAAAACATCTACCAACTATCCGTACAAACACCTAGCACACTTCTACAGAAATATAACCACTGCAGATTGAGAACCAAGCATGTTCCCACGCCAGGCAAAAAAATATATCAGCATATACTTACTAAGGTTACCACATTAAGCAGTTATTATAGGTCTACTTGGTCTTTTCCCTTCCATAGCATCTTTCTTCTTCCGACAAGTTGCACAAAGGAATGGCCCTTCCCATGGCTTTGATGCAGGTGAAAAGAAAGGCCCTGAGTTAACAGATAAACCCTCACTTGCACGCTGATCTGCTTGGCAAACAGCACATCTAAACAGCCCAGAGCTAGAATCCAGAGGAAAATCTTTACCAAGCCTGCAGGATCAGAAAAAGTAAGGCCTCACTGCAGCAGCTAAAATGTCAAAAGGTAAACATCTGATAAACCCAAAATTAACAAAGTTACAAATACAATGCAATGTCTGTAACCATCTGTGGTTTACTGTAAAAATGCATTTTAATTTTGTATTCATGCTTCCATCCCTTTCCATTTTCTGTAATCTATATTCAGCAACACTAACCACAATGCAAAAGAAAATCTTCTCGGGTTACATTAAGAGTTTGATTAACATAAATACTATGCCTGATAGACAGAAACAACTGAAATTTATCATTAATTAAGCCTAGACTTACATGTAATCCAACTAGAATATTGGAATTGAGTTACTATATATCTGCACAAAACCATACCAAAGCAACTCAACTGCAGCATCTTCTCGTCAAAGTAGAATTTATGGTTAAAATTCCTATTAACATCTAGCACTGTCAAAGAAAAGTAGCTGCTCCAATTCTTCTTTTTTTTTTTTTTTGGTTTTTTAATGTTATTGGAATCACTTTCTGTTCAAGGTTAAGTCTTTTCTACAGCCTCAACATATCTCTGTAGATTTTCATTTCATGTTACCTACACTGACATTCTAAAATTATCCCAGTCCAACAGTAACAGTTAACTCATACCCCAAAACAAAAGTTATTTTCCTTGTACATTACAGCATAACCTATGTGCCTCAGTGTAATAGTAAAGGACTTTATAGATTAGTTGTTGCCTATCAAGATGCTCCAGTATATGCTCAAAGATAAGTGTGTAGCTATCATCTATGATTCTGAAGTACTGTGATTTTTTAAGTACAGTTTTCATAACCAGAATCAAGCCATCCAGTAATTATTCGACAAGATCAAGACAGATTTTTTGCTGACAAAGGTAACAGACAAGATCAAAAGAGATTGTGAGATTAGAAAACCAATAACATAACCATGCCTTGGGTTTGTCAAACCATGTGTAGCTGCACAAAATTCTCAGGCATCTCCGACAGTAAAGCAAAAATAGAGAAAAGAAAAAGGTGCTGATGTATCACTAACTTTTACTATTGATACAATCATTCGACAAGAAGTAACTACTTGGATAAGTGTCAAAACGTTATCACCCTCGCAAGTTTTAATATCTAGAATTAGCTTAAATAGTTTAATATAAGTAATTTAAGGTTTACCTTGACAAACAATGTTTTCTACTACTTAATCAATATTTTCTGTTACTATTACTAATATAATATTCCTTTAAATTAATCTTCCAATCACAATTCTTTAGTGAAACTATTTGAAAAAAAATCAAAGAGATGGTAAAGCAGGTAGTCCATCTGAAATTTTAGTAAAATCATGGCATAAAAAATTATATTTGTCATATAACAAAAAATTCATAACCAGAAGTACTGAAATGCTCACAAGCAAGATATGGTAGAACCAATAGACATTGAAAGAACAGATAAGGCATACAATGTCCATCCAACTAGGACACTTTCAGCAACCAAAGACTGCTGAATAGAGCGTAATGAGAACTTTTTCATTTGGTTTTGTAAGTACCAGTTATAAGTAGCTATTGTTCTACGACAAGTAATAATTCTTCCCTTTCCACGATAAAACAGACAGGCCAACCTACCTAATGCAAACCACATTCAGGAATTAAATAGAACATATCTCGAGTAGTGGAAATACTAATAGAACATATCTCGAGTAGTGGAAATACTAACAATGACACCAAAATTGGAAAAACACAGTACCTCTCAGCAAGCATTGCAGAGCCCTCTTCAAACAATTCTTCCACGACACCAACCGCAGAAAGCTTATTAGACCTAGCATTTTGTGATCTTCTCCTAAAGAGAAAAGAGGTGAGCAAATTTTGCTTCTTCCTAGGTGTTGGAGGCAAGATAGGATGGTCATAAGGAATAATATCAACAACCAAACAGGTTGTATCATCCTTCAGACCTCTTGACCTTACTGCTTCCTGAGTTGTAAAACCGCTTATAGTTAGAGAAAACCTCACAGATAAGAAATAATAGAATGAAAGAGATTATATGATCATTCACACCTTCACAACCAGCTTTGCCGCAAGTTCTGCCGGTAAACCTCTGCAAGACTGTGCTGTCGAATCTGATGTTAAAGCATCCCATATACCATCCGAGGCTATAATAAGCCTCCCACCAGCATTTGAAATCTAATTACATATTTACTTACAATTCAGATTCATACATGAATATTGCTAAAAGACAAAAGGGAAACTCTTGGTGATAAGGTTACAAACCTTCACTTGTTTCACATGCGGTACTGGAACGATAAACTCCCCAACATCCGTATCACCAATAGACCTTGAAAGGCACAAACCACCGGGCCAGCAACGCAGAGGTCCAACCTATAAAAGAAGTGAATAGGAACATCAGGATATCTTTTCCAAAGCTGTTAGCAATTTCAAATTTTTTATATGATTATACCTCATTACCCCCAAAAACATTGAGTCTTCCTACTTGACCACCACTTGCAGTTACACGCCGCCGTTCCTCCTCATTCTCTTCTAATCGATGGTCAACAGTCAACAAAGAAACCACACCTCCTTGGGTGTCCAGTATGCACCTGGAATCTCCAACTGATGCAACAGTGATCGTCCACCCATCTATCACAACAAAAGTCACAGTAGTCCCAGATGTTTCACCTGTCATCAATATCAAAATTGTACTGAGAACACCTGAATGAATGAAGGCAAGGGAAAGAGACCCCTTAAAGCAAAATAAATATTAAAGCCAGAGATCTTGCAGCATGCCTTTTTGCTGAAACTCTATATCAGTCTTCACAAAACCCGCAACTAGAGCACGAGGAAGTGCTTGAAGCCACTCTTCCCTACTAATTCCTTCAGGGATAGCACTCAATACATTGTTTAATAGATTCTCTTTGGCAAAAATAGCAGCCGATATACCATTATGCCCATCAAAAATCTATTCAAGAAAAAACAAAATTCAGGAAATTGATACAAGAAAACCAACAATGTAGATATACCACAAGCAATTAACAGATACATTTCAACATATATGATTAAATTACCGCGAAAACTGAAAAAGAAGTCAACGGATTTCCCGGAATCCTCTGACAATCAGGCTTAATCAAGAAACAATCTTCCCCTTTCTTTGCCAAAGCAGCCTGTCCATACTTTATTGTAGGTTGTTCCACTTTATCATTCCTCAACTCCCGACCAATAAGTGTCCCTAGAGGCACCGAAGTTGCCTTTTGCTTCATCTTCGTAATCTCCGCCTCACTCATTCTTTCACTCCCTGTTCCGACATTCTGCAAATCCTAATTCCCCAATTTCCAAAAACATGAAAACACAATCACTCGTTATCCACACTGATCTGGAAACCCTATTCCTCACAATTTAACAACAATGCAACACAGATAAATCACTAAGCACAATAATGCACTACAAAAATCTCAACAAAAAAAAGGGAAGAAAATTGGAAACCCTAGAGAGAATTACAGATTAATTGGAGAAAATATACAGAGAAATTGTAAGGCATTGAAGAAGAATTGAAGTATGAAAAAGCAAATGAATTTGGTTGAGTTATGAGCTGGATCCGAATGTTGAAAACGAAACCCTAGTGAGAGAAAGTGATTTGATTTGGGGGGAAGAAGAAAAATCTAGAGAGAGAAAAAGAAAGGAAACGCGAGGAGAGAAAAAAGGTAGATTTCGGGCAAAGGCTCCGATTCTGACATTTCGTTTTTTTGTTATAATACAAAATACTTTAGAAGAAAGAAAGAAACTGCAATTTGATGATGTAAAATGTCTACATAAACAGCTAATAAAGGAATTTAATATGGAAATTTATTATATCAAATTGTATTTTTTGAAAAATACAATTAATGATTTTGTTCTAATATTTTTAGCAAAATGGAATAAAAAAATAATGTTTTCATTGTTGTTTAAACTTTTGGGGAGTTTTCTGCAATCTTTAATAATATTTCCTAACTAGAGTTAAAAAATTGATACTAATAAATTAGATTTTTTATTGGTATATCTCCGGCCCACATGCATTATTGGTTT
The DNA here is from genome assembly GCA_022817965.1 of Solanum lycopersicoides. Taxonomy (NCBI): domain Eukaryota; kingdom Viridiplantae; phylum Streptophyta; class Magnoliopsida; order Solanales; family Solanaceae; genus Solanum; species Solanum lycopersicoides. Next base: position 122,890,019 of record CM040618.1, read on the forward strand.
TGTTTTAAATATTTGAAAACGAAAATAAGATGTGAGTGTTTAATTGAATTATTTGATTTAACGCACGAGTAAAATATTATGACATTCCTTCTTTTCCATTCATACCTCGAAACGCACTCTTCTTATAGACTTATAGAGATAATAAAAGTACTTTCACATCTAATTCTTAACCAGAAATGACTAGGAGAGGAAGGATTTTATTTTCTTAGGTTGTTAATAGGATTTAGGAAGAGATCCATTAAAGACGGATGGGGCATGTAGCTTAGAAGATTAGAGCACGTGACTATGAACTATTGTGTTCGAGGCTTTGAATCCCTCCTCGACCACGAGTACCCCAAAAGGGAATTACCTGCTTTTCCTCTGGGAGGTAAAAAAATCATGATCAAAATAACGAATCAAAAATTATGAAATTTGGGTGCAGGTTTTTGTCAAAATGAAATGACTTTTTTAATCCTTTTATTCATTATAAATGAGTGAATTATTATATACCGTATGCTCGATGAAAATATTTTTTGTATTACACTTGTTTGTTGTCCTAACAATTTTTCTAGAGCTCTTTAAAAATATTTAGAAGACTTTTCCTTATTTTCCATCATTACTCAATAAAAGATTATAAAACTGTATAATGGTTTAAGGAATATTGACTTCTTCGTACTTAATTTGTTCTAAAGTTTATATGAATTGAATTTAAAATCTTGAGATATATTTAGAAAATTGAAATACATCGTGTCAATCACGAAGTTATCTCAAAAATATTTCCCCCATTAAGTCACTAATTTTGTCCCAATATTCTGGTTGACCAAAAATTGCTAAAATTTTGGCTAAATATTCTACAATGAAATTTTCAGAAGAAGAAAAAAAAGTGGTAGATCTATAATGTGTCATTTACTTGGTTGGAGATGGATGAAAAATGGCATCATATTAGTAAAATATTCTAGAATATTCAACCTTTTGTCCACATCTAAAAGATAAATATATTTTTTTTCAAGAATATTAGGACTGTTTTTGGATTTGTTTGTATAAAACCTTTGTAATATTAAAGTAAAAATTATCTATACTCGATGGTTATACTAAATCAGTTAATGCATGACATGTATTGTATTGATGTAATTTGAATATAATTTTTTGGCACTTAATCGTAATTAATATACATTTTCACTCATTAAATTACTTAACATAATTTGGTGTTAATATCTTACCACCATACTAATATTATATGTATTGTTTCCTGTTTGGTTGGCGAAAATTAGGTAAGTTTTAAGATAAAGAAATCATGTAATCAACCTTAGACAACACGAAGCCAACTATATAATTTTGAATCCAGAAGGCAAACAGATAATAAGATAAATTTAATTAAGAAAATAAGAAATATTTATTTATTACTAACAATAAAAGACATCTAACCGGCCAAGAGATTCTTTAATCTAATCTGTCCATTAATTTGTAAGTATTAAGCTCTTACTTTCAAGGCTTAATTAATTGTTAATAAAGCAAAAGGACATGATGATTGAGCATGTGATTTGTGTTATATAGCAAAGGAATTAAGGGTTAATCCTACCAATAAGATCATAACGTCAACTCTCCAATTGCATTTAATTTAATTGACGAAATTTATTAGTGAAATCAGTAGATATTTAATCGTCGTCAAACACGCTTACAAATCTCTCTCTCTTTAATCATGTTAAGATTAATACAAATAATTATAATTGTATGGTAGTAGAAAGTACTATCTTATTAACAATTTAATTTTACAGATGGCAATGATTCTTTTTCTTAGTAATATTATTTTTTTATTCTTAAGTCATAATTTTTTTCAAGAAATTTAAAAAAAATATGAAAATGTAAATATACGAAGAAGTACTCAAGGATAATTCACTATCTATTATACTCCCTCCGTTTCAAAAAAGATTATCTAGTTTGACTTGGAGCGGAGTTTAAGAAAAGAAAAAAAGATTTTTTAATATTATGTTTCTAAATTAAAGTTATGTGAAATGTACCAAAATGTCCTTTAATCTTGTGGTCTTAAATATGTCACGTGAAAAATAAAAGTTAAAATATTTCAAAAAAAGAAAGGGATCATTCTTTTTGTAATATACTAAAAAGGAAATAGAATAATTTATTTTTTAAACGGATAGAATATATAATTTTAATCGTATAAATATAATGTAACTTTATGTGAAACCTTTTTAAATGAATCTTTGGACCCTTACTAGCTCCGCTTTACCTAAGATAACATACCTCTCTTTTTTATTATTTTATTTTAACTAGCTATTTTGTTTTCTTTTGTTGTGACTCTGTGTGTGCGCCTTTAATTTGCTGCCCTAGATTAATTTGTAAATGTTATAACAAGAAATTATAGCTATCGCAAAAAATTGAGTCATCAATAGAACTTATTTCATTAGTATCTATAGTTCATGTCAAACTTGAAATTAAAACGAGAATGGTGAAATTATAAGAGATATATACCATACTCTCGTTATATATGAATTAGTAATATTGTTATATAGTTGATACTAGTTAATTAATTGTATGAAGACTAGTATTATACGAGATTTTCATTCGAAGCTAATTGAAGATAAAATCAAATAACTTCTTCTCGTGATATATCTATCTATCTAAATATCTATCAATAAAATTATTTAATATTTATAACGATAGAAAGTAGCTAAGTATTTTCTGAATACTTGAGGTGTATACATTGATGATGAATAGGCAGTAGCTAGTGGGCAAAAGCTCATGCTTGGATATTGATGAAAGGTAATTAGTGTGGTCGTCTCTTTTGCTAATTTATGTAGGAAATGATGATGGAGAAAACTAACAAAAAAAGATACATATTGAACATGGAGTGTTATTTGATCATATTAAAGAGAATAATTTTATTGGTAATTATGTCTTAATTATAATGATGTCCAATCAAGGCTATACAAGTTTCAATTAAGAGTCAAGATGTAGGTGATGATTTGGTAGGAGCTATATGGAAGTAACATGCTTAGATGCAAAAAAGGGTAATTAGTGGTGTCTCTCTTTTTAACTTAGGTGAGAAATTATTCTCTTTTCTCGATAATTAATTGTCCAATTTTGAATTGAAACAACTATTAAGAAATCAATAATTGATATAGTGAGTTTACCATTTAATATTTTCAAAAAGTTTTAACTTTTTCAAAGTAATTAATTGAGGATATAATAGATAAAAAAAAATATGTTTTTTTTTATTTGTCAAAATAGATAAGTAATTAAGCATAACTAAAAAAGAAAATATAGATAAATAATTAAGAACCGAGAGAGTATGATATTGTGGCAAACACCACTAATCATTTGAATGGGCTCTTACTTTAAAAAAAAATTGTATTTCGTAATCTTCGTCTCAAATCATTTGATTTTATTTATTTTATAATTTAGTTAAGAATTTTTTAAAGATAATTGGATGAATATTTCAACTACTACAATGGGTTATAATTTTCAAACTAGAAAACAAAATTGTTTCATTAATCAAAGATTATGAGTTCAAGTCATCAGAATTTTTTTTATTTTAATAAATCTTACGCAATAGATCAAATTAATAAAATCTAAAAGAAATATTACTATTTGAATTTTGATATCAAACGAAAAAGAAAATATTTCCATTCCCATAGCTTTTATCAAAAGTTTCCAAAAAAAAAAGTGTTTAGAAGTTTACAAGAAATGGGGATAGAGACTTGAGAAGTTATCTCAATTCTCATCCATTTCCTCTTCTTTTTCTTTGCATACACACTTATTGTATAAATTATAAAATATAAAAGATAAATATAATAAATGTATATATATATACATGATGAACAAACTATAATTGATGGTGATTGATGAGATGTAAACAAATGAAAGTAACCCAAAGAGAGTTGATCTTTGGAAGAAACCTAAAAATGGCTATCTACAAATATGGTTCATTCTTTCGGTTACAAAACCATGTGAACAGCTACCATTGATAGGGATTTTTTTAAATTCACAAATATATACTAAAATAAAAACATAAATGTTTTAATATTTATTTTTTATAAAAAAATCATTTAAATAGAAATAACTTTTTTCCTTTTTAATAATTTTTTACGTGACATAAATGATATATTTTATATATTGTTAGTTATCAAGCATAACTCTTAGAATTTTTTCTTTCTTTCTTAAATTTTTTTTTTAATAAATTAAAATTAGATAAATAAATTAAATCGAACAAATTGGAGAAAAATTAGAAGGGTGTTTGTTGAGGGTCCTCTTCCTAAAAAAAGAAGAGAAAAGAAAAAGTGAAAAGATGGGTTATAAGGAATTTGCTGACATGGCCATGTGTTTTGTGGGACCCACGCGGGATATTGTACCACCTATCATGGAGGGGTCTGGACATAGCTGTACAAAACTATAACGTTTACAACTTGAATTTTTTTTTTTTGGTTTTTTTATTTGATGTTCGATGTATTATTAATTTTAAGGCTTAATTAATTTGAATTGATGCTAAGAAATTTTGTGTTAAGGTATAAAATTTTCTCTAACAATGATGATTTTATATTCGAAGTTTAAATTTGAGATTTTTTATTAAAAATATTATTTCAGTCTTTGAAATTTCTTTCTTCCACCTAGATATAATTTTCCAGGTTGTCAAGTGGACTTTGTTCTCTTCTTACTTTAAAAAGAAAATATGACAAATTACATTGATATTATATGACAAATTTGGACATCAGGAAATGAAATTATTTGTCCCAATCCATTCTTGTTGATAATCACTAGTATAAATAGGTATATTTTTGATTTTTTTTTATGATCAAGCAAATTCGTAGTCCCTATATTTTGGGTGCGTACAGATAAATTTTGCGCTTATGCAATAACTTGCAAATCACAAGAGAGGTAATCCGCACTAAGCAAGCTCGATGCATAAGCTCGACCCAAAAAGGCAAACGCATTGCTTTCTCTAGCTAGCAAGGTTTTTGAACTCAATACGTCTAACATGGAAGTCCCAATGATCGTAGACTAATATGTGGTTGTAGTCTTGTAGAGGGATGTATATGTTTCTTCTTCACCCTTAATCAAAAGTTTAGTTTAAATCTTGAATTAAAATAGTAAATCTTATTAAGAGATGTAAACAACACATGGTAAGTTCTGTGCCCGACAAACTTAACGTAAAAGACATTAAAAAGAAATCGTTCCCAAATAATCACTCTTTAAGCAAACTTAGTCATCACGATGGATCGGATTTAAATTAATAGGGGCCTTTTTTATCATTTTCCTACAATGAGCGCACTAACTTCTGATGGTGAACCAAATTGGGCCCATGTGTAGAATATTTAGTTGTTATTTTGGAGCAAGTTTAAATTATTTAAAAGTCAACTGTATAGTGCATACGTTGATGAATTATGACCAATAAAAGAGTGAGTTACTTTTAAAATCCATCTAAGTGTAAACTACTCCCGATATTACACAGAATCTGTAACTAAAACTCTAGCTTTACCTTTAATGCATAACATAGTCTAAATAGAAGTAAAACACAAGCGATAAGTTGTGATAAATACAATAAAAGAAGTATACTATTTGTTATGATCAATATATATTGACAAAAAAAATAAAGTTGGGCCACTAGGCATTATATTGTTGTAAACCTAAAATATGTGATAGAAAATACGAGGAAATATATCATATATGGACCATGCAACACATAATAACACCAATCCTTTAGCTAACATATTATTCATCCTTGTACAATTAATGTAATCAAGCCTAATTAATGTCTACAAGAGACGACTTGTAATCAATGGGTTTCAAAAGATCTTTAATCATCTTACATACTACTATGCTTATTGCTCTCTGAATAATAATAATAATGATTACCAGTTCATAAATGAGGAGTTAATAGTAAAATATTTCATCTTTGAGATTGTAAATTCATTTGATTTTAGTTTCAGCAAAAAAACTAATCACCCCATTTTAGTTCTCTAGTCCTCATTTAGGAAATGAACAAAAGTCTAACTTTATAGTTTTGTTTATAATGTTAACTTAATTTGTAAAGTTGGCAAATGTAACCAAAAACACAAACCAAATAACATGAGTCTTCTTTAATGCTTGTTCCAACCATGTTTTCATTTTAATTGGTTCAGTAAAATTTTAGCTCATCCATCAAGGATTTAGAAAAACATCGTCAGTGTGTGTTTGAGATGGGTGGGTGAGTATCGAATAAGATGTATAATTAATACATATATTAGTTATACGTGTTATTCCTTTGTACCCCTAAATGTTGATAAGCACTTAATACTGTGTTTGATTTTGTGAAGTTTGACAATAAATTCTTGGTAGGCCTTCAATTTCTCTTTTCAGCTGGCACAGTAGGAAATTAATGATTAAAAGGGATATATATTGGGCTATACCAATTTTCAGTGGGCTTTAGTTGGCCTCACAAATACTTCGTCGATAGTCAACAACTATTTTAGTAAAGGTAACATTTTTTTAAAAAAAACTTCTTTTACAATTTACAGAGTTTTTAGATCATGATCTAATATTTGTTTATAAGATTGAGCAATTTATGAGTAAACATCAAAGCTGTCTAACGTTATACAACGCTCCAGTAAAAAACCAAATATATTTGCGTAACAACTTATGCACATATAATGCTTCATTCTGAGAAATAATAACTCCTTTCTGCAGCAACAAGTCTAGTTAAAACCTTTAATAACTAATTCGTTTTATGCATAACACTAATGTGAAGAAAATTACACCAAATTGATTGCTGCTGTTGTTCCATTTTTTTTAAAAATGTATATATTATTTCGTTCTTCTTTCCAATGTTTCTGAAGTTGAAATCACAACATTTGAATTTAGAGCACAGTGCCACAAAAGCACATATTCTAAACTTCAGGAACATCTGTAGTGGTATCTGTAATTCTATTATTTCTTTTCATTTTCTGCATTTTTACATTCCTCAGTCCAAAATAATGGGGGGGGGGGGGAAATGAAGAACAAGCCAACAACCATATAAACAACTGAAAACTCATCACCAGTGGAGGAAAAGCTGGCAACTGAAGTTGTTGCCATACCCTCTGATCTCTTTCACTCTAAAGAATGCAGAGCAAAAGATTGACAAGAAAGAAAAAGGAAAAAAAAAAGAAGATACACGTCTTTGATTGCTTAAGCATCAAGCTCAGCTAAGTAGGAGCATTTACCACTTTCCACTTGCTGTTTTTCGCTTTCCTTCTAAGGCAGCCGCTCTTCCCATCTTTGCAGAAGGTGAGACTAACCCATTAGAAAGTCTCCTGGTTGCTGGTGGAGGAATCAAGCTCCTGCATTGATTTACATAGCAACAGGTTAGTCATAAATGTGGATAAACACCAGAATGAATGTTAGTATTTCATTTGACATATTTGTTTGATTTAACTATGGTTGGTTCTCTTCCTTGAGTTGGCATATAGAAAAGTTCATTTTTGCTAAAGGTTTAGGAAGCATGTGTCCACTGACAATTATTCATGTTGCAGACCTAGTAAACAGATTAAAGTGTTCCACGAAATCAGTTTAAGCTTTTAGATGAGAAAGACATACACTTTAATGGAGAATGGATAAAGATGAGGCACACCCAAAAATAACAAGTTAAATACATTCATGAGCTACAATACCTTATTTCTGGCTTCTTCACTTGCTTAGAACTAGGTTTTTTGAGTTTGGATCCCAGTCCATTGGGAGTCTGACTAACCTTCTGAGGATTTGGTTGCCAAGCGTATTCAAGCTCAGAAGACTCACTTGTTGCGGCTTCCAGGTCATCGAAATCATCTACGGAACCTGCTTCAGACCGAGTCCTACTTGCTTCGTAGTCTTGGCCTTCCTTTTTGCTTCCTGCAACTTTGTTTATATGTTGTTCTGGATACACCTTTGAACTATCAGGTGGGCATTTCCTATATAACAGGTCAGGTGAGATCCTGGTTTCTTCTTCCCATCCTCTTAAGGAATTACTTCTACTCAGACCATCTTGCTTGTTCACCATAATTTTGTCAACCCAATCACCAGAAACTGATTCTCTGTCCTCTTCCCCTGATACAGGATTACTGCCTGGTGGAGACGGAGGAGAATTCGTCTGAAAGTCTTTGGGATCTAAGCTTCGCCTTCTCATTTTTGACGTAGATTTCTTCTTAACCTGAGAAAAGATTTGAAAACATCAACAACTTTGAGCTTCCAGTGCAAGTAAACTGCATAGAAAGAAAAATACATTTGTTTGTTCTGTAATTTGAATAGGAAGGTAACAAGGGGAAGGCTGTTCTTAGCGTGAGTGCTTACTAAATTGAAGAGACTTGAATTATCCAGAAGTCAGAGAAACACGAGAGATAATCAGAGCATAATAACATTTTACATCTTCAAAAACAAAATACATTTTACATCTAAAATACTATTAAATGATTTCAAAGTTTTAGAATGGTTAGTGATTTAAGCAAAATGAAACTCTTGAGCATCTGTCATTGGTGTGTTTCTATTCTAGATCATAAAAATTACAATGTGCAAGCAGTGAAGCATAGAATTTAAAATGCGTTGACTAAAGAGGAAAATACAAAAAACTATACCTCTATGTTACCACCAACATCTTCCAGACTATGCCAGCTAGAAGAAAGAGAAGATACAGAAGATCCTACTCTGACTCTTTCGGGAGTACTTGATCTTGAAAGTGGACGGCGCCCTTGATCTTCCTCCTTCTTTGCTAGGGCTGCCTTAAGACTGGAAATCTGTGGAAGGGGAAAAACTAGTAGTTTGATTTATTTGAAATTAGACCAAAACTAGAAACAGTAAGAGGTATATTTAAAATCCAAATGCAATTCTTAGTTATATCAACTATAGACTTGACGTGAAAAGCAGTTCATTCCTACAAGTTCACAGAAAACCAAAAATATGGCAAATGTGAAACCTGCTCTCTTAGTTCCTTGACATCAGAACCCTCTTTGTTCGCCCGTGCACTACCAAGCTCAACAGTAGAAACTCGTTCAGCAAATTTCAGAGTGCTAAGTGTTTCTCCAACAGCATTAAGCTCAGGACTTATATGAACGAACATCAAAGTTTTTGCTTGGCCTCCTGATAGAGAGGAATGCAAAAACTTGAATCGCAGAAATAAGAGGAATTAAACATTTTATGGCTAAAGAACACAAGATCTTACCAAGAGAATCTTGAAGCAACTGTGTAAGCTTACTATTCCTGTAGGGAACATGTGAGTTCTTTTGGGCAAGTGAAGCAATGACATCTCCTAAAGCAGAAAGAGACTTGTTGATATGTGTAGCCTCCTTCAACCTATCACCCAGCACCTCTGACTTGTCCACTCTTTCACTTCCTGCCAGGTCAACGAGGTGCATTGAGCCACGAAGAATCGTACCAGATGTCATGTTTTTTCCTTGAACATGAACTGTAAGGCAACTGTAAATGTGCAAACATAAAAATTTTAGGTACAAAGGAAAAGAACTTAAATCAGCATGAACTTCCACCCTTTTCTCCAAGTCAGGAAAAATGGAAAAGGAAATGTATAAGCAGCACCTGTGAGAGCGACTACTTCTGTCATTCATGGCAGTAGCACTCACTGCACGATTCTTGTGCCCAAGGTTCATCAGATTCAACACATCAGAAGTTGATGTTACAGGAACGAGATTTGCATCAGGTACATTGAAACCCTTCTGGGAACTGTTGCGAATTTCTACTGTATTTAGAAGTTAAGTTCAAACATTTAAGAGGCCAACAAGATAGGGAACTAATAGTAGCTGTATTTAGAAGTTAAATGCAAGAAGGATATTTTTTGTTAACGCCGTCTGGGGTAAGGAGATCCCTGACTTGCTCATTATAAATTTCAACCATCTGAACTGAAATATCATAAGAAACAACATCTTTTCTTTGTTCAGAGATATTGAATAGATCACTCAATGCCCTGTAATTCACACCAAGGGTCTCCTTCGTGAGATCTGATGGGCCAGTCTGTAGGTAAAGAAGTTAAGAACTATTAACATAATGTTGTTTTTCTTTTTCTTAAGTCTTAACCAAATGATATCCATATGTGGTTAGAGGGTTCAGTAATAAAGTTAAACTGCCTAACCATCGTATGTGTTTTCCCTGATCCCGTTTGGCCGTAAGCAAAGATACAAACATTGTAGCCATCAAGTACAGACCGGATCAAAGGTTGTGTATCTGCAAACACTTCTTCTGCATTGTCATAAATAGAGGTGTTAGAATAAAATCTAAACCTACAATGTGCACGAAAAAGGAAAGTATCGGGAACTTAGCGACCTTGGGTTCCAGAAGGACCAAAGACCTTGTTAAAAGTGAATGATTTCTTTCCCTCTTTTCCGTACTTTGAAGGAGTAGTTATTGTAATATTCCCGTCATCTAAGTGATCCACAGTGCTTAGACTGTTTGGTTGGCCAGGCAAGAAAGGCCGCACCCGGCAATACACTCTGATGTTCCCTGTCCAAACAACACAGAATAATGGTTAATATCATCACAATCTAATAGCAGGATTCAATAAAATTTGAATTTTTTCTGTAAAATTGTTACCTTTAAGGTCTTGCACTTGATTGTACAGCTTCCGATTCTCCTCCAGAACCTTTTGGTAACTTGAAGCAGCGTGAGCTAAACCATGCAGATGTTTACCTATTCAAAAGAGATTTTAGTTGCTAAATCTGTTCACAATCTCAATTAACATAAAACAGTCCAATTTTCCAGTACCCAGATTGCTGACTTCCTCTTGATATTTCAGTTGAAGAGACTGCAAGTCTACTTTAGCGTCATGGAGAGTAGATTTCAATAGCTACAGATTATGAATAGGGCATGTCAATCAATCAGTTGGAATAAACATACTTCATTCTCAAATCTGCAACAGAACTCCTATACCTGTACTTCTCTTTGTTGGTGTTCAACCAGCATCAGCTGCCTTCCAACCTGTGTTGTTGATGCACCATCATCGTCTATGTCTACCCTGCCGCATGTCTCCTCATCGGGTGCTTTTTCTTTATCCTCGACGATTGCAACCTGTGTATCCTCACATATAAGCTCCAGGGGAGATTCATCGGTTGTTGGAACAACTGTCTCTTTGAGGGAAGTCTTTGACTGTCATATCACCAAAAGTATGCAAGACAACTTTAATCAAGAAAAGACAGATACTTTCAGCATTTTCCAACTGCTAAACAGAGCGATCTGTTCTGTCAGCCAAGAAGAAGTTGGAAGAAGTGCCTTGTATAATAAGTAGAAAAATAAAAACACCAGTAAAGAAAGAGCTCCAACCTGTTCATTTTGTCTGGCAAGCCGATGCTCAAATTCTTGCATGACTTTGCTCAACATATTCTCCACAATCTGTCCAAAATGAGTAACTTATATCAGATAAGCAGAGCATCAACTTCCCTTCTTTTTTTTAATCAGAGAACTCTTTAGCCAAATAGGATACTAGAGGAAGAAGCCAGCTAGATTCCAAAATTCCAAGTCCATGTTCCTCTCAGGAGATTCCCCAGATCTTAGGGAGCACCTGGTTGTGGTAATCAGACAACCTAGTATTGTAGTTTGCTACTGCATTGGGCTTGAAGGAATACATCTTTCGAGGGTGATGCCAGACATTTTCTTTCTCTTTCTAATCATTACTGTCCATATAAACCTCAAACCTTATAATAATCCATCTAGACTAAATTTACTGTTCTTTACTAACCTTTACGCTCTCAGGGGAGCCAGAGAGATATGCTAATTATGAGAGCCCTGCCTATGTTGCGAAGATTAAGTGTATTTCTATGAGCCAGGCAGATTATTTTCCATCCAACTATCTATTGGAAATCACAATCAGAATGATGGTTATCATTCATGATGCCTTACAACTGAACAAAGTAGCAGTGATGACTGACGCGACAAAGTGCTTAATACATCAAAACATATGAAACCGTCTCGTGGGAATCAAGCTAAGAACACTTACAAATGGAATATCTTCTTGCTTCTTGTCAGAGAGAAGATCGTGAACAAGCATTTGGAGGGAACTTGGGTTAACCTGGAAATGAAAGATTAAGATATTTAGTTCGGACGACATATTTTGAGATGCCAAACATTACAAAACAAGCTTACAAACCATTTCACGGGCTTCATGACCAACATCACTGCTATCAGGAGACTTGATGATAGATGAAGTCCTTGAGATTAAATTCATGAATGGCTCGGAATTTCTTCGGACAAATTGCTTTCCTGCGGATGACGGTTTTGAGTTCCCGCTGTATTTCCATGATCCACTCCCACCTCCATGTTTCCACTCAGCGTAAGATTTCAATGCTAGCACACAATTGATGATTCTGGAAGATTTCCCTCCCTAATTCAGGAAACGATAAAACATTTCATACTCTGGTTCAAGAGGTGGTTTTAAGTGTTAATTTGACTAGCTTGGAGCGCAACTAACAAGTATCAAAGTTATCCCCAATTCATCTACTTACTTTCTCCAAATCAGATGCTTCAAAAGAGGGAATGCCCATTTCTTCTACTGCTACAAGGAAATTACGGACATTTTCAAAGTATTGATATGCAGAAAGAGCAGCCCCATCAGGGACATTAACAGAATCAGGAGGTGCTTCAACTACCTAATTAGCAAAGTAGAACCACATCATTGACTTGATGAAATCGATTAACATAAAAGATTGAAAGAGATGAATCAAAAGGTACTTCAAAAACCCCACTTTTTGCACAGCACCAGGCTGAACTTTATTAAGAACGTTGCAAAGTACGATTCCACTACGCAATCCAAGCCTGAAATCCTCTTCTGAAGGCTCTGCTGGCAAATCTTTAGCCGCAACCACTCCAACTGTCTTTCTGAGCCACCCTGCTGCTACATACCTTCTCAATGCTGCATTTTTTACATTTCAATTAAACATTCTCACTTACAATATAAGTGCATATAACTTTAAACCCTTTATTTTATAACAGGTACATTATGGTTTATCTGAAGAAGAAAAGATAAAGATGTGTTCTGTGGAATAAACTCTGAAGTTTCTAGCTCAAAAATAAAAGTCTTCCATCTTATGCATTAGTTACAGAAAACACAAACCACTCAACAGAACAGGCTCAGATATCATTCTCTTTTAAAATATTTAGTGATCATTTGAATCGAGCTACCAAATATTTCAGGGTACAATCTTGACTTTCAGCAAGGTGCTTCATATTTTCATTTTTTTTTCCAGTTACCCACCTAGTGTCCAGTGCCCACATTGAAGTTTGACCAAATCCGAATTCACCCACATTGGGGGTAAAACAATCCCTAGCAAAGACAACTTTGTATCCAGGGGAACTCGAACCCGAAAACTCGTTGTTAAAGGATTAAGCAATACTTATCACTCTACCACAACCCTCCATATTTTCATTTTATCTTTCAGGTGTAAGGAACAAAATCAACCAATTTAAGCCATAATGTGTGTGCATTTAAAGAGTTGCAATCTTTGTGGTTGCAACTCAACCCTGTATCAAAAATCAAACAAAAAAAGGAACCAACACTTTTCCATTAATGCAGGAAGACCGAGAATCCTGGAGAATAGGTGATTTTTCTTCTTCTTGGAAATATACATACATAAAAACAAAGAAAGGAATTGATTCATGGCAAAATAAAGGAATAAAAGATACATACAAGCTTCCTCAGCTTTCCTAGAAGCCAAATCAATGTCGCTCAGTCCCTTTGCTTGTTGAAGAACTTCCTCCACCACTGATGCCACAGAAATTTGAACAATCCCCTCTTCCGTACCCATTGTCAAATGCTAACAAATAAAAAATCACAACAACAAGATAGGGGAATCAAAAAAAAAAATATTATGAATCAAAAATATATCTGTGCATTGTATGTATGTATATATACATATATACAGAGATGGGTGGAAGGATCTTTAGGGAAGAACGACAACAAAATGGAAGGGCAGTTATAGAAGAAGAAAGAAAAATATTATGATGAAAAACTGGGTTTGATTTTTTTTTCTTTTTCTTTTTTTCTAATTTGGAGACAAATGAAATTTATTTTGTGTTTTTAAGTTTATTCATCTTTGCCATTACCATGGCCACCTTCGTTTTTTTTTTTTTCTCTCTCTAACACACAATCACTATAGGTATATGCTAAACCACATTCCGAGCCGAAAGGTTCGGGTTTCTAATGGTACCTCTATTTCTTCTTTTCTTTCCTTTAATATATATATATAGATTTTTGTTTCAGATGTACTAATTTTTATAAGTTTATTTTTTTCCTTTTCTTCTAATTTCTTGCCTAAGTGAAAGAGGATATTTGCTTCTTTTTTAATTTTTATTTTTGTATTAGAAGTTAAAGTCAATTTTTAGGAATATTGTATGGGTCACACGCAAATTATTTTTCTCATACTGAAATTGATGTTTTTCTAATGATTTGATCAAATACAATTGTAACTCTTTTTTATAAAAAAAAAGTATATATATAATATTTTATTTTAAAAGAAATCATTTCAAAATATGCAACAATAATAATAATCTAAGTGTAATCTCACAAACATGTAGGATTCAACGAGGATCATTTCAAAATATGTAAATTTTGAAAAAAAATCACTTTAATTATTATGAGTCATTTCAAATCATAAACATTCTTGTCCGACTCATCTTGAGGGTTAAAGATTATCGTAGGACCTAATTATAATCACATTTTGAACTTAAATAATCTTTAATGTGAATATAAATTGACCGTCATTCTTTTTTTATATGACGCACTAAAAATTCTCGAAAAAGTTATAATATTGGTACACTTTAGTCCTCTTTTAAACCTTTTTTTTTATATTTTTTTTACATCAAGAGATAAATCACCTCAAATTTCATATGTAATAATATATAATTTTGCTTCCTCATAATTTTATTCATATACAATAAATTGATGTAGAACTTAATGGTAGAAAATATATCATAAATCTCTATTCTTCGCATGGAAAACAAAACCTAGGTATACATATAATTATCAGCTTGATTTTTGGTCATGCATGATAAATTTTTTTAAAAATAAATGATTTCTGCTTTCGAAAAAATGCTATTTAAAATTTTTGTTGTCCATCAAACTTAAGTTATGGTGAGCGAACATGATCAACGACCACAAGTTCTCTCGAATAAATCCTATAACTTACGTTTGATGAACAAATATTTGTTGTCCATCAGGCATTATTCCCCAAACAAAAAATTTCAAGTTAAGGTCATTTTGAAATAAAAATTGTTAAATGGAGATAAAAATTAAATTCCAAATATTTATCATATATATTTGCAAAGGTTATAATATCCCTTTCTTAATATTTAGGACCTTTTCTTGAAAACGAAGTTTGAAAATTTTAAAAAGAAGTTAATTCATTTATTATACATATAAATGATATTTGTAATAGTAGAATATTCTAATTTTATTGTATGTATAATTAATGCATATACTCTACACTTTTAATCACGAAACATCAAATAATTTATTATTTAGTTCTTTTTCTTCTTAGCTAAATCTTATTCTTAGTGCTACAGTATTTAGTTGTTTCTATTTTTATTTTTCTTCTTAAATATGAATAAAACAATAAGATTATATTCTATTCGTTTTTGTTTTTTGACGTTCATTATCATTATTATTATTATTATTATTATTATTATTATTATTTACTTAGTTTTGGTCCACTCTTTTTATGAATGGAGTCCAGGGCAATAAAATTTATTGGAGCTTAAATGCTTTATATATATATATATGTGTGTGACTTTATCCAAAATATTTTTTGAAAAATAAAGAAAAGTTGTCTAGAGAATTAAAAATAGGATAAAAAGTGGATGCCTTTACTTATGTTTAAAGAGATATATAACGTGGTCGTATAATAATTAGTACAAGACTTGATTACTTTTTAGCCATTTCTTAATATGTTTGATTTTAATACTGTAGATCCATTTAATCTTGCCTTGTTCATGGATAACATTGAAATATTTATTTATATATCATTTCATTATTGTCTCATCAACATAGTTCCATCATGATCTATCTCCAAAATCTAACAATTATATTCTTGTTTCTCTTTAAAGGTGCAATGCATATTCAAAAAGGAGAAATATATATATATATATATATACAAATAATTTAATTAGCCAAAAGAAGGCAAAATGTCATATATGTAATCACTTTCAAGTATATATTAAAACAGTTGTTACTGATGATCATTAGCCAAAGTTTCACCACGTACATTAATGTCTATATCATCAACCAAACCCTAATTCATGAAATAATAATTATTCCTAAATTAGTCATATTCTTGATTGAAAAAGCTACCCTTTTGCTTTCCACAATATAATGGATATAACTTGGTTGATCATATCCCTTTTAAAGAAATTAAAGATTGGAATTTATGAAAATTATCTCTGGAAACATGTTAACAATATAGTAATTGTTAAATGTTAATATAGGTGGCATTGAAACTAAATTAGAGTATTTTTAGGGGCCAAATATGACTTTACATATCTTCAACCAAATTGATAAAGTGATACGAGATTAGTTATGCTGAAATTATAATTATCTCGAGATTAATTATATATTCTGATATTATTTTTCATTGATTGTTTGATTTTTTGTAATTAAATATATTATGCATTACATAATTTCAAATATTAAGTTATTTATTTATAAAATACCCTTCATCTTATTTAGTAAGAAAAAAGATTTGAGGGACTCCAGGGCTATTTTTGTCATTTTTATTATTTTATTTTCAAATAACTAATCCTGATAGTATTGATTCACCTTTTTGCATACATAATTTATAACTATACTAATTATATACTAATTTTGTTATAACTTATTTCAAAATTAGTAATCTCACCAAAATAAAACAGTGTTAAATTTTTAATTTACTGTATGTCACTTAAAGGACCCTTGAAATCTAGCCGAGTATAAAATATTAGACACGTCAATATATTTAACTAGTGGAGTATTTGAACTCTACGATAATACCATTAGTTCAAACTTCAAAAGGGCGAAGTCACTCGTGGATTCGGATAAATTTATTAGTTTTTTTATAAATTTATATTTAGAAAATAAAATAAATAAATATATATATATATATGAACTTGTGAATCCTCTATCAAAATTGATTGACAGATTAGTGGTAAGGTAGGACGGTGAACTTGTTTGTTCATACTAGTATTATGGGTTTTGAATCCTATAATTATCAACAAAAATTTCTATTTTCGTTGTTAAATCTTTATCCTGGCTTCGTCTCTGTTATTTCGTCACAATAAAATTTAGTTAAGTTATGTACTGCATATACCTAAATATTATTAATTAATTATTAATAAAAAAGATTGTCATATTGAATAGAAAGAAAAAAAAAGTACTATGTTGTTACTGTAACAAGAAGAAGATAGTTTTATTTTTGGTACTACTATTTACAGAAATGTTTGAAAGCTATGGTGGAAGGGAGCATGTCAGTGAAACAGGTGTCCTTTGCCTATCTGTAGAGAGACGATATCAGTAGAATCAAATGAGCCAGCAACGCAATTACAAAAGTTGGTATATACTTCTCAGACATGACAGGAATCAAATTAAAGAGGAATTTTTCATGGACAGGACATTTGCAGCACATGCATTATCCTATTATCAATCAGATCATGCATACTTTCATCTGATGAGAGTAGTAGAAAGATGGCGAAGAACAAGATGATGGATTCCGACTCAATTGAGTGAGTGAAACGCGTAATAATATTACGATATTGAGATTAAGTTATATATATCTATAGCAGTCACCCATTCTTGCTGTCTAAGTCCCTATTTAATATTCTCCAAGCTAGCTCTAGTGGACAAGTCTGGCCGTGACCGTAAGAGAGGTGTTAGAAGTCTCAATTTCTAAATATTTTTCTCTTCTCATCAAGTCTCAATCCTCTATTGGTTAAAATGTCTAATCTAATTTTCTTTGTGAAGTTAAGTGAAGGAAAAAAATAAATAAATTATGGGGTCAATTTACTATTCTAAGGTCGAAACAACGGTCGATAATATATTCAAAAGTAGGTTCGGCGCCGAAGCTGATAGATTCGGATAGAAAATGCACTGCCACATGGGCGAATAAGAAGTAAAAGGGACCCACAGTTCCTCAACGCCGGCTGCCGGCGTCGGACGTGTCAAGCAAATAACGGGACCCACGATCCCACTAAAAGACCCGCCAAAATATAATTTAGATTATTTTCTTTTTAAAAAAAGGACAAATCATCTAATATAGGCTATAGCCATTATTCTTTTCCAAAATCGGATGAATATTTTAAGTGCTCAGTAATTGTTTTTTGAGAAAAGAAATAAGAGGTGCGAATGATCAAAGTGATTCAAAATTTTAATTTGATAGATTCATATTTTTGTATTTTTATCATCCAATCCATTGCACATTAAAAAATTATGAGTTCAATAGCTAATATATATACGGTATTGAATTTTTTTTAATCTCTTACACGTACATATATTTAAGCAACATATCAAAGTTAATAAATTCAGTTGAATCTATAGTCCGTGAGCTACATCCGCCTCTTCCGTAGAGGATGTCGATCTAACTTCTAAATTTGGCAAGTAATCATGCTGAGTGCCGACAGTAGAAGGGTTCCACAATATAGCTCTTTATTTGTGATTTTGCACTTCTGGCAATTTCAATGTTGTGTGCCAAAATTTAGGGTTTTGAGGGGTAAGGGATGATATGCATGTTCTTTAAAGCTACCTTATTTATGTACTGTCTACTTCACCATCATTGAACTGACTAATTATATACCTACAAATGCAACTCTATTTTTTTTGGTTTCTCACCCGATGTCAAAATTCACATTAGAGCTCCGACAAAATTCGAATCACGCTCTGCAGGGTCCATTTGAGGGTGACGCTCCCAGCCTCCCAATGCATACTACTCTTATGATTATATCCAACATGAAATTACATTCTACAAATAAGTACTTAAAAAACAAAGACAAGTAAAGTAACATATAACTAAACTAGTTTAAGTGACACATTACACGACAAAAGCTGGGAATATACTTATATATAAGTAGGCCACTCATATAACAATTTTTTCTTTTATAAAAGAAAAAAATAAAATCTACTAGTATGTGATATATACAAGTGGCTGCTTCCCCTTTCCTCTGCCAACCCCGGCCCCTAATTGGGCATACCAATATATATATTCATTCTTCTCTTCCTTTAA
This sequence comes from Solanum lycopersicoides, assembly GCA_022817965.1. NCBI lineage: Eukaryota > Viridiplantae > Streptophyta > Magnoliopsida > Solanales > Solanaceae > Solanum > Solanum lycopersicoides. Next base: position 122,909,176 of record CM040618.1, read on the forward strand.
TTTTCTCTGGCTAATTACGTGGTTTCAATTAGTGTTTTAAATGGCGTGGGTGAGGCAAGACGTTTTTTACGGTATAGGGCGAGGCGTAAGCCTCGAGACACGAGACGTAAATTTTATGGATCTACGGAGTGTAACTCTCATGAATCTACGGAGCGTAGTCTCATGTATATATAATTTTATAGTTTTATTACTAATAAAATAAGTAAAAGTAAATCTTTCAATGATTTATAATTTTAATTCGAGATAAGTATTAATAGTCAATAATGAATAATTTTTTTTATAATTACTATTTGAGAAATATCATTAGACAATAATTAAATTATGATTTAAAGGAAAAAATTTAAAAAATACATTAAAAACACCCTGACGTGCGTTTTTACACCCGAAACTTACGTTTTTATGCTCAAGGCTTACGCCTCAAATTTTAGGACTTACACCTTATGGATCTACGTCTTTCTTTTACGCACCGAAGCATTTTTGATACGCCTCACACTGATACTAACAAAAATGTTTTTTAGAACACTGTTTCAATACAAACCTATTAATCCAGCCAACGTTCACTACTTTAAATTAATTAAAACATCTTACTATTTTTCTAATCACCAGGGTCCATTTTAAGGTGGTCCCAGGTTGCAGAAAGTCAGAAAGCCACATCCTTCTATTTAAAATAAAATTAATATTAATTAGGAGTAATAATATTTAAGAAAACTAACAAATGGTTCCCACTAAATACATGACATGATTCTTCAATTCCCATCTTATAGTAATTCAATGAGAGTGACTCGTAGCTTCTCATTTCCATGTTTTCTTTTCTTAGTGGACCGTCAACCTTTTTTTTTCCTCATTCACTCGATCGAATTGCTCAAGTGATAAGCATCTTTCATCTTCAATTTTATTGATATAATTTCGAATCAATATCAAGAGATAGAAGTTCATATAGACAACTTTATGTACTTTTAGTTTAATAATTAGGCAGTGACTACTAATTAATTAAGTGACACAAACTCTGACAAAAAATAGAGGTTGGGTGACATTATATAATCTAAGGAATAGACTATCCCAATGCTTCTCAATGGGGCTGTTTTCCTTTAAAAGGACAAAGGTCCCAATTTATATCAAAGGATAATGAAAAACATCTTTATTCACAATCCTAATTAATTCAGTTTCAACATGCATGGTCCAATTCTTCTATATATATTTTTTTTGTTATCTAACCAACTTTTTAAAGTTAAGACCTCAAAATTGGTCCCAAACTTTTGGCTAATTATACAATGCATATGGCTGTCATCAACACTATTCACTTAACAGGGACAACTCAACATATATATATATATATAACATCTCAAAAAGCCTTGCTTGACGGGAAAAAGAATGGTTCTTGAGACAAAAATAAAGTTATTCCAAATTAAGCATGCATTAATTAAAATGATTTGTCATATTAGTTTAATAGGCTATTTAATTTGTTGTAGTCTAAGAAATTCTTTTAAGTATATGCATGCATACTAGCTATACCCTATAGAAATCTTTTATTGTCGAGTTCTATATTTTAACATGGGTGCAGGGTTAACTGCCAATATTTTAACAAGTTAATTTCGTAAACTCATTACCTGGTGAAAGATATATAAAGATTTCAATATTATATTGAGTTGTTGTTTCTCACCTGATATATAATATTCATATTGAATCTTAACTAAAATTGAAATCACATATTGCATTTTACTATCTAATAAGTGAGGATCCAAAGTCCGTTTTTAAATCATCTGCCCTACACGTATATGCTTCAATAGGAATCACATAGGGTAGATTTTGGTAAAACGTCAGTCCGTACCCAACATATAAAATATATTATATAGTTCAGGTATTGACGACTTGCCCATTTAGTGACTTTCGCACTAGATGTTCCCAAAATGGGGATTATCAAGTAAATTCATTATAATAGACACTTATTAGAATTCCAATCTTCCTTCTCCTTTTCAGGCCCATTCGAAAGAGAATCCAGTACTTCTTGATCGTGGATACGCTCTCAACATGATGCTTCCATAAGGCATATTGTGTAAAATTGATAATGTTTTTTTTTTCCTTCTCAAATCAGATGATCCAATTGAAAAATGGCTGGCTGCATAAAGGATAGTTTCTATCATTGGGCTTGTTGATCCAATCCAATATCCATAATTAGAACATAATAGTTTTAGGCTTTTAGCAAAGAACTACCATTCAATTAAAGAATCATTGTCTAGCTTTATAACACTAATACCTCAGTAGAAATAACGCACACGAACCACTTTTTATTTTTTCCTTTGAAAAATAGCTAACGTCATAACGTTTTAACTTTTACCTATAGAGTTTGAAACTATTTTTCAAAGACAGAGCCAAAAAGTGGCTATTTGTGAAACTTTGATTTAAGCTAATAATCACTTGTAGTAACTTATTGGGCCCAAATCCATTCTAAAGGCCCATAAGCCTCATAGAATAAAAAGCCAACTTAGTGAGCCCAAAGTCAAAATAGCAGTTGAGCTGCTCTCAACATCACAAAGGGCAAATATGGAAATTCATATATATCCCCAACCAATAGCTTTACATCCAACTTGCTCTTATAAAAGTGTCTGGGCCCAACGACCACTCGAAAATATGAAATTAATAGTAATAATATATATTTTAAATTTATGAATAATTTAAATCTATCAACTGTATATAAAAATAATTTTCTTATAAAAACAACATAAAATTTAAAATAAATTTATAAAATCAAATTTCCGAAAACCTTCTAATAATAGATGCTTTACTTTATCATTGCAATAATATCACTATTTTAAAAACACATCTCTTCTACATATATAGAAAGACAAAAATATGAGAAAAGTAGTAAAGAAAACAAATACAGATTCTTTAGGTGACCCTCTTATTATTTCCTTCAAATTTCATCCCACCGCTTAATTTTTATTTTTATTTAAAAAAAAAAAATTGGATTGGTTTTCGATTTTATATATAGCCAAGAAAATTCTCTTTTATATTTTTTTGGGTTTTGCCGATTTTGCCTCCTCTTCTTTTCTCAGGTACTTACCATAACCTATCTATATTTATTTATTTTCCTTTTATTTAAAAACAATAAGGAAACTCTGGGGTTTGTTTGTTTGGTAATCTATTGATTGTTGAGATTTGTTATCTGTTTTTGTTTTTTTACTGTTCCATATGAATTTTGGGAATTTGTGTTTATTAGGTTTGAATTTAATACTAATTTATTGATGTTTTTGCTGGGAATTATGTGAGTTATTGGGGATTAGTGCTAGTATCGTGATCTAGGGTTAAGGTTATGATCTTTGGGTTTTTTATTTATGTATTTAGTTAGATCAATTCTGTCTATTTCTGAGTAAAATTTTGATTTTTAGGGTGTTTGATTGATTGATTTTTAGTTGATTTGATACTTTATTTGGATGAAACTTGTAGTAGAATGTTAAGATTTTAAGAAGTCCCATACTAATCTAGGTAATTTTGTAACTGCAAATAGGCAGATTTGTAAGCTTTATTGGGGTATTTGTTGGAAGAACTTGGAAGTAGTAAGTGCATGATTTCGAGCTTGTGTTGTGGAGGCTTTAGCAAATGATGGGTTGTTTGTGTTTCAGGCGCATTCACTTCCTTGTCTAATTAAGCGGTGGATCTAGTGGTACATGGGATTATCATCACATAGTTAGATCTGATTCGAGTTGTCGGTTTGTGCTCCCCCTGGGTGTGAGAAAGGATGGCGAGGGGAGGCAACGGTGGACGCAAGACTAGTGATAGGAGAAAGGCTGGATCCACATATAGAGCTTCAGATCAGTCAGATGAGGATTACACAGTTGATGACGAGGAGGAGTTTGATGAGTCAGAAGATGGATATTCTTCCTTTATTGGAGATGATTCAGAAGAGAGTTTAGGTGAATATGAAGATAGGGAGGAGGAATTGAAGACGAGGAAGGTGAAAAGGGTTGTTCGGTCGAGAGCACCAAGCAGAAAAGGAAAAGGAACTGTGAAGTCTAGAAAGAGAAAGAGAGTTTCATATAGAGAAGATGATGATGACGATGATGAAGATGATGAAGATGATGAGGAGTTCACACCAGATTGCTTGGATGAAGAAGAAGAGTTTCCAGCAACGAAAGGGAAAAACAATTCTAGCAAACGACGGTTGCGTAAGGGCACTGTCAAAGATGAAGATGCTGAGGAATTCATACCAGATTGCTTGCATGAAGAAGAAGAATTTCCAGTAATGAAAGGGACAAACAATTCTAGTAAGCGACGGTTGTGTAAGGGCACTGTCAAAGATGAAGATGATGAGGAATTCACACCAGACTGCTTGGATGAAGAAGAAGAAGAGTCTCCAGTAACGGAAGGGACGGATAATTATAGCAAGCGTCAGTTATGTAAGGCCACTTTTAAAGATGAAGACGAGGATTTCACACCAGATTGCTTGGATAATGAAGATGATGAAGAAGAAGAGTCTCCAGTGATGGAAGGGACGGATAATTCTAGCAAGCGACGGTTACGTAGGGGCACTGTCAAAGATGAAGAAGATGAGGAATTAAATTCAGATGGCTTGCACGAAGAGGAGGATTTTCCAGTAATGAAAGGGATGAAGAATTCAAGCAGGCTACGGAGGCGTAAGGCCACTGCCAAAGATGATTACGAGGACGATGATGAAGAAGACAAGGATGATGAGGAGTTCACTCCAATTAGCTTGGATGAAGAGGAGGATATCCCAATAACTAAAGGGATGAAGAATTCGAGCAAGCCACGGCTGTGTAAGGGCTCTACCAAAGATGATGACGATGATGAGGAATTCACTCCAGATGGCTTGGACGAAGAAGAAGAGGAAGAGTTTCCAGAAATGGAAGGGATAAAGTACTCAGCCAAGCCACGGTCACGTAAGGGCACTGCCAGAGTACAGAAGAGAAATAGAAACCACAAAAAGTTGAAGAAGATCACAAGAAAGAAACCACTAAAGAGACGGCAATTGAGAAGGAAAGCAAGATCTGAAAATGACGAGGAGTTCATAGACATCGATCCAACCATGAAAGAAAAGAACAAAAAGAATGCAGGTCAGAGGAGAAAAAGAAAGAGACTAACAGTAGATTCTGATTCTGATTTTGTTGCGAGTTCTGGATCATCTGAACGTGAGTTTACCATCTCTGAAGAAGAGAGGGAACAAGTCAGAGAGGCTAACAATTTTTGCAGGAGCTTGGTTACTACTTGGAGGGGCTCAGCATCTTTGAAAAAATCACCAATAGAGGAAGCTCCACGTCTACAAAGAAAACATCCAGCAAGAAAGGCTAAAGAAAAGATGGAGGAGTTAAAGATTGAAGCCGGAAAGCAGATTTGTGGCATATGTTTGTCTGAAGAAGGTAAGAGAACAGTTAGAGGGACATTGAATTGCTGCAGTCATTACTTTTGTTTTGCTTGTATCATGGAGTGGTCCAAAGTGGAATCTCGTTGCCCACTATGCAAGCAAAGGTTTGTGACAATCAGTAAGCCTGCAAGGTCAGACACTGGCTTTGATTTGAGGACTGTGGCTATTCAAGTCCCTGAACGTGATCAGGTTTATCAACCATCTGAAGAGGAGCTTAGGGGTTACCTTGACCCGTACGAAAATGTATTATGTACAGAGTGTCAGCAAGGTGGGGATGATGCTCTTATGCTACTTTGTGATCTCTGTGATTCGCCTGCGCATACTTATTGTGTTGGTCTTGGACATGAAGTACCTGAAGGTAACTGGTACTGTGAAAGCTGTCGACCAACTGCTCTTGCTTCTTTAAACCCACAGAATCTGAATCCTATGCCTGATAATAGAACAAGCGGCAGTTTTTCTGTTGGGTCACCTCCTGTTGCGAATGTAAGAGAAACGTTTGATCTTAATGAAATGTATATTCCTGATACCCCTTTGACTGAGGAATCAGGTGATTTTCAATCTCCGCGAGATGGTCAAGTTTCTTCTCTAGCTTCTGGGATTGGGGCATTTACAGTTTCTGACCGACGCAGAATACAACGGCAAATACATCAACTCCTTAATAACAGGAGGAGACAACTTGGTAATATTGCTGGTACCGTGGGTGCTGTATCAGGGAATAGTCTCTTTGGCTCTCAAATTGCTCGAACTAGAGAATTAGCAAATCAACCTGCTATAGCACAAAGGGCAGAACCTTATAATTCATCTTTCCGAGGAAGGCAACTGGAGAGTGATGCTCATTTATCTCAAAATCCGAACCTTGTACCCGAGAGGGCAAGTCATTTGAGTGGGCAACTGAATTTGAATGGAGCCTCTACATCATCACAAAGTTTTTTTGGTGAATTTTTGGAAAGTGAATTGCAAGGGACTGATGCAAGTTTCAATTTTAATCTGGTTCATCAGCAACTCCATCCCTGCAGTAGCAGCAGATCTAATGTTGGGCCTGATGCTAGCACTTCTCCTTGTCAATTTAGAGAGGTGAGCACTTTAATTAGATAAGGAATTAGTGGAATCTTTAGAAGTTATTCAAAATCTGGTTTAAACAATCAAAAATTGAGGGATTCTAGTTTTTTATGTTCCTTTTAACTGAAAGTTCCAGTGGGGACTTCAAGTACAGTAGTATGATTAAGTTCAACGGCATGGTAGTGCGGAGAATATATTTAGCCCTGCTGTTGCTTACACTCCAAGCTCTGTATATGCAAGTGAAACATAAACATGACTCATGTCTTTTTAACATTTTCTCATTAGTCGAATTGATCAGAATTTAGAAGGGTCTTCACTGGGCTAGGAGATCGTATTTAGAGCAGTGCGGTTACACACTTCCTCTGCTATTGCTGATGAATAATGCTGCATTATCTTCTATTTCTATGGTGTTTGATTTTTGTACTATGAACAATTAAATTCTGAATATTTCATGATTTGATACAGCCTGCAGTACCTTCAAGGACATTGCCCAGCACTCTTAGAAGACAATTTTAGCTGCATGGTGAAGTGAAGTGCAGTCTACCATAATTTGTAATTAAATTGGGAGACAGGCTGGCAGCCGAATCTCCCCTGTGGAGGATCGCTGTACTCTTGCCTCTTTTGAGTGAAATCACGAGTATAGAAGACATGCTGTTTCTTGAAGCAGTGGGATTTGACGTGCGACTTCTCAGAAATAGCGTTAGCCATTCTTTCTGCCCATTGACCATGCCGGACAGATCCATTTGTTAGGATAGATTTTTCAGCTTTACACTTGTATACCACGCTTTAACTGAAAAGATTCCTTGATTGTTGTCAAAATTATTCAACCACTGTTGTTGCCATTGTTATTTATTAGCCAATTTGTTATCCGAGAATGATACTCAAGCTGTTTGGATATGTTGGAAATGGTAACTGCTGTTTTTCTTGTTGCAAGTTGTAACTGGTTCTTGTTGGCTTAAATCTCCCCAACTTATTGTTTACTTATAGATGGCATGGCATGGCATGACTGTGCCAGTTACTGCTTTTCCAGGATTACGAGAGTTGGATAAATGCCATAGGCTGCATCTTATAGCCACGTTAATTTCCACGCCAAAAATGCATGTTTTTAGGGGCATTATTTGATTGGCAAGGAGATGAAGAGAAAAAGTTAAAACCAACTTGAACATTTATTATATTCTTTATGGTAGCATGAGCTGCAATAAAAGAAAGATACATGAAGAGTCTGTTGCCTAAAAACTAAATTCTACAAACAACAAGATAGATTACATGGATTACTACATCTTATTCCACGGTTGGATTACAATTGTGCCAGCATGCTGGATCACTAACCACACAGCTTTATCAGTAAACTGGTGAACCCTGGGCAGCATTCATGTCAACCTTTATAAATTATCATCCAGAATGGTAGACAATAGCAATCCTTGAACAAACGAACTCCTCTTTGCCTTCTCCTCTTGATCCTTGATTGACAATGGGGCCTGTTGAACTTTCCTGTAAAATAAGTTTAAATAAACCATAAGACTATGCGAGTTACCAGTACAACAACAAATACCCAGTGCAGATATATAAGATCCAAAATTTAAGGAACAACAAGGAAGATACTATATATCATGATAAAGACATCTCAGATTCCTATTCCCTTCATCACATTATAAAGCAAAAGAAAAAAAAAAACTGGAAAACTATTTCTCTTCTGCTTTTTCGGAAGTTTTCTATGGAAGGAAAGATATCCCAAGGTAAACTATACTAGAACAACCCAATAATAACACCTCTAATTCATTTATGGAAAAAAAAAAACTCTAAATTCCTGCCTATTTGACCATAGAAAACAGTGATTTCCATTTCATGGCACAAGTTGATAGAAGCCACCAATAAGAGCAGGTCTAGCAGAATTCTAGTTGACCATTAATCCCTTAAGCATGAATTGAAGGCGAAAATTATGTATGCAAAAATTTCAAACTTCTGCCTGCTTCACTATATGCAGCTCAAAAGCAGTAACCAGATACTTTAGCACACCCAAATTATAACAAACTACATTGGGTTTGCTTCTTCACGGGTGCATACCCAATACCGAACCAAAATTAGTTCAATTTGTTTTTTCTAATTCGGTCCATTTCAGTTCTTCAGTCATGGAGATCATGAAAACAATGTGGAAACGGAAATGCAGAACTATGTCCTCGTCCAATGATGATGATGATGATCGATGACGTAGAAAATATATAAAAAAAACTGCTTATAGAATCTCCTTTTCCTTTGCTCTTAGTATAAATAGTCATTTCATACTGCTGCTTCTACTCACCACTCTTCCTTCCTCTTCTCTTGCATTAATCAAATGAAAATGAGACGAGCATATATATATAGAGAGAGAGAGAGTGAGACAGATTACTAAGAACTGTCAAAAACCTTCAGGAAGTCACACTTCTTATCTCAAGAATTGAGTGTCAGTTCAAAGCTCTCACTTTTGCTTCCTCTCATGACAAAGAAATTGGTTTTGGGGCCCTAAAACCGAATACCGAAGAATTGAAATCGATCCTTTTTTTCCGGTTTTTATTCCCATCCCTACCTTAAATTACCAGGACGACTAAAACAAATTAATGTTAGATCACTTGTGTTTATTCTTCTCAAAAGATATGAAACTAACCACAATACATGTATGGCTGTACCTAGTCAAAAGGTTGATGACATACAGCTTGGAACAAAAGAACCAGGTACCTATGGTGCTTCAGCCCACAACTAGAGGGGGGCTAAATATTATTTGCACAAAGCACCCTAAGCACTTCACCCAGAAGTTAGAGGTGTTCGCCCAGTCTTTCCACAAGTACCATAGGTGACTTCTATTCTAAAGCCACCACCAAGAGTGGGGTATCACAGTCAAAACTCAAACCTCCAGGCTCCAACCACTGCCATCGAAACTCTGGGATAATGGGTCTTCCCCTCTACCTTCACTTAAATACCAGACTTAGTTCACTTGATGCAGGGCTCAAACATGTTGCCCAAGTCACAACTCACAAGTCTCTCAATCTTTGCTGATTGAGCTAAGCCCTGAGGCTTGGGCAGACATGTTCTTTTAGGTAAACATTTAGTACAAAGTCCTTTTCTGAAAGATCTCAACGATTTTCACTTAATTATACAAGTTGGTAGCATCTCTATACAAGTGTTTACAAGAAGCTACTGTACCAGAGCACAGGAAAGGATAAAATACATACCTTTCTGAGGCAGTTACTACTGAGCTTTTCTTGGCTGAGATTGTTTCAGCAGGAGAACGCGTTTGAGCACTCTTGAAATCATCACCCATTGGCAAAATGAATGATGACAACAAGGGGTCTGGGGCAGTACTAGTTGAGGGAACTACACAAGAAGACCCTCCAAATAGAGACTGCAAATTTCCTTCACGCAGTTCCTTCCTTAATAAGGAAAGTGTTGAATGAGAACCAGGTCTGCGAGATTTCCTCTTCCGCTGCATGTAAGCTGAAGTCAAGGAACTCAAAATAGCTAATTGGAGTCCCTCATTGTCACACTCCACCACAAATATAGAATTTGTCAAAATAAGGGAAGAAGATGGGAGGAGCAAATAGAGATTATGGCCTCCGGAAAACTGGAAGGGACATCATTACCTACATGATTCAACCTTCCCTTAACCCCAAAATTTTACCTCTGATCTCTACAACTCTACTCCAAATTTTAATATTAACAAATGAACATGATAATATGTAAATTATTATCTAACTCTTCTGTATGATACCCTGATGAACAAGGAACCACAAGGCATTATAAGAAAATAAACAGATTAGCCAGAATGCATTGGAAACTTTAGTTCCTCTTTTTCTCATGATGTCAGGATTTTGGAAAGTAATAGAACTCCCTAGACACTATGTTGATCAGCCTTTTATCATGTTTTGGATCACAAAGGCAACCCCTAGGTTAACTCCCTGCCTCCAGAAAATAAAAGGAAGTAAAACTAGTCTTGTCACTGATCACAACTATGAAGCTACGCAACCTAAGCAAGAGTATCAGCTTTCAAAAGATCTGCATCTGGAGTGCTTTCATTCAATGTGTAGTTGTGTACAAGAAAATGATCCTTGGGTTCCAGGACCATGATAAATGACAAATACTAAAGCATGCCAGAAAGTTCTAACAGACTGACATGGAATGAAACCGTAAAATTGTATGTCGCTGAGACGAGTCAAAGATGTATGTAAAGGTGAACTTTGATAGTGAAGTCTAGATAGAAAATGCCTTTAAAGTAGAGGGATTTAGCAGCTTGCTTTCAAATGGCCAAAGGTTTAAAATAACTTAAAACACCCCAAAAAAATTACGTCAAATTTCAAATACATCTTAGCCGAAAGGCTGAGAAAGGTATCAAAATCTGAGGGCAGATTTTCAATCTTCCAGGAGAAAAAACAGCGAGCACCAAACCATAGAGAACCTCATCTTAAAGGCCCTAAAAGAAACTGACATATAGAAACCTACAAAATGAATACCCATTAAGAGCTTGCATCGAGTGTCCAAAGCCCCAGAAAGTTACTTAAACAGTCAACCATCTTGATTCAGGAGCTTAATTGAACACACTCTAGAAAGGAATTTTTTCTTCGGATAATGGAAGAGACATTTATCCACTGGTGGAGGACTCTCACTCCAATTAATGATAGAAAAGAAATGCTTTAAACATCTGGAAGAACTTTCAAAGCTTGGAATTATGATAGTTATACCCAACTTATCGAAAAATCCATCTCATATGTTCATGTTAAGTGACATTTTTGCACAAGACATCGCTGTATACAAATAAAAGAAGTACCACAAGGGTACTACACAATAATGAACACAAAAAATGATATTAAGACACTGAATAAAGGATATTTTGAAGATATTCCCATGTTGTAAGGTTATGTGTGCAACCATGTCAACGCCCACCCTCATAGCGCAAACCGGACAAACCTACACAAAGAAGGCGATTGTGAGGAATTAGTTCTAAAAATAGCTTCCATAAGCATCAGATGTTGTTGACAGAGTACTCACATCAGCAAATGAGAACAACATTCCAGATAGGAGAAAACTATCATACAACAAGTTCAGAGGGATTCTACCCCACCCGAGCACCAACACTCCTCCAGAAAGATTGAGAGACAGACACACACATCAGCACTAGGAACAGTTAACATCTAAGCAATCCACATAACATCTCTGACCAGACAACCAAAATATATTACTAATATAAATCACCTCAAACAATAGATAGATAGATAGATAGACAGAGAGAGAGAGAGAGCATCAGAACAAGATGAATCACAACCAAGAGCAATGGGTAGAACATCTTTAGCATGATTTCACGGACATTTGGAAATGCTAGAACAGTTGCCTGAGGCATATACATGTCTCTGTACCACTCAAGAATGCCCGACACTACATACAAAAATGTAATACCATCAAAAGCAACTGTATGAAATCATGCCATCATAGCTTGAAATTTCAGCTAGTAAACCAAAACAATTAAGACGACACTCTTATCTTCCAACAGATGAAAAGAAGTTAAACTTCTACACATTCATGATAATTTAAGTGTAAAACAACAAAATATCCAATTTGTCTACACCAGAGAGACAGCTAAGGATATGAACCATACAACAACTGAAGAGAAAAGAGAGCGATACCCCATTCTTGGCCTCAACAGGATGCTCATCATCAATATGGCAACATAAACCAACAATATCAAAATACTCTGAACAAAAGCAGCAAGGGAACTCCTCTCTTATATCATCATCCACGTCTAGTTCCTCAAAACCCATCAACATTTCCGCCTCAAGATTCTCCCATTTCATTCCTACACCAACATTAACCGCATAAAAATCCAATCTTTAATCCTAAAAGCCCCCAAAACTTGTAACAGATAAAGGGAAAAACTTACCAGATCGAGACTGAAAAGCAGATTGATAGCGCCTGGAAGCAGAAGATAGACGAGCACTCCATGAATCAGCATCCATATTTGCTTCACTTTACTTTCGAATCCTCACAGATTAAGATCTAACTTCTGATTTGAAACAGTGAAATTCAAGTACCAATTCGACTCAATCGTTCGTTCACAAACCCTAAGAATGATGAGTTGATAAAATTATGAATTGTAAGGAGTGTCGGTGTAGAGAGAGAGAGTGAGTGAGTGATTTGTCAAACGAAGAGAGAAGAGTGCGATTTAGGTGTGAGAAAACGACGACGAATCAATGAAGATGATGTATAAGAAGAAGAAGAAGAAGCAGATGATGAAGAGGAGGTAGCGATGCCTTTAGGCTTAAAGCAGGTGAAAATGTGAAATTCCACCAAAAACAAGACGAGACTTGTCTTCCACACACCTTTTTTTATGTCTTTTTGTTTTATTTTAATTAATAATTAATCATTTTGGAAACATTTATTCCTTATTTATTTATTTGACCTCCAAAGTTACAAAGTTCTTTTTAGCTTACTTTGAAGATAGTCTCTTGTTTTTGGATTAAGACCAAAATTAATAGTTTCTTAAGTTCATAATATTAGTACATTTTTAATCCTCTCTCAATTTTTACCTATTTTTAACAATGTATGAAATACTTAATCATTTTTTATACGTTTAGAATAAATAATAACTCTACGCGAGATAAGGTGAGAAGATAATGTTTTATTCTATTTAATAAAAATATTAAAAATATTACTGTAACTAAACTAAAAATCTACCTTTGGTCGTCAAACTATATCAATTTAGATTCACATATGGCGCTGCAAGAAAAAAATTGTATCAATGTATGTAAAATCGATGTGATGAACCTCTTGATTTTAATAATAATAATGACAAATTTAACGACAATTTCATCCCTTTTGATTTGTAATCAAACTTGTATTTTTAAAATTTAAAATCTAGAAATTCATCACGTTAATTTGAGCGCACAATAGGATGAAAATTATTTTCTTGCTATATCATATATCAACAGTAAAATGATGTATTTAGATAATGAAAAGTGGGTTCTTAGTGTAGTTGCAATAATATTTCTACTAAACAAAACAATGCATTTTTCCCTCAAAATCTCATACATAAAGTTATTGTTTCTACTTAATATACAAAAACATGATTAAATAGTTCATACATAAAATTATGGACAAAATGAATATTTAAAAAATAGGGAAGAATTTAAAGAAGAATCAAAAGTGTATAAATATTTACGAATATAAAGGGACTATCAGTACTCTAGTTGAACACACAAAAATGTATTTTTCTTCTCACTTTCTCTCTCTCTCTATATATATTATTTTATTTTGTCTCAGAGTTTTGATACAATTGAAAAAATAAATATTTTACCACTGAATCAAATTGTAATAACTTTTCATATATATCAGATTTATAATAATATTTGACACACTTATTATTATAATATTAGGGGATTGATATTATATATTATTTATAAATATGTACATTGATATCATCTAATTTATATTGATTCATATCAATAATCGAATACATATTAAATCATACCATGAATTATTGTCAAATATTTTTTCAAAGTGGAATTATATTAGATATATATTTATATATATATGATATTATTGTTGATGTTAGTTTTTTCTCTCTCTATTCTTATTTTATTTATCGGAGAAGGGTCTAAAATACCCTTATAGTATTAGAATTGGTACAAAAATACCCCTCGTTTATCTTTTGGCCTTAAAATACCCTTGGGGTTAACCTTTAGGGACCTATTTTGCCCTTTTGCTAACAGATTACTTAGTCAATATATTTAATTATTTCATTTATTACGTGGCATGTTGTAATTGGTTGGAAATTTAATTAATTAAAATCTAATTTATTTGACCCAAACCACCCAATCCACCCGGATCCACCCGACCCATTAAATCCATTACCCATTTCTTTTTTTTAAAAAAAACTAAACATTTTCCCCAACTTCATCAGTTCTTGGAGCTCTCTTGGAGTTCATCTTCTTCATCAGATTTGTTAAGTTTTGTGTTGTTTCCATGTTGACATCTTTTTCTTTTTCTTCACCTCAACAAGTTGAGTCTATCTATTCACACTTAGAGACTCAACTTGTTGAGGTGAACTTGTTGAGGTGAAGAAAAAGAAGAAGATGTCAACATGGAAATAACACAAAACTTAACAAATCTGATGAAGAAGATAAACTCCAAGAGAGCTCCAAGAATTGATGAAGTTGGGGGGAAATGTTTAGTTTTTAAAAAAAAAAAGAAATGGGTAATGGATTTAATGGGTCGGGTGGATCCGGGTGGATTGGGTGGTTTGGGTCAAACAAATTAGATTTTAATTAATTAAATTTTCAATCAATTACAACATGCCACGTAATAAATGAAATAATTAAATATATTGACTAAGTAATCTGTTAGCCAAAAGGGCAAAATAGATCCCTAAAGGTTAACCCCAAGGATATTTTAAGGCCAAAAGATAAACGAGGGACATTTTTGTACCAATTCTAATACTATAACGGTAATTTAGACCGTTCTCCGTTTATTTATTGCACTTACAATTTCATGTAAACTACATAAAGGCATGGACCCACACTTTACCCAAAGTGCCCTTCCGGTTCGGTTCATCTTTCTCAAACTTAGCTTGAAAGATTGGAACTCGTTTTCTAATTCCTACACAACTCCATCATTACCGGAGAATCCATTTCGCCGATCTCCGATCAAGAGATCTCAGATCTAAGCACAAGTGGAATCACTTATCTGTAGGACGCTGGGCGCAATTTATTCCTCCATTTTATTGGATTTCTGTATAGAAAACGTTAATGGCGAGCAGAAATAGAACGCTTGTGTTTAGAAAGTATAGAGATGCGTTGAGAAGTGTTCGGATCCCGGCGGGCTCTTCGCCGTCCACGTCATCCGGACATGGTAGTGGTCCGGTGATCGAATTGGCAACGACGTCTTTGCTTAATCCTAATCGATCTTATGCTCCTCTCAGTACGGAAGACCCCGGAACCTCCAGGTTTGTTATATAGGTCCTTACATTTTCAATTATTGTTTCTGAATTTGTTCCCGAATATTTAATTATAAGTTTAAGGACATATTATGCTAGCTCAGAATCTGGAAGTAACTTTGACGGATGACATTGAGAACTTATTTGTCGAATTCCTTTTGTTATGATAACCGATAGGGAGCTCGACGATTAGATGACAGATGATTGAAATTACCAAGTCCAAGTTGCTAGCTACGAATTGTATTTTAATTGTTTAATCATGTTTCAAATTCTTATTCCTTTGAGAGTTTATTGAAGTGATGAGTGTAATGATGCAATTCCATATTCATTCAAATGATGTTTGCTTAATCATATGCATGAAAGGAGTATAATTGGTTGAATTTACTCAGGTGAAATTCTGATAATTAACCTGATCAGCTGAATGTGCTGCAATTTGCTTCAGGAAAAATATACTGTCTTTATTTAGCAAGTTTAATCCTTTATATCTTATTTCCCTGGCAAAACCACATCAGAGTTTCTAATTTGACCAATTAAATGTTTTCTTTAGAACGGTAACATGTCATATAAAATGGTTTCTTATTATCACATAACTGAGTTGTGTGGTTGCTTTATATTTAGTTCATTCGTTTGTTGGGGATCATCCGATTTGTTAATTCTACGAAATTTCTGCACATTTGACATGGAAATGGAACCTGGTTCTGGTATGTCATTATTGAGGAAGTTGTGGGCATCACCTGCAACTTCCCTTGGCCCGCCGATTAGAGTCCAAATGTGAATCTACAAGAGTGAAGTCCAGTTTGTTGATCTTCCTATGTTACTATGGTGGTTGAATCCTTAAATTGGTGTTCTCCCATTTTCCGTGCATTTAAAAGTCTATCTTCGACTAAAGCTTACTGCAGGCTTTTTGGAAAAAAAGAAGAAGAAGAGAAACATAGAGAAATTCTGGTGCTTATTATACCTGTAAGGCTGTAACAACTGCAAAGATTTGAAGAGAGATACCAAGTCACTATGTAAAACATAAATATTGAGAACCATGTCAGTTGTCATATTATACTTCTGAAAAAGAAATTCTTTTTATTTAAATCTCTTGTGCATTGTTTTCAATTTGGCAGCCTTCTTAGATCTTAGTATCTTGTTTTCTTTACATACTTCCTAGATTTCTTTGTATCAAGTTTATATTTCCTAGATAATATGGATGTCCTTTATGGTTTCCCCTGCTCTGGATTACATGTTGTTCCCCTGCTGCAGTAATGGTCCAGTTACAGTAGGTCTACCGCCAGCTTGGGTGGACTTGTCAGATGAAATCACGGCTAATGTTCAACGGGTCCGGACAAAGATGTCTGAACTAGCCAAAGCTCATGCTAAGGCTTTAATGCCATCATTTGGAGATGGTAAGGAAGATCAGCGTCGTATTGAGACTCTTACCCATGAAATAACTGATCTTCTCAAAAGATCAGAAAAGAAATTACAAAGACTTTCTGCAGCTGGGCCTTCCGAGGATTCAAATGTTAGGAAAAATGTACAGGTGAGCCTTCACGACTATAAAATTATTGTGCTTTCTAATTTTATTTTAACTTATAGCCTGAATGCATTTGTTCTACTTGTTTTCCTTTATTTTCTTTCCTCCGTCCCACCAAAATATGAGGTTGTAGGATCTGAGGATTCTGTACATCCAGCTATATGCTTATTAACTGATTCCTTTATAACATACCGGTAAGTACAAGTTTGTAGGACTTCCTTTTCATTCTCAAGCTGGTATCCATAAGTTGTCTTCCAAGACTTTTAACTTTTACACCCTCTGCCCGAGTAAAACTGATGTTCCTTTTTTTTCAGTCCCAAAGAGTTCTATCTCTTCCCTTAGATGGAAAATTTCTCTTCCTCGCAACTTAAACAGATGGTCATATTTAATGTTGTGGCATGGGCAATCAGGATTCATATTGCCAATGCCGACTTGCTTAAGATTGGGGCATAATTGTTGTTGTAATCATAATAAAGGAAAAAAAGCTGCAGTAAATTGACGATAAACTCCAAAATAGTCATAATATCGTGAATCTTTTTTCATCAAATAAATAGTACTCCATAATGCATCATTTGAACACCCTAATAGAGCAGTATAGCTATAGAGATTCATATTTCTGATCCCACCTAGTTTTAGAATGAGACATTGTCAATAATATCAAACAGACTCAAACTAATATGAACTATCATTATTTTATATCATTTAAAACTTGACGGGGGCATCTTTTTCAACAACTTCCTCACTTTTACATTTCATTAATATATTTAATGCTTTTTTTACCAAACTTAGTATAATTATGTATACCAATGTGTTACTCTTAAACAATGACCAAATTGGGTCTATTTGATTTGGGAAAAGGGAGTAACTGGGAACTTCACAAAGAAATGAGGTGTTCTATTTTTAAGAACTTTGATAAGGGCATGGCTAATAAAGTGTCTTCCTATGCTCTATTTAATCTCATTAGTAACGAATGTTTTTTGAACTACAATTTCAGTTTGATTCTGCTATAAATCTGATTACAACAATTGCATATTGCATTTGTGCTTACATTGTGATATTCCTATGACAGCGCTCTCTTGCTACAGATCTTCAAAGCCTATCAATGGAGCTTCGCAGAAAACAGTCTACTTATTTGAAGCGGCTTCAGCAGCAGAAAGAGGTATGTACAAATTGTTTATATTTTGAGCCACAATCTGTTTGCAGGAGGTATTAACAGGAGTCATTTTTATTTGCTGTTGAGATTGCATGAATCAAAGTACTATATTATGGCATCCCTTATGCGTAGCTGTGCTGTCTAATGCATGTTATTTCAACTGTTCATGTATACAATTAATTTTATGGATGATTAATCAGCATGCTCCCTGCTTTTCAAGGATATTTTTTTGGGGGGGATTCCTGAAATATATATTTGGTAGGTTTCCTCAAATGTTGCTTTTTCATGTAGGGTCCAGATGGAGTTGACTTGGAGATGAACTTAAATGGGAGCCATTCTAGAAGGGATGACGATGATTTAGATGACTTGGTATGCAACTTCTATTACATATAAATTTTATTTCTTCTACTCGGGGCAAATGAAATCAGGAAAGAGGTGTATGTAATAGTCAGGTGACTTTGTTTTGGTAATATCAATACTATTGATCAGCAAAAGTAAAACGGAGCATTACCATTAAAATGCACTACGTTGTTAGACATGAATGAGAATTACACAACCATTTATATTATTGTTGCAAGTGAACAGACATGAGTTAATTAATTCGGATACAAGCTGAAGGTACTAACTCAGGTGATTGCATAAGGTGTAAAGAAAAAGCACAAGTTGTTGTTTTAACATCAGTTACTTTTGGCAATAGATCTTAGCCTTTTATGATATTTGTATGATTGAAATATCTCATTTTGGAATCTCGTTATCTTTTATGGCTGTGGTTGGAGGGTGTTTGGTCTTACGTCCTTAAAATAGCTTCCTGCCTTTGAAGAAAGGTTTTGTGAGATGACTTTTAATAGTTTATCTCACAAGAAAATTTTGACTGCACCAAATTTCTGTCCAGGGATTTAATGAGCATCAGATGGCCAAGCTAAAGAAAAGTGAGGCATTCACTGTTGAAAGAGAGAGAGAAATACAGCAGGTGATATTTCTTTGCTGCTTGTGGTTTTCTGAAATGTGCATATCATTGTTTTGTGTCTTAGCCTCCATGTGCTTATATGTTAGGTGGTTGAATCAGTGAACGACCTTGCCCAAATTATGAAAGATCTATCAGTTCTGGTGATAGACCAGGTTTGAACTTACAAAACCTTTTCATATTCACCAAGTTCTGCTTCAGCACGGGTTTTTGGTGTACTGAACTTATGTCTAATACAGGGTACTATCGTCGATAGGATAGACCACAATATTCAAAATGTTGCATCAACAGTTGAGGACGGCCTTAAACAACTAAAGAAGGTCTCACTTTGCTTTCTCCATTGCCATTCTAAATCACAGAAATTCCCATCGTTGCAGTCATCTGTCATTTGATTTATTGTTTTTCTCTTTGTCAAGGCGGTCATTTCATTTAATGTTATGTTGGGCTTAATTGAATTGCAGGCTGAACGAAGTCAGAAACGAGGTGGAATGGTCATGTGTGCAACAGTTCTAGTTATCATGTGCTTTATAATGCTAGTCCTCTTAATTTTGAAGGAGATAATATTCTGATTCCTGAAAGTATTATCTATTAACTTTGCATAGTATTGTTTCTCACAACGCTACACGGTGAAGCAAGAAGTGGAGGAATCCAGTGAGCTAGCTCCATATCATTTTTCTGCTCCTACATTTTATTGTATCTGTATTTTTAGTGAGGACTGCGGAAGGTTTGTATTATAGTCAGAGGAAGTTGATAGATCTCCAGGGAATCCTGTATAGAGCATCGACTGTTATACACCGATGCTATTGGTAGAGAGCATAATACATATTCTTTACCCTGGAGAATTTTGTAGTTTCGCTGACTTCACATTATATGCCTGAGGAGGATACATCTTATTCTGTATTTGTGGCCCTTCATTTTTAATTGAGATGCTACAGATGATTTTACACTTTCAATGTTCATGTTTTAGCTATTTTATCTTTATTATTTAATCATTTATTCTACCTTTTTTTTTTTTTTTTTTAATAGAAGCTATATCCCAAATGTTGTATTTATGAAAAAAATTATAATAAGGTATGGCTTCCTCACAGCACCAATGACAGGTATCCAATGTAATGCTGCTCCTATAGATTACAGTGTAGCTGTTTATCTTATTCTGTTATTCCATGCAAATGGACTTTATTTTTTGGTGTACTAAAATTTTGATTAAATAAAATACCATTGACACTACACTTCACTGCAAGTTTACAATGTGTAGATAGCTAATACGTTATATATATATTGGGATGTCCTTGGCTTTTTCACATTTTACTACTTATTTTATAAGTATTAATTTTTCTTTCGAAAATTTGGAGTTCAACAGAATGCTTATAAACTATACCACTCAAATATACCAAAAGAAGGAATTCGATTTCCTATAATTCATTCTCTCAAATTATCATTTCTTCATGTTTGTGAACTTTAATAGTAAAAAAATATCCACATTAGTGGTCTCTCTCCAAATACATAGTAATATTGTTTAAGGGTGGATCTAAGAAGAGGCTAGGGTGTTCATTCGAACTCCATTATAAAAAATGTTGTAAGTTCAAATTATATATGAACACAAGACTAGATATTGACTTAGTAATTTAGGAATCCAAAATTCAACTAACGGTTCTAAGTGCAAATCTCATGCACTACATTTTGGATTAATTTTTGCTTCTCGATTCATAGACGTCAAATTGATGCAAGGCGCTGAAGGGTTGTTAATTCATTAAAAATCGGAGATGACCAAGTGTTAGCATCATAAGCTCTCGTAGCTCAGTTGGTTAGAGCACCCGTTTAGTAAGCGGGAGGTCTTGAGTTCGACTCCAACGAGAGCAATTTTTCATTTTTTTCGTTTCGGTTAGTTTGTTTTTTTACTATTTACCTCTACGGAAGCAAAAGGCGGAAACTCCAAAACTAGTAATAATGGGAAGGACGATAAACAACATCAAATCATAAGGTAACTTCAATATAAAGAAAGAAGATAGTCAAAATTATATAATTTTAGTGCCTTTTTCAGTGTCTACATGAGTTCCATAAAGTATAAACAATCACAAGGTCGCTTAAGTTGAAAGAAAGCTTCAAAATAAAATATCTCAATTGGTCATATGAAAGAAAGCTTCAAAATAAAACAGGAATTTTCAAATACCTAAATAAGGAAAGAGAAGTTAAAATACAAGAGTGGCAAATATCATATGTTATGACCATCCATTTTAATGGAAGAATTAGCTAATTCTACAACTTGCTTACAGTAATAACTTCTCTAAAAAGAATGTTACACCTGACTATTTCAACAATCTAAGTATGCTTACTATGTCTATGTTTAGCCAGAATTCTTCTTCTTCTTCTTTGACCTTCCTACTTCCGATGGCCAAAAGGAATGCCCTTCGATAAGAGAAGGGATTGTCAACTTCAGGTCGAAAGTCAGCCGTTGAAAAACTGCTGTTAACATGTGCACATCCGCCATGGCTCTATGAGCAGAACCAATTAAAGGGATCTCATAGTGTTCACCAAGGTCTTGCAATTTGAGTTTTGGCTTTGACCCTAAATGGAAAACTAAAGTAAAAATATCAATATAAAGACATCCAATGCAATGGGAGCTTTTGAAACAAAGACAAAAACTTAAACAAGTAGAAAGACCTCCGGACTTCATGACTTCACGCGCCAAAGGAAGAGTGTCAACGAACAGCCAATTTGAGGGAATATCAACAGAGCATCTACTGAATTCCTTAATTATAAAAGGAACATCAAAACCACGAGCATTATGTGCAACCAACACCACATACCCACCAGGTTTCTGGCGACTTCCTACATACCTCAACAAGATCGGAATGAGGTCCCCCATCCTGATATATGCAAAGCAGAGTGTGAGAGCAAGATAACACCAATTTCAAGAATAAGATATAACATATAAAAATACATTTTTCTTATATCAGAAAATATCACAGTCTTCTCTGCTAAACAAATGCCAAAGATGGATATTTTTCACATGCGTTATAAGAAGACGGAATTTATTCCAAACCAAAGGGTAACAGAATAGACATTTTCCACCACGAAACAGGCCGTTCAACATATGTGTTAATAGTTGTGTCCTGTTATGCCACTTGACTTTCTTGGCTCTTCAATAATTTAGTCAAAAGATTGTTCTTCACGTACATCTCCAAGGAGAGAATACTAATTTATGACAAGAACTTCAATTTGAGACTTCAAATTTGCCACGTCGAATTAATAATATCAAACTATGTAATTACACTTGTGCAATCAAACATGATACTAAGACTCACACTGTAATTATGCTAAGGCAAGCAAACATATCATTGTATTTACGATTTACCATATTGTGTAATTGCTTGGATGTGCAATTATACATCCTAGTAATCATACAGTGGTTTCCAAACAAGCCCTAAAGGAAATTTATTCCACTGCATTAGCTATTCATAATTGAAGTTGCACAACCAGGTTTTGTTTTATTTTGACGTAATTTTACCAAATATTGTTCATCAGAGTAAACAGATACCCTATGAAATATAACAAGGTAAGGAAGAAAAGATATAACACCATAGAAACAATATTTATGACTTGTTCTACTGGTATTTGGGCAGAACATGGTGTGAGCTATCAACTCACTTTAACACCACTGTCATAAAGGGAGTTAAAAAGTTTCGAGATAGATTGGGGTAAATTGATGTTTTCTAATGTGCTACACTACTTTTTTCAGCCAAGCAATTTAAGGCCATTTATTCTCAGAACAGTAAGATCAGTATGCTTATAAGGTTGTCATAACTATTATCAACATCTACATCCATGGTTAAAAGCAGGGCAACTATGAAAGCACATAACTTTATCTAGAGAGTAATTCATCAAGGTATGCATAATATGTCTTGATAATTCTCTTCTCAAATAATGGTCTTGTCTCAGCATAGGAGATTAAATATATTAATGAGTAAAACACATGCATTTATGACATCCAAGCCCACCCGTTAAGTAAATGGCAAAACATATTAGCATATGAACCCTAACAATTACATGTAATGTACAAATTTTGCCAAGATGTATGCTTATAAGAGAAAAACCCATGAAAGCATCAAATTACCATTTAGTTATATTTATACATATCGCATTCAGATATCAGTACAATACCTCATATGCGACTGACAAAAATATTCTTTCACTAACTCAACTGGTTATTTAGAAAAATTAAGTTTTAGAAAATCTCATATAGGATCCTGTGAAGAGAAGTCAAGATACAGAGAGAGAGAAGAAGCAGAAGCAAGTGAAACAAACTAGCAATATTTATCATAATTACCTGGGGACATCAGGCCTGTTGACCATATCTGTGGTAATTTTATGGACAAATGAATTTGGGACAATACATCCAGGATTGACTAATGTCTGGAATGTGCTGTTTTCACCCCCATGAAGATCCCGCAATGCAATCTCAATAATTCTTTCATGATCTCTGCTAAGCCCAGTGGTCTCAATATCAAAAATGATAAAAGTCATGAGTTTGGCCAAGTCTTTGTTTTCAGCAATTGCTTGCCGAATATCAACATATTGTGTACTTCCTATTTCAGTTATTTCTGAACTATATATGTCTACTTCAGATTTTGTTGTTTCGTCCAATATTTCGTGTCTGATAGTTGTTTTTTTACTTAAGGCAGCCTTACTATTCCCTTCACTTTTTGTAGTTAGAGTCCGTCTATTCTCAGTACTATTAAATCTACCTTCCAGCTCCTGTTTACCAGTGGCAAGAACCTTGGAGCTAATGCTTCCCCTACCAATCCTACTTATATGATGGAAACTCTGCCACCATGAATTAGTCAATGTATGAACTCTACATCGAGGAAACTGGGACAGTGAGAAGCACATTGCAACTCTTCTCATCTAAATCCAATATTACTCTAAACAAGAGCGAAGATATATTAACCTGCAGATGAAAACCAACCAAATATTCAGAAAGAGGGGTTTCAAGAAAAATGTATTCCACACTGTGAGAAATATAGGGAAAAATAATATTGAATTGTTGTTGTATCTACATTATTACATGAGACCCTATTTATAGGCCATAGAATACAATCCTTTACCTAATAGGATACTACTTAGTAGTCCTATTCCTATTCTAATAGGATTATATAAACCTATTCCTATTCTAATAGGATTGTATAAACTATTCCTATTCTAATAGGATTGTATAAACCTATTCATATTCTAACACTCCCCCTCAAGCTAGTGCGTACAATTCATGCACCTAGCTTGTTACAAATGTAATTAACACGGGGACCGATGAGGGGCTTGGTGAGATATTTGCAGACTTCACAAAATTGACGGTCAATCTTAATGTGCTTGTCTTCTCATTAAATACTGGATTTGATGGATTTGATGCATAATGCCAGTAAATCTCAATGTGCTTAATCTTCGCATGAAATACTGAATTTGATTCATAATGTTGGTGTTGAACTTCCCAACCCAAGCTTGAGAAAAATTGTTCTAAGACCATAGAGTGATCTGCACAATCGATGACACAACACAATCGACATACAAGGCTACTAAACTACCCCTGAGCAACGAAGTGCTCAAATCTAATATAAAGTATATGGATCATGTTGGCATCAATAGATGAGTTAATATTAAATAAGAAAGTCACCAAAATAATTATTGAAACATGCCTCATATGCCGTAGTATTAGAAAAAATGGTCACAATCTAAGAAATAAAATTATATAGGTAGGGTCGAATGATGTCATGACCCAACTAGAAAATAGAAATTATATAGGATAGTTGACCCCATTGATAAAAAAAGAGAAATAATATGGGTAGGGTCGGAATGATGGCACGACCCTAATGAAAAAGAGAAATTATATAGGTAGGATTGGAATGAAGGCACAACCCTACGCAAATCAGATTTGAGGAGTCACCGGAAAAGACGAATGGAACTATGCAAATCAAATCTAAGTTACTGAAAAGACATATGGTGTTATGCAACTCAGATATGAGAAAATAGTTCGGAAAAAAAATCCACGGTACTACACAAATTCAATATGAGAAGTAGTCCGGGAGATGCACGGTGCTACGCAAATCAGATATGCAAAAAAAGGTAGTCACCGAAAAGATGGGACGGTGCTACAGAATTAAATATGAAAAAGCAGTCACCGGAATGATGGGACGGTACTACAAAATTAAATATGAAAAAGTAGTCACTGGAATGATGGTACAGTGCTACACAAATTTAATATGAAAAAGTAGTCACCGGAATGATGGGACGGTGCTACAAAATTAAATATAAGAAAGTAGTCTCCGCGAATATACACGGTGTCCCAACTTTTGATGATATTAGCAATCAAGATCCCAACTGTGATGACCAATTGGAAGAGAACATTGAATGTACCCCTATATTTGTAGGGAGCAATCTCAGATAAATAAATAGGTATTGATTGATTAGCAAATCCGACTCCGACTCCGACTCCAACTCCAAGAAGAATACGACCCAAGATGAGCATGCTAATGTGGACAACAGCAGCATTAAGAAGGGCACCAAGCAAGAAGAAGAGACCTCCAAGGAACATTGTCACTTTTCTGCCATGTTTCTTACTAACAAAAGAAGCGACAAAGGGAAGAAGAGTTTGAGAAAAGGATCCATAGAAGTAACTCCCCCTGAAATTCCAATGTCGTAACCAAAGATCAACCCTCCCATTGCTGCCATGATACAAGTAATCGCCACGTAACGTGTCAACTTCCCTGGTACTCTGAACCTCCTTCATCAGCAGCACTAAAGTTTCCACCAGCCATGATCAATATCAATCAATGGAAAGATATATTATGCTGTCGGAATCTGCCCACAGTAGCCTGAAAATTCTGATTTCGCCGGAATCTTGCTGAAAACGGCCCGAAAATCACCGGAACCCTAATTACGGTGATCGAACGAAAAATGACGCAAATCAGTCCCACCGTTGCCACCGGAATTTGACACCGATGACTTGAAGTTCTTAAGTGACCTAACTTTTGCTAACATAATCATTAGCCGGACGGGCGGCATATATGAGTAATAGCCGCCCGCCGACAGCGGAAGCTCTTTGATTGTTTACCAAGATCGTAGAGGCTCTGATACCATGTGAGAAATATAGGGAAAAATAATATTGAATTGTTGTTGTATCTACATTATTACATGAGACCCTATTTATAATCCATAGAATACAATCCTTTACCTAATAGGATACTACTTAGTAGTCCTATTCCTATTCTAATAGGATTATATAAACCTATTCCTATTCTAATAGGATTGTATAAACTATTCCTATTCTAATAGGATTGTATAAACCTATTCATATTCTAACACACACACCGTTTACAAGCACATAGATGAATTTGAGTTGAATTTTTTTCCATCTTTTTTTAATTTACAAAATGACCTTTTAATGCCAACAATGATGGATGTTCCCTGTTATAACCAAATATCATTCTTCAAGTCTAGAAAACTAATATTATCAGTCAGCAGTAGAAATCCTTTTAAACATATCTTCTTCAGACTATTGAAAGTAAAACTTGAGTTAGACCCTAATATATATAACTCAACAAAGCAACTTGGCCTACTAAAGACATGATGAACAACTTACTTACCATTTTGGAATGTGTTTAATGCACTATAGCCAACACAAAAGGCAACACATTGCCAATTAAACTATCCAGAAAATGGAGCAACCTTTAGGTAATCCAACAGGGAAGAAAAAAAGAAGGTATTTAAATAACTCCCCTAAATTGAGCCAAATCTAAAGCATTCAAATTTCAAAAGAGATACACTTCAATCAAAAACCATCACTGCTAAAAATGAAAATGCTTAAAAAGCTCTTAGCTTTAGTGAATTTCAAATCAACCCAAAGCATTCAAATTTCAGAATAGACACAACAATTACAGCAAACCTGAAAAGTTTTTAACTTTATTGACCAACATATCACATTCTAAACAATCTCACAAAAAGTAAAATAGACCCAACAAACAGAAGACCCATTGAAAACAGATACGGAAAAAACTAGTCCTTTTACCCAAAAATGGCAATTTCTGAAGAGACCCATTTCGAAAAATTGAAAAACGAACAATAAATTAACATGTTACTAGTAAACAAAATAGGAAATAAAGACATGCCTGCTTGGTAGTGATTCGAAGAACAAAATACAAACATTTACTTACAAGCTTCTTCTTCTTCTTTTGACTTATTTATAGAAGACGAGAAATGGATGAAGGTGGAAGTCGAGAAGAAAGTGTAGCGTGTCGTTAGAGTGAAGTAGAAATAATGGAGAGCATAAAATGCGGATCATGAAGCTCCGATCCATGGCTTCCGGACCACTGCCATTTCCCCCCTTTTATGATATTTTTCTTTAAAAGGATAGGGTCTCTACTCTACTCTCTAATATTGGACTCAAAAATACACAATTCTAAATAAATTTTAATTAATGTTCCAAAACATAATTGCAATATCAATTCAAAATGTTACCATATATCTTAGATTCCTAAATAACAATTATGAGAAAATATTAAAGTATCATAATTTATAAAGAGATATCGATGCTTTATTAAAATTTATGCCTTGTTAAAAATATGTTTTCAGCCTTCTAAAGCAAAGTATAATTAAAAAGATATATACAAATAACCAAATGAAAAAAAAAAGACACGAATAATTCTTTCACAATTATTTTTTATATATATATCAAGAAAATATGTGTCTTTATCTTTTTATTCGTCTATAACATTCACCTGATCAGAATACTCAATACATATAAAGAACAATCCATAAAATAATAAAATATTACTATATTATTATTTCAATACATATTTAGTCGATAAGAATTCACACATTTCACTTTTCATGTTACCAATTTGTCACAACAAAAGTAGAAAAATAATCTATTTTAATTTTTCTGATTGGTTATTATTCTCAATAAGCATTCAATATATATTATATTAACACTGGTTCATTATAATGCGAATTCACATTAAGTAGTTATTATATTATGATTTAAATTTTTTTAAGTATTTATAGGATTTCTATTTTAAACAACAAGACGTTTGTATTAGGCCAAAGACAAGTGTTTAGATAAAGGTGAAGCAATCACATGCCAAAATGATTTTGGTTTAAAGAATAGTATGCTTTAACAGATCCAATTCATCAAGCTGTATTTATTGAGAAAATAAATTATAGAATTTTTGTTTTTAAATGCTCCCTATAAAATGGAAAAAAAGTTACTTTTCTGAAATTTTAATTGGTTGAAGATATTTGAAATTGGCATGATTATTAAACTCAAACACTAATTAAATAGTAAACTATCCTATTAGACTCAACTTCAAGTATCATCGTAATTTCGTATGTATTTATTAATTAATTTATTAATACACGAGACTTGAGAGAAAAGTAACCAAGCTAGATTATTGGCTGAACTGAAAAATTGTGTCAATTTTAATTATTTAACCTTTAAATATTATTTTGTCGCCTCTCGAAAAATCTAATAGGTAAAAAAGTATATATAGTATAACAATATTTTTTCTATAATTTTATAAATAAAGATGTATTTATTTAGTTAAAAAAGGAATATTAGTGTGGCCTTATACAAACTAATTTCCAGGAATATCATACATTGATATGTTAGATTATAAATATATGCATTTTATTAGAAAGTTTTAGATTTCACTTATAAGATTATATAATGAATATATTGCATTATAATTTTCATAAAAATATTTTACAATTGAATAAAATAAATATGTAAACATGAAAAGTAAAAGGATCCTTTAATTTAAGATAGTTTTTGTCCAAATGACATATGGAGAAAGAAAACAAGAGAAAAAATGTTTAAAAGAATGTGATGCAACAAATTAAATTGCTTCTTTTTTAATTAGAGGTTTTGATTTGATCTCTAGATATGAGGTTTAAGCTAGATTTAAAATAAAAACTAAACTTGGACTTCTAATTGGATCCTAACACTGGTCTTATATGTAATTCATCTCACTTGCATTATTGACACAAGATGTTAGAGTAATATGTTCTCGTTCATGATTAATTATATTTTAATTTCTATATACACATGATTTTCTCTGAATTTAATGAATGTACATGCACCTTCAAGTTTTGATTGTGGGTTTGCCTCTTGCTATGGAACAACTCCTATTCACAATTATATATAGTGCAAATTTAAATTAATCGAATTTCAAATGCGAATATCAAACATATGAACTCATATAATTAGTTCATTGAGAAAATCAATTAAGATAATCAAATGCCGCTTATAAATAAATTAGGACTTGGGGCTATTCTTGACCATTTTTTTGTTTGGGAAAATCTATTGGCGAGAAAATTTGGCTATCATTTGATAAGAATGATATTTTACTTATGCTATTTTGCCCTTCTAAATGTTTTTATTCTTTAATTTAATATCTTTTAACTAAAAAAATAATAAAAAAATACTATTTATTTTAAAATAAAAAAGATATTATTGAAATTTTAATTTTCTGCACATTTTATACAGTATTAATACTTTTTCCCTCTCTTCCTATATATATATATTCTGTCAGTGACATTGTTAAAGATCCATTCAGATATGAGGGAAATTGTAACTATTCAAGTGGGGAATTCTGCCAACTTTATTGGCTCTCACTTCTGGAACTTCCAGGTAATCCCTTGTACTGCTAACCCTCTAATTCAAGTCTACAAATCACTTTTATTTACTTGTTATGGTTCAATTAAAAATAGGTAGGTTTATCGAATACCCATTTTCTTGTTGCTCAGTTCAATATAGTCTAATCTTGCACTCAAGAAGCACACCAATTCTTGATTTTTGCACTTCCCTTCTATGTAATATCTTATTCTACCAACAGCACTGCGCAAAGAAACAGATTACTTCTGTGTTTACATTTAATCAAATAGGTAGGTTTATCGAATACCCATTTGCTTGTTTTGAACAAACGCTGAGAACTCAAGATAGTCCTATCTTGCATTCAAGAAACAGATCAATTCTTGATTTTTGTACCCCTAGTTGAGGCCTTTTGGCTTAAATGACCGTTTTCCTTCCATGTAAGCTATGGGGCACTACGGAAATAATAATGTGGGACGTTAATGGGTTCACAATCTAATAGACCCGAAAAAGAAAGAACAAACTGAACAAAATTTCCAAGCAATTGTATGATAGATTTTTCTTCTTCTTCTTTGGTAATCATCTTATGTTCTATTATAATGGCAACCAAATGAGTTAAATAACACAGGGGAGTTTGTGAAGCACCACATTTAATCATTTAACGAAGGATAAGGATTATGATTGTACCTCCATCCACTGATTTGAGTTAATGTGGATTCTCTCTTATTTATGGGTTGATAATATTTTTTATTTTTCATCCTCTTTTCTTCTCCCTCACTCTCTTTTCTTGTATAAGTTCGTACTGGGAATAGTTGAATCTGTTCATAATACTTGGTTGTAATTCAGGATAATGGGCTGCAAGTTGGTCAAATACTACTGTTTTACTGACTAATATTTCTTACTCAATATTGAACTTTGAAGGATGAATTACTTGGATTGGCTGAAAGCCCTGAAAGTGATCAAATATTCAAAAATCATAGCCTTGATATGGATGTGTTGTATCGTACTGGGGAAACTCAGCAAGTGAGTTATCTGATCACACACTATATAGTGGATTTTGTCTTTGTTATATAGCTATCACATACTTAGAGTTACTCTTTCACATTTTTTGACATGTAGGGCCTCCTTACATACACCCCTCGAATGGTCTCAGTAAACTTTCAAGGTATATTATCTAATTGATATGTTGAGTTGCCACAAAAATCTGTTTTTCTTAAGCACCATGATATAGGGTTTATTTTATACTATTGTCTTGGAATTATATTAATTTACTTGGTACTGCCTATTGTTCCAGTTGGCAATCAGAATATGTTGGGCCTCAAGCTAGTTTCAGTATACAAATTTCTTAGGAAGTTGCACCTCCATATCTTCTTCACTAGAATATTTAGCAGTTATCTTATATGTATATTATTTAGGAAATGACTCGATAAAAGAACATATTATATAGGACATAAAAGGTCAATCAAGAGCTTCATCATAGGTATGCACAGTAAATATGACAACAATTGAGGAGCTATTTGAGGTTCCAAGTGTCTCTTTAATTAGAACCGTACTTCCATAAAAGATCAAGCCGAGTTATTAGTTCATCTGCTGCCCCAAAATATCGCAAATGGATTTTACTGCCTATCAGACTCTTCCTACTTTTGTTCTGTTTCTTGTTTTAACCCCCTGGTTTTTCACTTTTCTTTTTTGGCGATGGAAGGTTTTGGTCTTTACAATGCAGAATGCAAGTGGTATAGTATTCTTCATAAGCTTAACAAATTTTATAGGTTTGGTGAAACTCAATCTGTTTTCTTACTTTTACACTTTTGACGCAGACTTACACCTTAGGTAGCTTAATGTTCTTCATTGTTGAAATGAGCAACCTATGATTGAAGAGTTGGTCAAGCCTTAAAAATACGTTGCTTGGATTTTTCTGTTATACCATGTATACAATACTCAAATTATAATTGCATAGGCTTAAACCTCAAGCTTATTTACTTCACTTGTGTCATTCCAAGTACTCATCTGTTGACCAAAGGAACTCGTGATCCATGAATGGACATGCACATTATGTCACTCACATCTGTAACATGACAG
Source organism: Solanum lycopersicoides (assembly GCA_022817965.1). Taxonomy (NCBI): domain Eukaryota; kingdom Viridiplantae; phylum Streptophyta; class Magnoliopsida; order Solanales; family Solanaceae; genus Solanum; species Solanum lycopersicoides. The sequence goes on from CM040618.1 coordinate 122,940,916, forward strand.
GGTCCCTTGGATCTGTGAGTTCACATGGATCGCTGTACAATCAGATCCCAGCCAAAAACATGGATGTCATGACATGGTGAGACTAAAACCTTTTTGTTGTTTAATCCATTACTCTCTGTTTAATAATATGCCACAACGTAAATAAGGAGTGACATGTTTTCCCGCTCACCCAGCCCTCCCTGTCTTAAACATAGAAAAAGAGAAAGAAGGGAGAAAAAAAATAGTTCAATAGAACATAATGCAACACGAAGTAGGGGTCTAGACTTGTAGCTGTTTTGTTACATCTCTTTCCTTAATAAGTGATCCTTTTGATTCACACATTCTTTCTGCTTGCTGATAGAGCTTTGGAAATGTTTATTACAACAATAAAAGTGTCATTCCATGTAACTATTTCAGCATCCCTGTGTTTTATATCCATAAATCATGATAAATGAGCCTTCTGCTTTTGATTACTACCTTCAAATATATCAACCCTGGTGTTTAAAAGTTGTAATTCATGAATCGGCTTATGCCTTCAGTGATCCTGATCATTGCAGAAGTTTAATTTGGTAATTACTTTCAAGATACTGATCATGTTAGGCAAACCTTCAAAGTCTAATAAGTATTTACTAGTCCAGTTTGGTGATAAATCATAGTATTTCACTGACCAATCTGTATCTGAAGGCCAAAATGCCCTTTTCTACAAGCAGTCACATTCATATATTAAGTAAATTCCAAGTTCCAGCTATCTACACATATGAGAATTTTCTCTTTACTGTATATTGGGGCTTCCCAACATTGATAAATATATTACTTTATCTGTATATAGAAGAGAGAATACCTCTTTGCAAGAAATGTAGGAGTAAAATAAGGATGTTTCTTTTTAGACTCTTTACATCCATCTCATTTTCCTGGAACATTCTTTAATCTCCAATTTGTGATTGCCTCTTTTGCTGCCCTTAGCATCACCCGTGCTATGTTAAACAACAAGAGTACAGTGTTCCAATTTCTGTCGCAATCCTGCAATGAAGCAGGATGATCCGTCTTCCCTCCTTTGTTCCTTACACAGGAAGCACCAAACATTTATCGCCTTTTCTGCAACTTGTTTGCTGATAATAATGCTCCCACACTGCAGACCAAGTGAAAATTGATTTTGATTAGTTATATTGAACAACTCACCTGGGATTTCCGGTTGCCATCTTCCTTTCCAGTTTGTTTCTCTTTCAGTTTCAACAGACAAGTTTGAGCTTTACAGAATGTTATTAATTACCCCCTCCGTTCAATTTGTTTGTCTGGTTTTGACTTGACACAAATTTTAAGAAAGTAAATGAGACTTTCGAATCTTGTGGTCTTAACTAAGAATTTACCAAAATGTCCTTTAATCTTGTGGTCTTAAATATGCCATATGGAAATTTGAAATTTAACAGTTGCTGAAAAAGGAAAAAGACAATTCTATTTGATGAAAAAAGAGCCCCGCCCTTGATCAAAATAACTTTATGAAATAACCAATAAGAACCAGTAGGACATTTACATATCCTACATTACTTGTGATGTTGGAGGAATATTTCAAGAGAGGAGGTGGGTGTGCGTGTGAGGGGAAAGTTTGCTTACTAATAAGTAATATCATTTACATAAGTTTGAGTGGAACTATATGAATGAAGGTCTCCAGACAAATGTGCAGGAAGGGCAGAGTCACAACTCATGCATCTGAACCTTTAAGGAGAAATCTCTTCTTGCAAAGCTTAAGTGAGGAAGGACAAGAGAGTGTGGGCAAAGCTAATGATTTGGACAATGTGAACAACAATTCTCCAGCAGAAATTCAAGATAAGGATATCGTTGAATGTTTGGAAAGTGATGTTCAATATTGGACAGATTTTTCAAAAGTACACTATCATCCACAGAGTTTGTATGAATTAAGTGGATTATGGGCAGATATTCAGGAGTTCGATAATTATGGACTCGGTAAGGAGGCATTTTGTGGGCATCAACATGGTGAAGAAATAGATGACAGACTTCGTTTCTTTGTTGAAGAATGTGATCATATTCAGGTACTCACGATTGAAACCTCTAGACTACTATATTGTCTAGTTAGTTTATTGCTGTTCATGAATCTCCTCAGGTTTGTAGGCAGATCAACCACCTGAAATTTGTCCGGTCCAATGATTCTGATTCCTTCCAGTGTGATAGTATTACTATTCTGCACATGTTTGAGAGCATTTCTTTGTCCTGTAAGTTTCTCCTTGATGCTGAATGAACTTTGTCCTCACGGAGTATATCATTACAGTTCCCTTTAGTCCTGTTTCCTTCACAGTATTTTTATTTTTTGATATCATAGAAATCGCCTGTATACCCACTTTGTGAGGTATCAACAGGTTCAAAACTCAGGGGAGGATGGTCCGCCCCTTTAGCCTTCTCCCAACTTAAATTTCATACTTTTTGTCCATGGCGGGGTTTGAAATCTTACATGCGTGCGACAAACCTGCATTTCATGTGTTGCATCATTCCTTACAGTTGAACCAAAGCCCTGGGGGCAGCGTCACAATACTGTCATAATATCTTGTCTGCTGTCAGATTGGCTTACTGTCTTAACAACCTCATTAGTTCATCTGGTCTTCAACAGTTCTGTTATAGCAGTTCGAGTATCAGTATCTTGAATCTTGTGCTCTTTTTGGACAACTGTTTTTATTTTCCTTTACGGTTCACCTGCACTTGTGTTTTTCTCTTGTCGGCAAGAGTTGTTATTTTTTTTTAATTGAATCTCTTTGCAGGGTATCCAATGCATTGTGGACGACTCAGGAGGGTTTTCTGGTGTATCTGCAATGTTCCTGGAGAGCATTGCAGATGAGTACCCAAACGTCCCAGTTTTACTATATAATGCACGTAATCCTAGCTTGCACATGGACTCCAAAGGTCGCAAGCAAGCTATCTCCCACAATCTTCATGATGCAGTCTCATTTTCAAGGTTGTCTGAGCTATGTAAATTGATTATCCCGGTTGGTTTGCCCTCCCTGAGTGGAAGTAAGAACTACTATTCTCATAATGTGATTTTTAGTAGAACTATACAATTTTCCTTCATATGGTTCTCTCAGGCATACTAGATTCTTTGTTTAATTAAATTGAGTTGTTAGTTTGTACTGCATATTTGTCCATCCAAAGGAGATTATTTCAGTAAACGACTCCTGGCCGCAACAAAGAGATACTTGATGGGTTCACGTATGCTGTATGAGTAGCTGACTTGTGTTCATATATGTCCACCCCAAATTTTGAGAACAAATCTGATTACAAGCTGAGGTTAGGGACATTCTGAAGAAATCATGGCTCGTGCCTCACACTTTTTCATTTGCTGTATGCAAACTTGTGGTTTTCCTCACTCAGAAGGCAAGAAGTTGTGTGCATTTTGCCTACATCCTCAGCAATTTTCAGCATCTAACTGAATCAACAAATTTGAATTCCAGTTAACTATGTGATTCCTGTGTAGTTTTAAAGGAACCAGGGGATTCAACAATTGTTGAGTGAAATCATAGGTGTTAAACCTGTCTATTTAACAAAATGTTAGGTAATCATGTGGTTTCATTAGCCAGTTCATTCACTGGATCCTGTTGTATAGTTGGTAAACTCTTTCTTCACTTATATGAACTTGTGTCTTGTTTGTGTACCTTTGACTTTTCTAGTTTTTGATGCAGGTTAACTTCTGTAACTGAATCTTGTTTTATGACCTCTTACTCTGTATGCTTATCGTATTCAAAGCTCTTATATGAATGAGTTCCCGTGGCTGATACTTGCATATATGTAATTATCTAGGTAGAGCTTCTCAGTTTCTCCGCATTAAAGACGAAAAGCCTTACCACTCCAGTGCAGTGTATGCGTCTGCAATGCACTCATTTAGTCTCCCTTTTAGGATGAAACAATCAGGCCCATCTGCAGAATCAATCTATACGTCTGGTGCTCTGGATATGTATGGGACAGTACAAATGCTAGCAGGCCAAATGAGGCAGAACATGGTAACTGTATTAGATGTTGCCATGCCGGCACCTTCTTTAAGTGGTATGTTTTTTGTCTCTAGCATTTCATTTTTCTGAACCCACTGTGCAATTACTTCTACTCCTGATGTTGGAAACTCTTTTACACCAGCAGACCGGGCTCAGCAGTCCTTTCTCGGAAACTTGCAGCCCTTGATTCCGGACATAGCAGAAGATGTTGAAGATTTCCATGCAGTGGAAACTATGAACATTCACGGAGCAGTTACATCTGGTACTTGATTTGATCTTTAGCATATTTCTTATACTTTTAACATTTTTCAATTTTCTAATCCCATTTTTGTATTGGTACATAGTTTGATGATTTGCGTACTGGCTTGCCTATCTCCTTTTGCACTCCATCTACATAATTTATGTCATATTACCTCATCTCTTAACTGTTTTACCTTTGAGAAGCTCAAGCTATTGCACAATATGCAAATATTTCATGAACTTATCCTGGTTTCAATAGGTAAGATACATTGCCGGAAAATTACTGATTAAAATGTAACTTTCAAATCCCTGCAATGAAAATTAAGCTTTTCATGCACCCAAGAATATGGCCTATTGGTCAATGAAGTGGTTGAGAACCATGAGGTCTCAGGTTCAGTTCGTAGCGGAGACAAAATACACTAGATGATTTTCCTCATCTGTTCTAGCCTTGGTGGACAGAGTTACCTTGTAGCTGTTGCTGGTGGGAGGTGAAAGGTATCCCGTGGAATTAGTCGAGGTGCGAAAGCTGGCCCAGACAGCACGATCATAAAAAAAAATAAGCTTTTTATTTGCAAGTCTAGAGACAATGGACAGAACTTAACTAAGAAAGGTTAGGAATGAGGTGTTCCAGTGTGTGATGAGTACTAAACCTTAAAGGTAAAACCAACCTAAATAGTGGATTATGTTTGCTAGCAAAGCACTACAACATGCTATAACTCTATACATAATAATAGTGTTCCTAAAGGGAGCTTGTAACTTTAACGCATGAGAGTGAGATGAATGAATACCCACCTTTTAAAGCATATGTGAGTCTTTCGTGTTGTTTTAGTGTCCCTTTTCTGTTATCACCTTCTTGCTTATAGCTTTTCCAGAGATGTTTGATCGGTTTAACTGTAGTTTTCCATGTATTTTTCAGGAAATCAAAGGGCCTCAATTAATGAAGTTAAGGATGCAGTTGAGTCTGCTTATGATAACTCAGTCACTAGGCCCAAATTCTCACACCTATCTGCTTCTACTTGTCCTCTTCCTATACCCTTACCTTTCCCTATGATCTTTCGCAATATGGTTGGTCAACACGGTGAGCTATTGGAAACCCCGATTTCAGGTTCTTCATCTAGGGGATCCCTTGAAGTCCATTCCATTCCTATGGCGACAAGACTACGTTCAAGCACTGCTGTTTTGCCCTTTTTGGAAAGAAAACTTGGAAATCTTCGTAGGTTTGGTATTGAGCGAGGAGCCCTTGGGGCACCATTGCTCCAAAGTTGGGGTTTTGGAAAAGATGAAGTGGAAGATATGGGAGAGGTACTGTCTAAGATGGTAACGACACTGAAGCCCTATCCTCAATATTCCTCTGATTCGGATTGAGTTCACAAGGAGCATATCTTATTTTCAAGTGCTGATGGGATTGTTCTTCCAGGTATAAGCTGTTCACTCTTTTTGAATCAGTCATCTTGATCCTTCGTTTCTCCTTTTTTTCTTTCTCTTTCTGGGCGTTAACTTGCTTTAGCAGATGTGTTAGAGGATCCTTACTTTTGTTTTTTTCCTGGAAATTAATGTGACTATTTATTTCTACTTTACTTCATAGCAAGATAAGTATATAATCTCTTATCTTTTTTTATTCGTGCAAGATATAACTTGGTAATTCGTTGAGCTTCCATGTGTTATGAAAGCCAGGTAATGAAATGGAAATACATAAAAGTTACTATATACATCTAAGTAATAAGTAAACAGGATACTCAACAAATGTTATTAGAAGAAACAATAGGCAACAGAAACTTGACAATCTACAGAATGCGCGGCCATTGATGCCACTCATAAGAAAATAATTTGAAGTGTTTAGTTCTCCACCCATATTCACCGAAATCATGCACAAGTTCTGCAAAATGTGTTTCCATGTCATAAGAAATAACCTTACCTTTTACATCCAAATAAAAGATGTGTGGAATAGCAGGATGAATGTCCATGTTCTGCACCTCAGTATGTAGAAATCCTGTGAGTCCAAAAGGAACTGTAGTCGCGACATCCGTGACATACTTCCTAACCCACAGTGCATCTCGACTACGAATATTGCTCTTGAGTTGCCACACAGTGATATTTGTCTTCACATACAACGCAAAATAGAAATCCCCACCCGAAAATCCGAGAAAATAATTGCCTGTAGCAACCATTTCTTCAGGAAATTCCAATGCCCAGAAACTCTTATGGACACTATCATAAACAGTGATCTGTGGTCCTTGATCAAGCCAAAAGAACACTCCGTCAACTGCACCAGCTGATGGTGATTTCATATAAACGAAAAAATAGAGTCTAAGAGGTACACTGAGAATTAGATTATCCACAATCCACTCATTCGTCTCAGAAGAGAAACTCTCAATTGTCACATTGGATTGTAAAATCCAATAGCGAACTATAGTAAAGGAGATAACATCTCTATTAGGGTCATCTACCTTACAAATAAACCCAATAGTTGGATCATTCATGCCGATTTGAGTTTTAGGGAGAGCCATGCTCTGTCTCGTAGCAGGATTATAAACATAATAAACCCTCTGCCTATTGCAAAGGAGAAAACCATTAGACGATGCAACTATATACGCGCTCCTGCCTAGAAAACTGACTGATTGATCAAAGCTCCCATCAATATCTACTGCTGATTCCTCAGATGAGAAGAAGAACTGAATTTTCGATCGTTCACAGGTATCCCTAGCTTGATAAAAGAAGCCAATTAGATAGGGTTGAGGCCTCCATCTTCGATAACGACAACTATAACTCAGGGATGAATCAGCAATGTACTTCAGCCAACATTTGGATACACATTTAAACCTTGCTAGAGATTTTGAAGGCAAATGATGCAGTATATTGATCACAATATCATCAGAAACCTCCACTAGTTCTTTGTCACACAATTTGCGCGGACGTTTCATACTAGTTATACTTTCTTTTTACACAAAGTGCTCGCCACAACAGAAATTATAGCAATTGTGGGTTACCTGAGGTTAAAAAAGAAAACTATACCAACTTTTCATGAAATTCAACAGAAAATTCAGATTAGAATATGGGAAGAAAAGTCACTTAGAATTGTTACCGAAATGAGATGTTAAATGGTTAGCAAAATCAAATATCTTCTCGGGATTGAAGCCGCGATATGCTCTGTTTTTCGTCGACGGTTACTTACGTAGGTGTATGGGAGTTCTTCTGAAACGGGATTTTATAAGAAAAAAATAAAGTCGATCCCGCCACTTCAGCGAAATAATATTCAAAATTTTCATTCTTTTCTATGATAATTCAAAGATTGTCCAACTGTAGTGTTCATTTGTATAGTGCACGTCTCTATGTGGAGACTAATTCAAAATCCAAACATTATCATTTGCAATTTGCATTAGTATTCTACCACAAAAATTGATTTATTGAATTCGAAATATATTGCATGTACAAGTTTTGAGTCAACAATACAAGTCAGATATTATGGTGGTTACAGAAAAGTGATTTTTCTGTTTAATTAATAAAGATAGAAAAATTGTTTTACTACTTCCTATGTCCCATATAACACTCTTTTTTTTTTCTCTCGCAGTTTTAATGTTTCTATATTTAGTATTAAAAATTTACCGTTATACAAATATTAATAAAAAATTTTACTCTTTCCGCTCACTTTTAATTGTTATCGCATCCTTTTTAGAATTAAACTAATATTTTAGGATATTTTTTTTATCATATTGATATGTTAGAAATTGTAATTTATATACTTTTCGTATAGCTTTTAAATATATAAAATTTTTATTTAAAATATTGAATTAATGTAATATAATTTTTACAAAATAATTAAATTAACTTTACAAACGCACCCATAAAGGGCCATTTGCAATCAGTCAGACATTTGACAATATATTATTCCGTTCGTTTAATAAAAACAGCAAACTTTAATATCACTTTTTGGTGTTTAAAATCGTAAAATTAAAAATATTTTAAATATAATTTGGATTTAGAACGTAGAACCATAAAATTGAAAATCTTTTTAATTTATGTGTCAAATTAAATTAGATCTTCTTTTTAAAACTGATGGAGTATATGCTATATCACAAGTCAACTGCACGCGTGAAGATGTTTCCAAACAGAACAAAGGCCGTAGTCAGGAGAAAGGATTTCCTGTCAATCCTTATGGGAATGAAGGTTATATTGCTGGTAATTCACTTTACAATTCAATTTTTCGTCACCTTAATTGGTAATTCCATCTTGTTGTTTCTTAGAAGAAAAGAATTCAGTTACATGATTTACAGGTGATAGTATAATAAAAAACTTGTTCTGGATTATATGTTTATATATGCATATATAGTAATTATTACTCACTATCTTGATGCCGTTGTGGTGAAGGAGACAGCATTAGCTTGATAGTGATCTGTGCCGTATATAGTCAAATTCTGATTTGTTTAATCCAAAATCCAAATGCACGTAAGCTGTTTGAGTTTAAGCTTCAAAGAAGGCTTTCATTTGAAGCTCACAAATCTGTAATGCTTCTGCACGTCAAGTGAAAGAAATTTTTGAAGCATTTGAGAGAGTGAAACTAAATTAGAATAAATTCCAAAATGCTGCTGCTACAAACAAAGATAAACTCCACTAGCATATGAAAATACATCCATAGAAGAAATGGCCTGATAAACTAGACTAATTTTACAGACTTCTTAGTAGGCTTCCAACAAGAGAGCGCATAAATTACGCGTCCTTTCCATCCTTGTAGCATCCAGTGTCCATCTTCATCAACTGAGAAGTCCCTGTGGTACTCCGACCTCACTTTATTCCTCACTATCTTCACAATCTCCTGGTCAAGTGGCACCTGTTTGAATCCAGCTCTAACGCATCTAAGTTGCCACTGCTTGTATGTTTCAGGTCTCTCGACTCTTTCTGTCCCTTCACAAGCAATCACGTTCATAGCATCTCTTGCAAAAACCTCTTCCTCAAATAGCTTTCTGTCCTCGTCCTCGCGGGGAAGAGTAGCCTCAAACATATCATACAGTGAAGAGAAGTGAAAAAGCGCCTCCCTGAATCGGGTGACGAAAAATGGAGTGTTGAAAGTACCGTTCAACGCACCATGGATGAATAAATCAGGACGGATCCTCCTGATTAAATTCAGGACAGCATCCCTTGGACTGTTTGGTACTACTGTCTCATCAGGTATGTTTCCTAGCCTATACAAACTGTTAACTACCAACACTTCATCCCTTTGAACCTCAAGCTCTTCAAGCGTGATGCTTTCCCACTTCTTTGCGATGGCTTTGAATACGAAAGGGACATTAAATCGCTTGCAGTACTTCTCCAGGCGACGCCCTGTCTCCTCAACCCTCCCTGCTGGCTTGAAACCTGGCTGGGGAAGATCGATTCCAGTAATGCGAAGCTCTGGAGGTCCCCCAGCCCTCATGGATAGACCTTGTATGAGACAGGGCCATTGGAAACCATACAAAATACCAAAATCAATTATGTGTATCTTTGATGCTCCAGCTATGACCTTTCGGATATACTTGTTTGCGAAAATGTTTGACAACAACTTGAATGGACATGCTGTGATAAATGCCTTGTAAGCTTTCAAAATGTTAGCAGCTGATATCCTACTGGGTGCGTAGGCTGTATACAAAGCTGTTCCTGTGCCGGACAGGCGTGCTTCAAGGGCATTGGCAAGATAATGAGCCAACCTCTCCGTCCCATCGCCATGAGGTGTAGAGTGTTCTCTTATCCGCATCAGCAGCTCATTAGCTGTTCTGCTATCATAGTTTGCCATGGCCTGCGCACATTGAGTCAACAGAGCCCTCAAATCCACCATTTCCTTCTTGACAATGCTGCTATGCTTCCTACCACCTCTTGGCCTTCCAACTTTGCTTGCTTTTTTAGCTTCATTAGGTGGCGAGTAGCAAGTGACACTAGTAGCACTATGCTGTTCCACATATGGATTGTTTAAACAAAGCAACACGTTGTCATACATTTCCAATGGTTCAGATTCATCATGAACAAATGTAGCCATCTGTTTGTTACTCCTCTGCTGGTCTGCAGCAACATCTCCTCGATGTCGATTTTTCTTTTCCCTCAAACCAGTGGGTGAATTGCTGCTGCTGCCACTTTGGAACACATTAACAGCTCCTTCTTCAACATGGCCATTGCCGAAGGAAGTGAAGAAAGAGTCATGATTAGATAAAGTGGACACGGAAGCATGGGATTCGAAATTAAGATCCCATTGAGGCGACTCAATAGAATCAGGTGAGTAGTTGCTGAGAAAACTAGAGGAATCGCTTGGATTGATAATGACAGATTGTGGGGAATAGTTGTTTTCGGATCCATGAAGTACATCAGATAAGTATCTCTCTTTAGCTTGGAGAGCCATGCAGTCATGAAGCATACATGGCTTATTCTCCAAATCATCTTCTTCCATAAGCATCTGACTTAAGAATTTGTACATTGCATCAGAATAGTCCCTTTCCCCTTCCTCTTGAGGAGGAGGAGAAGAATCTCCCACTCCAACAACATGATTTGAAAAGTAATCTTGATCAAAACTAGGATGATTATTGACACCATTTTGTATAACTTCTTTTCTTGGATCCATAGGAATAGAAGGGTGCCTAAAAATGAAAGAATCAGCACAAGGAAAAAGCTGTTCTTGAAAAAGGGCTTCCATGGAAATTGGTTTGAGCTACTAAAATCTGAGATGTTTGATTAAAGAAATCAAAGCAATCCCAGAAATTCTAACAAAAAAAAAAAAGAAAAAAGAACTGAAACAAAAAATAGGAACTGAGAATGGTACCTGATATATAGCTGTTGAAGTAGTAGTAGTAGTAGAAGAAGAAGTATTGAGGCTGGAAGCTAAGAAATGGTTTGTGTTGAATATATACAAGTGTATAATAATAGGTAAAGAAGAATGGTTAGAATATTCAATGAAAAAATAGCAACTTCCAGGAAGCAGATGTTGATGATGATGAACCCAACCACTCGTGAATCGTGACCGGCTAAGGTAAGTAGCCTAGCAAGTTATCGGTTTCTTTTCTTTTCCTTCCCAAAAATAAAAAGGTCAACTTTCTAAAATAAAAAAATAGGGAAATTTAAAGTCACACTCACTCCAATTAATGTGTTTTAGATTATTAACTTTATTGGAAATTTTGAGATAATTGATAAAGTTATTGTTGTATAATTATAATTAGTGGTGAGAGTTATAAAAATAATTTCTTACAAAAATGAAAGAATAAAGTTACGTGATTTGATTTCTTTTCGAACTCAATATATAATTCTCTGTTTAAAAAAAGAATACTTTATTTTTTTCCTTTTTAGCAATATTTTAGTTTAAACTTTTCATGTGTCACGTTAAGGCGATATAACTTTAATTTAAATTTACAAGATTTTTATTGAGTTAAATTAGGTCATTCCATCAAGAGAATGATGGATGGATGCTCTTTTTACTTTCGTAAGGTGAACCTGTTTATTTATTTATTTGGCATGCTTTAAAAAGATTTATTTCTATCTAAATTTAAAAATCATTTATTCAAATACTTGATTAACGATAAACCTGAAATCAACATAAGTAACTTAGACGGATAATATAACTATCATGAATAATAAAGGATCGCTTGTTAGATAGTTAAAATTCTCGATAGTAGTAATAAACAAATTAGTTGTTTAATCTTTTATTCGATATGAAATAATAACATATAAATTTTCTTATCATATAAGTTATATAAAAAGAATATAAATAAATAACTTTTTTCATATCCGATTATTTCGATATTAATAGGAGAGTGATTTTCCCTACATAGAAACAAAGAGAATATTATATTAAATTGTTTTGAAAGAGTAGTGGGGTTAACTGACGAGGGAACAAATTGACATTATTCGAGCAGGGGTGAAGAATCAAAACTGTGATGACTTCCTCCACTTTTGTATCTATCATATATAAAACTAAAATCCCTCCAAATATCACACTTATTCTAGTTGAGACTTTTGACTAAATTATCATACCTTGACTATTCTAGAATTTGAATCTCTCTTTTTCCATTTTTATAACTTATCTTACACAACAAGTTAATCATTTCATTTGATCTATATTTTTATTTTTAACTTTAATGCGACAATTATTATTTCACTTTTTATTTTTTAAGGTGATCAAGAAATCATTAGGAAATTAATTGAATTTTTTAATATTAATTAGCCTATTTTAAAAAATGTTTAGATCTTCAAAATTTGCTTAAATTTCTGAAGATCATATTAATATTAATTGTAAAAATAAAATGAGAAATATAAATTAATTAATTTTATCTTGATTTAGTAAGTGATCAAGTAATATGAGACGAATAATATAAGAATAGAGAGAGTAGATAGAATCGATCACTTAAACTAGAAAATGGTATTACATTATCTCGTCAATGTTTCTTTCTTATAATATTGTTTGAATTATTTTTCATAAACTTTACCAAACACACATGATTAAGCAAACAAAATTCCGGAGTAGGAATTACAAGCAATTAACATACTTACTAGGACTGATTGAGTCTGACCAAGCCACCTCTTACATTTTATCAAAAGAAATTGGTTGAACTTGAACATATATAAAGGGTGTGTTTGGTATCGAAAACTAAATATTTTTCACAAAAAAATATTTAATTTTTAATATGCAAGCGAAAAATAACATTTTGAAAAAAATACTATGAGATGTGGGAGTTGAGAATAGGGTGGGAGTGGTGGGGATGTGCTTTACAGATTGTGTTGTTAGGATTGAAATAATCAAGGTGTTAATATAAGAAAGTTATTAAAACAAAACTTGAAAGATCATAGTTAAGAAAATAAATTATAAATCTATCAAAAAAGTATATCGTGAACGTATATCAACAAAAAAAATCATATACATAATATTGAGAGAAATAATGAATAATTATATAAATTTATTCAGAACAAAAAGAAGTTCACACACGTAATAACATATTCTCCCGTTGAAAAAAGTGAAATGTTAAACTTGTTTTTCTTAATTCAATCAGATAATTATTGCTCTTACTTAAAATATTCATCAAATAGTTATGATCAGCTGAATCTAACCGTGAAAAAAAGATTAATATTATTTATACGGTACCCCACAAATAAAAGTAAAAAAAGAGTAGTAACCTGGACCGGGAGCAACCGGTGAAAGCTCAAAGCGTAAGCCCCAAGTTCCTGGCGGCATTGACTGGTCTTTGAATGATGTGGGTCCCATTTGTCCGAGTTTGATATAGAGATATACTATATATTATGAGAGATCTGCTAATATTATTATTATAGTATTGTCCTCTTTATCGTCATTTTTTTACCAATTAGCGTCACGCCTTGCGGAAGCATTTTGGTGTCTCCCAACTAAACAACCATAATCATTAATTTTGTGGTGTGGGACGATAAAATATTACTACACTATATTCATTTTTAACTAAAAATTTTGAATTTAATACATATTAATGAAGTTACAGGAAATAATTTACCTTTTAAGAAAAAAGAAATGAGTTATGTGAATTTTTCAAGTCTTAAAAGTAGAATATGAAATGCCTGATGAGAGGAACTGATAAGGTGGAGGCAATTGCTGGTAGACATTGTACAAGAGTAGTGGTGACATTTGCAACTTAGTTCCTATGATGTATAATTTATGTATACCGCTAGAAAAAGCAAATAGTAAATTAATCATTTGTGTGAAAGACTCGGGGGTGGCTGGTAATCTGTAAAGAAAAAACTTTGGCCTTAGGTCCCCCAATTTTAGGGGACCCCATTTTTTTTTAACTTAGATAAGATTAAATTTAAAAAGAAATAGAACAAAGACTCAAAATAACCAAATTCAAACGGCATAATGAGATAACTGACTTACTTTTTACCTTTTCAACTTGTATTTCTTTTTCATTTGTACAAGTTGTTTCTTTTTACCTTATACTTTTTCTAATTTTATTTTTATGTATTCTATCAATCTCTATTTCTTTCGTCTATTTCTTCTCTCTTTCACTTTTCTAATCTTATATCTCTCTTATTCAAAATTTAATAATTTACTTGTTTTATTGATAATTTCAATTTTAAAAAATATTTTAAATTTGAAGAAAAATATATCACAACAATCTAATTCAATTTCGGAAATCAAGTGTTCATAATTTTAAATTCGGTAATATCATTTTAATTTCTAATATTACTTTTATTTTGTATCTTATGTTTATTATATATTTTATTTGATATAGTAAATAGTGTTTAAAAATATTTGTTAGATTTTTAATATGTCAACTAGAAAATATGAATTTGCTCATTCAAAACTTAAAAGAAAAAAAAATCAATAACTTGATAAAATCATACAAGTAGGAGACAATAGTCTAATTGAGATACTCAATCAAATAACAAGACTTGATTCTTTTCCAAATGCTTACATTGCTTATAGAATAATGTCAACAATTCCTGTAATAGTCACTTCAGCAAAAGAAGTTTTTCAAAATTAAAAATAATAAAATCTTATTTAAGATCAACAATGTCTCAAGAAAGATTAAGTGGTCTGGCTTTATTATCGATTAAAAAATAATTATTAGAAGAGATTGACTACACAAAAATTATTAGCAACTTTGCATCTCAAAAAGCTAGAAAAAATATATTTGAAATAAAAAACATTTATAATTTTTTATTTTTTTTAAGGCCACTAGTTTGATTTTGACCTTAGGCCACCAACGAATTTGAGCCGCCCTCGGAGAAAGTTTCTATACTGTCAAACTCAAAATTCCTCAAAGTAGAACTCTAAATCTCTAGTCTAGAAGCATATAGAATTCAAACTTTTCAGCCTAAATTAAAATTTTCAACAATAAAGCAGCAAATCCAGAATAGAACAAGAGGAGTATAAATAGATGATAAGTTGATTACACTATCCTTTTATAACTTGTTTCTCCTTTTTAGTCTTTGTTTTTTTTTAGTTTCCTCCCCGAAAGCTTATATTAGCTCCGGCTAAATATGACTTTAGGGCCATTCGGGGGTGGCGCTCCCAACATATTTCTCCATCCATAAAGCTCAATCCGAAATCTTTGATTAAGGATGAAACACTCCCACCAGTGCACCATAAACACATTGGTCCTTTTTAGTCTGTTTATGACTTCAAAGTTTGTTAGTACAACTTTATATGCTTTGTCAACATGGTCATAAAAATTATTTTTTGAATCATTAAAGTAACTGAATTTTATGTGTAGTATTATCAAGATCAGTAATCTTTAGTTCCATTAGTTTTATCATCATTAAAATTAGAAGTGTCAAATATTCAACACTTATCAGCGAAAAATTACATTATTTACACAATATATATTAGATGTTGAATCCTCTTGATTTTTGCGTGTTTACTTCTAATTACATTATTTATACAATATATATAAGATGTTGAACCCTCTTCGATTTTTGCGTGTTTACTTCTTCATTTGTCGAACTCTTTTAGTGAAAAACTTGGCTCTGACGTTGTAATGTCATGTGACTAATAAGTGTAGTTATGTAGCTGTGGGTTAATTTGATTGTGTAAAAAAACTTATATACAGATAGTGCAGAAGCACTTAAGTCAGTACTGTCAGTATAAATTATTGATAAGATAATTTAGCGAAAATGGTACATTGAGAATCTTATTGTTGTAATATTCAAATTTGTGGTCATCACTTAGGAGGTCCATGTAAAGGGTGGAAATTTACAAATAAGTCACATTTCAGCTTCTATAATTGAAAAATAGTTATCGTTCTGAAGTTTTACTCGTAGAATTTAAAACTTCAGTATAATGACTATTTTTCAAAGATCATAAGGCCGAAGCCAGTGGACGGTATTTCTAGCCATGCAAGTCATATCGAGCCCAGAGCTCGTCCAGAGGACAAGAGTTGCCAGAGTCTAGCCTGAGCCAAGGTTTGCCACCTCCACTCCAATGCAACAAACTAACAGGACCAGCATGTATATTTCTGCAACTTCCACTCAAATTATCCCCTCCAAGTCCATGTTGGTTCCATCTTTTGTCAATTGGTGCTATCTTCCCTGCAAATACCAATAAGAATGGTGGCAATGAACCAAGATCATATATCCTATGCACTCTCTGAATCTTCATCCATCTCTCTAGTTTCGTCGTGTATCTGTACTTCCTCCATTTAATCAAATCAATCAACATTACACCTGAAAAATCATTTTAGACTTCAGTCTTTCGCTGGGTATACACCTTTTTTTACTCCAATCAGTATATAGTACTACGCTTTATAACACGTTAACATGCTTGGATAGTGTAAACGTTATTTGTACAGTTAGTATAAATAAGTTAAATCCATCATTTTATACCGATGCATGATTTAGTCGTTGACTCCTAGTTGTAGTTTAGGTAAAGTATAAGGACTTACTAGATGAATGGTTGTTGAAACAGGGTAAATTAGGTTGATGTTTGGACATTTACATGTGTAGTTTATTATATAGTACCAGACAAGTATGTTTTTTTTATGGAAAACTTTCACATATAGCCATTTAAAAATAATTAATTACTCTCCATAGCTATAGTTTGATAATTACAATTTGTAGCTACATGTTATATAGAGGAGAGAGGCGAGCGAGACTGGGAGAGAGAGAGGAGAGAGGAGAGAGAGGGGGGAAAGAGTGGGAGAAAGGTGAATTATATATGTATATTGGTTAGATAATTGTATATTATACATATATAATTGTATATATGACAAGAGAGATTGGGAGAGGGAGGAGAGGCGAGAGAGACTGGGAGAGAGAGGAGAGAGGCGAGCGAGATCGACAGAGGGAGGCGAGAGGCGAGCGAGAGAGGACAGAGAGTGGGAGAGAGGTGAATTGTATATGTATATAATTGTATATAACTGTATATTATACATATATATTTGTATAAATGGCAGCGAGATTGGGAGAGGGAGGAGAGAGGCGAGCGAGATTGAGAGAGGGAGGAGAGAGGCGAGAGAGAGAGAGCAGAGAGTGGGAGAGAGGTGAATTGTATATGTATATAGGCTAAAAAATTATATATTATACATATTTATTTGTATATCTTGGCGAATTATACATATACAAGCATGACTAATTATACAAACTCGAAGTTAGCTCATGTAATTAATGTATAATGTTAGTCGTGAGTGATAATTATAGCAAACTATAGCTATCATAAGTAATTAAATAGTATAAGTTTGCTTATCCGCGTAATTTTCCCTTTTTTTATTATATTGCATTTTGACAAAGTATTTGATTCATGCATATTGGTCGAACTATTTTTTAAGAAAGAGTATCCAATGTGATCCTAAGCAAGTACAGGAAAAAGGAAACATCATCATCATCATCATACCTGTGTTGAAGTAACAAGGTTTCCGGCCATGGAATGCGCGAAAAAACTTGTTGTGAGACCAAAATTTTGGGGTAAAATAGTTGGTGAAATTAGCATGGCAGTATTGAGGTGATCCAACAGTTGATAATCCAAGACTTGTTTCCCACAGATTAGATATATCATCGACTAAAACGATATCAGAATCTAAGTATATGACCCTTTCGACACAAGGCTCTAAGAGTTCAGCTAAGTAGTTCCTTGCATAATTCAATGGATGTTCAAGAGTTTGCCTTATGCTAGACGAAATCTTGTTCTGCACAATCCCTGGATTGAAATAATAAATCTTGAATGACAATAAAGGGAAGATTTTTCCCAAATGGGGTTCAAGATTTATTCTAGTATCTGATGAAATGAAATGGAAGAAGAGATTTTCAGGGCAGTGAGAATGCTGAAGGATTGAATGAATTGCAGCGACCGATCCACGGAGGAATTTAGTGTCAAGGGTCATTGAAATATGGACTAAAAATGGATTACAAATCTTTGTAGCAATTGAACTTATGGGAAATGTTGTACATTTTGGTGAGTTCTTGAAATTTGGTGATTGTCTATAGTTGAACAGAGGAACATAATCTGAATTGGATGATTTTATTGCTTCTGCAGGAGGGCAAGATTGTAGAAAAGGATAAGCCAAAATGATCACAATTGATATAGTGATCATAAATCTTGAGTTTTCAATAAACCAAGTCATTTTTTCTTGTGTAGACTTGTTGAACATCAAATTGGACTAATCCTTTTCTACTAAATTTCCCTTTGCAAACACAAGAAATCTCTTCTATTACATCTCTTTCTCTTCTTCTTTTTCTTCTTCTTGTTGTTGTTGTTTAGTGCTTTTCAGGTTTAATAGAAACATGAGGTGTATGGATTGGACTGTGTCTTCATGGATAATTTCAACCCCAGTTATCATGTGGAAAAGAAATTAAAAGTTTCACTTTATTTTGGAGGTGGGACCCTCTCCACTGCCCTTGTATTTAGGGAAGAAGTCCGGATACGATTTGACTGACCTCAGTATTTTTTCTTCAAATAATTATTAAATATATATAAATATTAAATTTAGAACTCAGTTATTAACGATTGAAACTGCCGGTATAAAATTTTGATCGACTTCGCCTATGCTTGTTGTAGGCCAATTCCATAATGGTGCTGTCACTACTACTGCAATAAAAAGTTCGACACTGAGAAATGTTGAACTTATGTGTAATGATTAAAATGATATTGTTTTCGTGCTGCCCAATATAGTTTAAAAAATGATATTTGAAATACACAAGAGGAAGTTTAAAATGTTAAATCATAAATGTTTTTATATTGACTTAACATATACTTATAACTTAATTAAGTTCTCACTAAATTCCCCAATATCTAATTTATATTTGTTGCTGCTCTGGAGAGAATTAAGAAGAAATTTTCCACAATGAATCTTCCTGCACCTTGCTACGGTGACATAATTGAAGAAAGTCTAAGTTCATTTGTTTATATATCAAAATCATCCAAAAGTCATAAGTTGATTATTAACAAGTTATATCAATATAAAACTGTTAATCTATAAAAATCAGTTTCAATCTTTATATAAAACGTATATAATTGTTGTTTAATTTGTAATTAAACTACAGCCATATGTTCGAAGCAAACGAATCTTTTGGTACAAATATAATCCAACTAGTAATATTATTTTGAATCGTCACAGTACGCATATAGAATTTTGTATCAATTCATTTTGTAAGTGGATTTGGGTGGTGATTTTAAAGTTTAATTCTAGATTTATATTTACTTGTATGTATTATTTTAACCAAGGTCTACTTACGGTATATATACCCATAATGTTTAAAAAGGTCAGCGCAATTTATTTGGAGTTAATATCTTAAAAGATCATTCAATTTTAGGAATTGATCTATCAAAGTGATTAAAGTTTGTTTTGAATAAAAAAATTACTAAACTTAGATTTTTATATCAATAAAATCACTCAACTTTAGAAATTGATCTAACAAAGTCATTAAAGTTTGTTGAGTATCAAAAAAATCATTCAATTTAGATTTTTATATCAATAAAATCACTCAACTTAGATATTTGTGTTAGTAAAATCATTAAACAAAATTTACTCATTATTTTTGTTTGTTTCATATAAAATAGACCTTACAAATATATAAATTTAAGAAAACTAATTTAATTTTTTTATGGGAAACCAAATTATTTGTTAAAATTGACTAGTTAAAACCAAATTAATCAATAAAATCATTCAACTAAATTTATCACTAAAAAACATTTGATATAGCAAAAAAAATATTATTTTTTATGTCATATAAATATGAACCCTATGAATAAAAAAAAAAAAAAATGTTATTTAACTTTTAGGAACAAACTTCATTAATGAAATACATACTTTTATTAAAGTATGTAAGCATTATAATATTATTATTATCATTTCAAAAAAAAATATTTACACAAAATTGACTAGTTAAAGCAAAAATTAAGTTAAAAATTAAAGTTATAAAAAAAGATCAAGATTAACAGTGCCAAAATAATTTAAGCCTAAATGAAGAAGTACAATAATATATAACATTATTTTTTTTTTTTTATTTTTTATTTTTAAAAAAAAGTTACAAAACAACAACAATCTCGTTGAATCAGTCTTTTTCGCCACATCGCGTATAAGGGGAATCGAACCCCCTCTGCTGCTGGCGGGCAGATGTATAATGTACTACTTCGATCCAGCAACTTCTTAGGAGTAGGTTTTGGATTGCCCCCCTCCTTACAGTCAAGTGGCTGAACGCCCCTTTCTTCTTATTAGTAAGATAGGTTTGGAACCCTTTCCCCTTTTAATATAATAATAAGGAAAGCTTCCTTATTTATTAGAGCACTGTTGTTTAATTTTTGCATTGTTAAAAAAAAGCTGTCAGTTATAACATATTTAGAAAGTTAATTGAGGTCACAATTTTAAATATTATTTTAGTACTCTTATTCTCTAATGAGTCCTAATTAGATTTGTGAATACAAATTTCATCGATAATTTATTTGTGCTAATTCTCAAAAACATACAGTAGTGGACCAATAAATAGAACTCCTAATTATTTCTTTTTATTTAGTAATTAGTATATTAAGATAAAAGTATTTGTTTCACTAGAGAAGTTTCCCATAAAAATATTAAATAAGTTTTCTTAATTTTATTTATTTGCAGGGTCTATTTTATATGAAACAAACAAAAATAATGATAAATTTTATTGGGAAAAGGGTCAAAAATACCCCTTAACTTTGGTTTATTGTTTAGATTTACCTCGCCATTAAAATGAAGTTAGTTTTACCCCTCCCATTATCAATTTCACCAAAATACCTCCATTTGACGGAATCTCAAAAATTAACTCAAAATTATCCGAATTTTTTAAAAAAAAACTATTTCCTATTTTTAACCCAATGCCCCGTCCCATTTACAATAACCCGATTAACTAAATTAACCCAATATCCTGTTACCAATTCTCCATTTCTTTCTCCATCAGAAGCTAAGTTGAAAAACAGAACAATGAAATAAAGAAAAATAGTTGGTGAGGCTATTGCTTCAAGCGAGAGTTTTAAGATGTTGAACTTGTCATGTTAATGTATCAAATGTTCTTAACTGGATTGGAGTGTGGACGCAAGATTTGTAATGTTGGTGCTTGGCTGACATTCGTGCATATGATGTTACTGGTGTAAGGCTATATGCCCATTTCTATCAAAAGACTCTTTTCCCATTTTTATTTTCATAAAGTTTTCAAATATTTTGCTTGGATAGCTCATTGCTCTAGACTTTTTTACATAATGATTTATTCTAATAAAAAAAAAAAAAAACAAGAACGAGCCACATCAGGTAGGAATTGAAAATTACCTCATAGCACGTTGATTCAACAGATACAATAACAGTGACAACCAATGCATTTGTGAACTCAAAATCTCATGAAGAAAAAGAGAGAGAATAGGTAAATGGGTAAAGGAAATTTGAAAGAATGGGTAAGAGGGCATTGGGTTAACCGGGTTATCTAAATGGGGCGGGGCATTGGATTAAAAATAGGAAATAGTTTTTTTTTTTAAAAATTCGGGTAATTTGAGTCAATTTTGGGGATTTCGTCAGATTGGGGGGTAATTTTGGTGAAATTGATAACGGGAGGGGTAAAATTAACTTCATTTTAACGGCGAGGGTAAACTTAAACAATAAAATAAAGTTGAGGGGTATTTTTGACCCTTTTCCCAATTTTATTTAATGATTTTACTAACATAAATGTCTAAGTTGAGTGATTTTATTGATATAAAAATCTATGTTGAGTGATTTTTTTGATACCCAACAAACTTTAATGACTTTGTTAGATCAATTCCTAAAGTTGAGTGATTTTATTGATATAAAAATCTAAATTGAATGCTTTTTTTGATACAAATAAACTTTAATGACTTTGCTAGATCAATTCCTAAAGTTGAGTGATCTTTTAATATATAAACTCGTATATATATATTTGTTGGGAGTCTTAAGTGATATCTCTTAATTATTTTCATTCAATTAATTTCTAAAATTTTGTTCCATGTCATTTTTACTAAGATTTAATAGATCTTTATTTTGAATTTTATTATGATTATGAATATAAATAAATTAGAGTGTTAATGTAACTTTACTATACTAGATAGATTATTGATCTAGAAAGAAAAGAAAAATAATTGAAATTGCCACTAAAATTATTTTTAAAAACTCAAAGAGAAGCTTCAAAAGCTTAGTCTTTAGATAATTGATTTCTCCGGTACACTTATTTTGTTAGTTTACTTCATTGGTTCATTATTTATAGTTTATTACAATTACTGTTTTTATATATGAAATACAATATTGCTTTATATTTTTATTTAATTAATTTTTAAAAATTTCTCCTTGTCATTTTTACCAAGGTTCAATACATTTTTAGTTTTGAAACCAATTATTGTGTTGATAAAAATAAAATAAAATTAAGAAGTTAAGCAAGCAATTTAAGATTATTTTCTACGATATAATTGACATTAACTAGTATATAAATAATTACAAAAAGAAAAACTTTTCTCAAACTTTTCAAGATAAAAGATGCATAAGTACGGATTCAATCTGTGTATTAGTTAGGTGACATTGAAACAAACTCCACCCAAATGTAATATTGACAACAAAATTAGTCAAGAAATATATCCAAAATTACCAAAAATTAAGTGGAAAAAGAGTAATTACATATCACTAAACACTGCTAAATGTTTATCTCTGCAAGAAAGCATCATCTCTGTCTTTGTAAATTGAAATTCTGCAAATTGATTTCATATCCCCAAAATTCTTCAAGAAATCATCATCTGTACAGGTAGTAGGGAAAAAAAGAATTAGAAATGGCTGAAAACAAGAAAAAGATTGAAATTTTCAATAAAAATCATACCTAATAGTTATGCCCATAGAACTTTTTGTGATTAGCCTTCTCCCCCAAGAACTTGAAATAGTTTTTACAAACCTCACATTTGTGATCTCTGTGAATTTTAATATTTTTGTGAAATTGTATATAATGATTCTTCAGTTTCGTTTCACTGCTGAAGACTTTGTTCTTTTCAACACAGGGGTCTTGAATGCACTTGTGGAGCGTTCTTGAAGGTGGATTCGAAAGTAACGTTGCTTTTTTCTTTGAAGACATTTCTTCGAAATCCATCTTCACTGCAATTACAGAGAAGAAGAATAAACAGAGACGAAGAAAAAACAGAGAGAAAGGGGAATAACAGAGACGAAGAAAAAACAGAGAGAAAGGAGAATAACAGAGACAAAGATTATTTTCGAAAATAATAACTTATATATATCAATTAAAACTTGCAAATAGGCCCTTACGTTTTTTTAATTTAACGGATAGGCCCTTGAAAATGTTATAAATTGCATTTAAAATCATAATAACTAAAAATATATGAAAAATTAGTTTAAAATCCTATGGTCAAAAAGAAATTTTTTATTGACACTTTACGAAAAAATAACTTTACTCTCTCTATTTCAATTTTGTATAATTTACAAGCTTATAAATTCCGTTAAAAATACGATAAATAAAAATAATTAATAACTTCTATTTATAACCAAAGAATATTTATTCTAGATTTTGTATCATTAATTGGCAATTTATCTCTTGTGCCATTAGCGAATTCCTTTTAAGGAGTCGCTCGGTCATTCCTTGTAATGAAATTGGAAAATCTTTCACGCAATAACGCGTATTTGAAATCCTACAAAGCTAAAGGAGCAGATGAAGCATCGAGTCTTGGAGAAGAATAAGATCACATAGCACAACAAATTAACTCTCAATATTCTATTTATGTTATATAAATTGAAAATAAAAAATAATATATACTTCCTCTGTCCAACAATAATTGTTTACTGTTAACAGACTTGGCACACCATCACATCCCTTAAAAAATAATAAATAATATGAGTCATATTACTATTTTATCCTTTCACTTTATTAATTTAATAATTTAAAAAATGTCTTAGACTTTTAGATGATAAATAATATTTGATAGCAAGGAAAAAATAAGACATAATGTATAAATTATCTCTTGTTTTTCTAAATTGAACAAGTATTTTAAACAACTATTTTTAAGGAAAAATTACGCGGCTAAGCAAGCTTATACTATTTAATTACTCATCATAGTTATAGTTTGCTATAATTATCACTGACGACTAACATTATACATTAATTATGTGGGCTGACTACGAGTTTGTATAATTAGTCATGTTTGTATATGTATAATTCGCCAGGATATACAAATAAATATGTATAACATACAATTTTTTAACCTATATACATATACAATTCACCTCTCTCCCACTCTCTGCCCTCTCTCTCTCGCGTCTCTCCTCCCTCTCTCAATCTCGCTCGCCTATCTCCTCCCTCTCCCAATCTCGCTTGCCATTTATACAAATGTATATGTATAATATACAGTTATATACAATTATATACATATACAATTCACCTCTCTCCCTCGCCTCTCTCCCCCCTCTCTCGATCTCGCTCGCCTCTCTCCTCTCTCTCCCAGTCTCGCTCGCCTCTCTCCTCCCTCTCCCAATCTCTCTTGCTATATATACAAATATATATGTATAATATACAATTATCTACTAATATACCTATACAATTCACCTTTCTCCCACTCTTTTCCCTCTCTCTCTCGCCTCTCTCTCCCAGTCTCGCTCGCCTCTCTCCTCCATACAACATGTAGCTACAAATTGTAATTATCAAACTATAGTTATAGAGAGTAATTAATTATTTTTAAGTGACTATATATAAAAGTTTCTCTATTTTTAATATAGTGGACAATATTGTTGGAAAAGGGGAATAATAATTTTAGAAAAGTAAATTTATTTACTTCTCTTTTCATTTCCCCGTTCTGTTTTATTCCTTTAAAATAAATACTTCTACAGAGGGAATAATATTTTTACGAAAGAAAATTTATTTATATATCTTTTCGCTTCCCCATTCTTTACCATTACTTTAAAATAAATACTTTTACGATTAGAAAACAAACTCAGTAAATGGTTGATGGCTTCAATTATAATTTGTTTTTGACGAGCTTGTCAAATACATAAATGAATCATTTCTTTTTAAATTAATTAAAAAATAAAAATGCAAATATTTACTCATAAAGATTGAAACTTTTGATGAAAAGGGACATTAGTCCCATAAACAAATAAAAGTGTTCTTTTATCAAACATAGCAAACTCCTATTTTCACACCATCTAAAGAAAACCAACAGAATTAGGTACCTATGATCTTTTCCTTTTGGATATTTTGCTATTACGAGTCGATGGTCATCGGAAATAGCATCTCTTCTCTACCCCATAGAGGTAGGGATAAGGTTTACATACATCGTACCCTCTTCAGGCTGATATTTCGCTATTATCTCAGACCAGAAAGCTCCATGGCATGTGTGTCAGAAATCAGAATCATCATCCATCATCCTAATATTTGGCTGAAATTGTTGTTACGATACTATTTAAAATGATGCAATATTCATGTTGTCCACGTAGGCACATATATACCTTTAAAATACACTATTAAATAGTACATGGGGTAAAAGGTCATTTCCAAAGTTTGGTATCGTAACAACATTTTCGGTCAAGGTTGAAGTATTTTTCAGACTCTTTTCTCTATAATATAACCACAAAAAAATAGTTTAAAATTTTTTCATTACAGTAACGAATGAAATAAAAGTTAAGAATAAGAAACTCAAAATAATCAAAGAAGTCAATAAATTGAACGAAAAAAAGATTAAAATATACCTTAAACTTTGCTATGAGGATCATATACCCCTACATGATTCTTCTTTTAAAATTAAATGTTAAAATTATAAATTTAAAACTAATTTTTTTGCTTCCGTTAAATGAAGGGTATTATTTTGTAATGATAGGGATATATATGAATCATTTTTATAACGGAAAGAGTATATATGAGCAACTTTCATAACGAGAGACATATCAATACGAATAGCAAAGTTGAAAGGTATATCAGATCTTTTTTCCTTAAAAATGCACATGGATGATCATCGCTCACCATTGGTTGTCTACTCTACTCTTAACAAACATGGTATATTACTTAGTTTCTAATATGTAAACATAAAAGAGGAGAAAAATATTATTGATAAGGCTTTGTATCAAAAGACAATAGAGAGAAACGTTGAGTGTAAACATAGGGACTACAAAGTTCAAAAGGTTAAAAGAGAACACTCTTACAACCAAAGGGACTAGATGTAAGATTCACTTTGTATCCCAATGATGCACTTCAATTCTATTTGTTTGTTCTTCGAGTAACTTTCGATCGAAACATATATATATATATATATATATATATATATATATATATATATATATATATATATATATCAGAGTTGGTATAAATATAATACATGCCAGCTTATTAATGAATCCAGGTGCCTTTTTGTTAATTTGAAAACTTGAACAATATACTATTTTTAAAAAGAATCAATATATATTTATTTTTATTTTTGAAAAGTCCGACAACATAGCTAAAGAGTAATAGGTTATAGTAGTGGACCCACATTGTATCTTCCGATTGCTCAAGCATCCATTAATCTTGTATCGAACTATAAATATTTATATAGAAATTTGAAATAATAATATATAATTAAGGGCAACTTTCACATATAACAAACATAAAATTCATATTTGTATGCTATAGCAAAGTTTGCATAATTGCACTCCATAGCAAACATATAAATGTATAATTCGCTATACATATACAATTGAAGCGAATTTTATAAAACGAAGTGTATAAATGAGAAAGAGAAAGAGACTTGGGCAGAGAATTGTATAAAACGAAGTTTATAAAATAAATTGTATAATAATAAGTGTATAGAACGATTATATACAATTTGAATTTGTATAAAATGAGAAAGAGAGAAAGGCAAAAGAGACTTGGACAACGAATATACAGTTGAATCGAATTTTATAAAACGAGAAAGAGAAAAATTATATATAATTTGAATTTGTATAAAACGAGAAAGAGAGAAAGGCAAAAGAAACTGGGCAGGGGAGTATTTTTATTGTATAATTATAAGTGTATAGGACGAAAATATATGTATTTGCATGTATATATACAATTTTCTCTCGTTTTAACAAACAGAAACACAATTTATACATTTCGTTTTTGTTTGTATAAGCGAGAGAGGCGAGGTGGCGAGCAAGATTAGGGAGAGTGGCGAGCGAGATCTGGGAGAGGGGAGAGAGGGGAACAAAAATATATGTATTTATACAATTTTTTCTTGCTTTATACAAATAGAAACAAATTTTATACACTTGTGTTTCTATAAAAGTGAGAGGAAGCGAGCGAGAGAGGAGAGTGGCAAGCGAGAATTTGAGGGAAAGAGGTGACTGACAAACAGTTTCCTACGGACACAATTAAATCAAAGGATAGTTATAGCAATTAATTTAATTTATTAGTTTGCCATTATACAATTTTCTCACCCCTAGTCTTCCACCATTTTTTGTCTCCTCTTTCATTCTCTCAACATATAATGTATGAATGCTTATATTATTGTATTTGTTTGATGGATTTCTGTAATTATAAACTTTTAAGGAATAGATTGTAAGTGTACATTAATAGTATGTGATTTATGTAATTTGCCCAGCTGAACTTGAATACGTGATATAGCTAAATCGGTTTGTTCTAAATTTGGAGATTTTAATGGAAAAAAGATTGAACTAGCAATGGCAGCATCGACCCTGATGGAAGTGGAGTTGTGCAAGATAAATATCAATTCTACCTCACATCATATAGTCTGTTGCGGAGTCAAAAATTTTCAATATCTGAAGAAACAAATACACGATACAGTCGAAGATGGTACGACGTCTAATATATATCTAAAATACTATTTTTAATCATCTATAAATATAGTATAATTTTATATTATTCAAGAAATATATATCTAATGTAATATTGACAACAAAATGAGTCAAGAAATATATATCCAAAATTACAAAAATTAAGTGGAAAAAGAGTAATTACATATCACTAAACACTGCTGAATGTTTGTCTCTGCAAGAAATCACCATCTGTCTTTGTAAATTGAAATTCTGCAAATTGATTTCATATCCCCAAAATTCTTCAAGAAATCATCATCTGTACAGGTAGTAGGGAAAAAAAGAATTAGAAATGGCTGAAAACAAGAAAAAGATTGAAATTTTCAATAAAAATCATACCTAATAGTTATGCCCATAGAACTTTTGGTGATTAGCCTTCTCCCCCAAGAAGTGGAAATGATTACTACACACCTCACATCTGTGCTCTCTGTCAATTTTTATATTTTTGTGAAATTGTATAAATATTTATATAAAAATTCGAATTAATAATATATAATGGGAAACTTACATAAATATACTATGATAAAAAAAAATATTTATCTTTTATAGCAATAACATATTTTTTTTCACTTGATCACTTTTAATACATTTATAATACAATTTTAATACATATTATAAAAAATAATTTATTATTCTCTTATAATACAAGTTTCATTGATGATTAATACATTATCACACATTTTAATACACTTATAATACAATGTGTCGATTTCTTACCAAACAAGCATAATATATTTTTGAAGAAATTTATAATACATCTATATTGCATACATAATTTACTTTTAATACATATTGTAGGTTTAACATAATATTACTATAAATGGTACAAAAAATATTATTAAAATCAGTAATTATTTATTAAAAATATTCATCCAATTTTATTTTTTTTTCATTTATAAATTAAACAATGAACAAGACGGTTGGGCCTGGATTCATAGTCCAACTAGGATAATGTTTTCTTGTTTTTTTTTTCGAAATTCGTGTCCGTATAGGTATAGTAATAGGGATATTTTTCACGTCTATATAAACATACATACATGTACTCTTTTTCTTTTTAATTCTAATTCAACTATGGCAGAGCTTCCCAATGATGTGATTTCTCACATTGCAAAACTTGTTAAAGTTATTGAAGATTTCATTGCTTTTCGTTCTGTTTGTACCTCTTGGCGAATTGCCGCTATTAAGGACGATTTTGATTTATTTTCTCCTCAAATTCCATTACTTATGCTTGGTTCAAAACACGGAGATGATTCACGAGAATTTTACTCTCTTTTCAAGAAGAAAGTTTCGCGTTTATTTCTTCCCGAAGCTAGAAATCGAGAGTGTTTTCCCACTGAGGGATGGCTATGCACGGTTGCGATTACTAGTCGTGATGGAGAGATGAACTTGTTGCATCCTTTTTCCCGTACCCAAATTCAACTTCCCTCACTGAAACTCTTACTTGCTTTTCATAATTATGATCATCAACCCACATGGCACTACGTCATGAAAGCTATTTTATCTGCTAATCCTTCAATTACGTCTGATTATATTCTTATGTTATGGTATAATGTTCATGATGGCGGTAGTGGTTTTGCTTTTTGGCGTCCTGGAGACCTCAACTGGACTCATATTCAACTCCCAAGGTTTTCTAGTGTGGCATCTATGATTTACCATAACGGTCAATTTTATTATCTAAGTTATGGTGGTGAAGTTTGGAATTTTTATCCCAACATTAAGCCACATTTACTTGTTGAATTAGATGATGATATATTTCATCAAACCTCCGTTCAATACTATGTGGTTCAAGTATCTGGTGTATTATTACTTGTTGCTCGATTTTATAATATTGATGAAGATAAAGATGATTTCGCCAATGGTGGAAGATCAGTTGAGACTTATAAATTTAAAGTTTGTGAACTAGATATCACTAAAGGTGAATTGAAAGAGATTAAAAATTTGGAAGATTCAACAATTTTTGTAGGGCGTAACGGAGCAAGTTGTATTGATTCTTCTAAGTTTACAAGAGTCAAGCCAAATTATATATATTTTACGGATGATTGGTTTGATTTTGATAGAGAGAAGGAAGGCGGAGTTGGAAGAGACATGGGTTGTTACAATTTGGAAGACGGTAAAATAGAATCAGTATATCATGAATTGTCAACAAGTCTTATTTGTCCGCCAACTTGGATATCACCATCATTCAAAATGTGATAATGTATTTCTTTTGTTTTTTGTAAGCCTCTTTTTGTTTTTGTAAACCTCTTAACCAAACTAAATCTTTTATCATATATTATTATAAGTATGAAGATTTTGAGTTCAAAGTTGAATGACGAAAATGTCCTTTACCAAATTATAATGTTATAACATATCAAATTAATTAAATATTAAATGCACATACAAAATTAATTGACTATTTTTTCATCTTAAGAAAAACTGAAAAAGAAATTAAATGTGAAACTAGAGAATTCATGTATCCATTTCATTTGTATTACATTATCAAAAATCATGAAATTTTGGATAAAAAAGAAGATGGAACGTCATTTCTAAGTGATAAACAATGAAGAAGCTGGAAAGTCATTACTAATTGATAAATTACCATTAAAAAAATAACTTTTACAATAAATAATAAACGGTACATGTCCCATGCATAATGCATTAATGAAGTGTTAAAGATTGATTTCTTCATGTGATTGTATCAGCAAAATATTATATATATTTTTTGCAGAATTTCAAAAATTCTATAGTAATTAAATGTAGGATGATTTAATTTAATAAAGATAATCAATAATTCGAATCCCAAAGAACATCAAAGAAAATTATTTCCATTTTCCTCATGGATATATTTCAGTTGAGTAGGATTTCTTTAATATTTGCTTTTCGATTTCTTTTTCATCATTTTTCCCTTTTTTTTAAAGCAACATTTGCATGAGTAAAAGATGGTGAAGTATGTAGAGTTAATGAATATATACCGAAATTAAAGATTTGTCAAATTCAAACTTTGTGGGATGATATATGAAGATTACCATCTCCAACATCAACGTCAGCAAGATTCATTAGGTATGAAAGAAAGACAATTGATTTCTTTGAAAGACCAATTTTTATAATTTTCATTAATTGATTTATCCTTTATAGTTTCTTATGATTATATTTTTTTATAGATGAAACAATGTGTACAATTTAATATGTTATAACTACTAAAGAAGTGGTGTATAGTATAGAGTTAATATCTTAAAAGATCACTCAACTTTAAGAATTGATCTAGCAAAGTGATTAAAGTTTATTTTGTATAAAAAAAATCACTCAACTTAGATTTTTATATCAATAAAATCACTCAACTTTAGAAATTGATCTAACAAAGTCATTAAAGTTTGTTGGTTATCAAAAAAATCATTCAACTTAGATTTTTATATCAATAAAATCACTCAACTTAGACATTTGTGTTAGTAAAATCATTAAACAAAATTTACTCATTATTTTTGTTTGTTTCGTATATAATAGACCCTACAAATATATAAAATTAAGAAAACTAATTTAATTTTTTTATGGGAAACCAAATTATTTGTTAAAATTGACTAGTTAAAATTAAATTAATCAATAAAATCATTCAACTAAATTTATCACTAAAAAACATTTGAAGAGAAAAAAATAATTTATTTT
This sequence comes from Solanum lycopersicoides, assembly GCA_022817965.1. NCBI lineage: Eukaryota > Viridiplantae > Streptophyta > Magnoliopsida > Solanales > Solanaceae > Solanum > Solanum lycopersicoides. The sequence continues at coordinate 122,972,459 of CM040618.1, forward strand.
TTATGTCATATAAATATGAACCCTATAAATGAATAAAAAAAATTAAAAATTGTTATTTAACTTTTAGGAACAAACTTCATTAATGAAATACATACTTTTATTAAAGTATGTAAGCATTATGATATTATTATTACCATTTAAAAAAAAAATATTTACACAAAATTGACTAGTTAAAGCAAAAAATTAAGTTGAAAAATTAAAGTTATAAAAAAAAAGAGATCAAGATTAACAGTGCCAAAATAATTTTAAGCTTCAATGAAGAAGTACAACAATATAGAACGTTATTTTTTTATTTTTTATTGTTTGAAAAAAATTACAAAACAAAATAGACAAATTTTACTAGAGCACTGTTGTTTAATTTTTGCATTGTTAAAGAAAAGCTGTCAGTTATAACATATTTAGAAAGTTAATTGAGGTCACAATTTTAAATATTATTTTAGTACTCTTATTCTCTAATGAGTCCTAATTAGATTTGTGAATACAAATTTCATCGATAATTTATTTGTGCTAATTCTCAAAAACATACAGTAGTGGACCAATAAATAGAACTCCTAATTATTTCTTTTTATTTAGTAATTAGTATATTAAGATAAAAGTAGATAAAAGTTTCTCATTAAAAAAATTAAATTAGTTTTCTTAATTTTATTTATTTATAGGGTCTATTTTATATGAAACAAACAAAAATAATGATAAATTTTGTTTAATGATTTTACTAACACAAATGTCTAAGTTGAGTGATTTTATTGATATAAAAATCTAAGTTGAGTGATTTTTTTGATACCCAACAAACTTTAATGACTTTGTTAGATCAATTCTAAAGTTGAGTGATTTTATTGAAATAAAAATCTAAGTTGAGTGATCTTTGATACAAAACAAACTTTAATGACTTTGCTAGATCAATTCCTAAAGTTGAGTGATTTTATTGATATAAAAATCTAAATTGAGTGATTTTTTTATACAAAACAAATTTCTAAAGTTGAGTGATCTTTTAAGATATTAACTCAATTTATTTGATTAATTGTGCATGTACAAAATAGCTCTTTTAAAAACTAAACATTCTCACATCTAAAATTGTCATGTAACTTTTCACTCACTACCAGGGGCATAGCTATCCTTTGATTGGACACCCTTCGTCAGAAAATTATATTGTATTTATAAGAAAAATAATAATTTAAATGGTTAAATAACACATTTTGGGCACCCTTGAAAAATAAAAAATAAAATCTAGCTTAGTGATTTCAGTCGTTCAACTCTTACTTAGTTCTTTACAACTTGCAGTGCGTGGGTACGATTTCTCGTTACTTAACTTTGATTTTTTTCTTTTCATTAAAAATTTAAATAAAATTTAAAAAAATTATCTAATTTAAAGTTAATAAGAAAATCCTATTTATTTATTCCATTAAGCTACTAAAAGCAGGGGCGGACCCACATGGTGTCCGCCGGGTGCTCGAGCACCCATTAACTTCGTTACGAAATATATATATCTTGTAGAAATTGATAGGTATTTGTATAAAATTAACATAGAGCACCCAATGAATAAATGATATAGTTGGCCCAATGGTTCTTGGATGGTCGACTAAAAGTGAAAATATCTCTCTTTTTCTTTGTCACTTCCTATCAGATAAACGTGAACACTAAAGCTAAATATTATGTAGTTTGAATTAAAAAAATTAATCATTAATGTTATGTAGTTTGATTTACAAAATTTAAGTACACCCATCCTTTAAATTATTTTTACGAGTTATGAGATTTTTGGACACTCTTCGTAAAATTTCTGGCTACGCCACTGCTCACTACCATTACCAAAGGTTGTCGCACCTCTACTATTTTTGGCGTAACGAGGTTTTAGCCTTTACGAGGGGCACTCCTTAGCCAAATTCAATTCCAAAGGGTCAATTTCTTTAAGATCTAAGAATGTAATTATATTCTACAGAATAAGCAATTATTAATCATTTAATTTCACTAGGAATTCTACAAGAATACCTTGACTAGCTTTTAACTACTTCTAACAAATCAATGTCTCTTTGCACTTGAAATTTTTTAGTTATTTTTCTCAACTTGTTTAGGTTAATGTACCAGACAATCCGAAATCATCAAGACTTTTTCTCAAGTTATAAAGTCAAATTTACTACACGAAGAAGAAATTGTGTTAATTACCTAAACGCTCCACTAATATTATCGGTTTTAACTTTTAAGAATTGTTCAAGAGAAAAACTTACCATAGTTAGAAGAAAAAAGGTATGTGATGGCGATATCAACCTAATTATGTATGTTGCTCACATACATGATTGAAAGATTCAAATTCGACATTGCGTACATGAGAAAAATCATTTCGTAGCTTGTTAGAATTATGCAAGTCATGTAATATATTTACATGGAGTTTAGTGTGCTGATTGAGTGATTTTTTATACAAAACAAACTTTAATGACTTTACTAGATAAATTTCTAAAGTTTGAGTGATCTTTTAAGATATTAACTCAATTTATTTGATTAATTGTGCATGTACAAATAGCTCTTTTAAAAACTAAACATTCTCACATCTAAATTGTCATGTAACTTTTCACTCACTACCAGGGGCATAGCTATCCTTTGATTGGACACCCTTCGTCAGAAAATTATATTGTATTTATAAGAAAAATAATAATTTAAATGGTTAAATAACACATTTTGGGCACCCTTGAAAAATAAAAAATAAAATCTAGCTTAGTGATTTCAGTCGTTCAACTCTTACTTAGTTCTTTACAACTTGCAGTGCGTGGGTACGATTTCTCGTTACTTAACTTTGATTTTTTTCTTTTCATTAAAAATTTAAATAAAATTTAAAAAAATTATCTAATTTAAAGTTAATAAGAAAATCCTATTTATTTATTCCATTAAGCTACTAAAAGCAGGGGCGGACCCACATGGTGTCCGCCGGGTGCTCGAGCACCCATTAACTTCGTTACGAAATATATATATCTTGTAGAAATTGATAGGTATTTGTATAAAATTAACATAGAGCACCCAATGAATAAATGATATAGTTGGCCCAATGGTTCTTGAATGGTCGACTAAAAGTGAAAATATCTCTCTTTTTCTTTGTCACTTCCTATCAGATAAACGTGAACACTAAAGCTAAATATTATGTAGTTTGAATTAAAAAAATTAATCATTAATGTTATGTAGTTTGATTTACAAAATTTAAGTACACCCATCCTTTAAATTATTTTTACGAGTTATGAGATTTTTGGACACTCTTCGTAAAATTTCTGGCTACGCCACTGCTCACTACCATTACCAAAGGTTGTCGCACCTCTACTATTTTTGGCGTAACGAGGTTTTAGCCTTTACGAGGGGCACTCCTTAGCCAAATTCAATTCCAAAGGGTCAATTTCTTTAAGATCTAAGAATGTAATTATATTCTACAGAATAAGCAATTATTAATCATTTAATTTCACTAGGAATTCTACAAGAATACCTTGACTAGCTTTTAACTACTTCTAACAAATCAATGTCTCTTTGCACTTGAAATTTTTTAGTTATTTTTCTCAACTTGTTTAGGTTAATGTACCAGACAATCCGAAATCATCAAGACTTTTTCTCAAGTTATAAAGTCAAATTTACTACACGAAGAAGAAATTGTGTTAATTACCTAAACGCTCCACTAATATTATCGGTTTTAACTTTTAAGAATTGTTCAAGAGAAAAACTTACCATAGTTAGAAGAAAAAAGGTATGTGATGGCGATATCAACCTAATTATGTATGTTGCTCACATACATGATTGAAAGATTCAAATTCGACATTGCGTACATGAGAAAAATCATTTCGTAGCTTGTTAGAATTATGCAAGTCATGTAATATATTTACATGGAGTTTAGTGTGCTGAATAATGGGCTTGTTCAGTTCAGTCAGCCCATTGAGGAAAACATGGAAACTTTTTGAGGATCTTCATCAACTTTACAAGACAACCAAAGTTTAACATTAGCAGAATCTCAACCAATTTTAGGCAGCAAACAGACAGCAAATAAAGTGAAAATTAAAACATTTGAAAAGAAAAAGGAGTAGAACAATCAACAATGCTGGCAAAATTGATTACGAATAGGGGTTTAATTTACCTTTTGATTCGGATCCATGAACTTAAACTCGTCAAAAAAAAACAGAACAAAGTGACAATTGGGAGAAATCTGAAGTGGGTTTTCGTGCTAAAACGAAAAGCAGAAAACCCCAAAGCAATGTATAGAGATTAATGGAACAAAAGAGTTGGTTCCAGTGAAAAAGTTGAGAAAAATTGGAGAAAAAAGGCAAAAAGATTTGATTATTTGATAATGCGAATGTGTGTTTTGCAGGAACAGAGTGAGGTCAGTGAGGTGGCTAGTGTAATGATATAAAGGACACACTGGAAAAGAAAGTGGACTCAACCCTAATTTTATGGGTGGAATGACGGAAATACCCTTGGGTTTTGGTTTTGACGGCATAGATAATTGCTAAATTAATGTTAAATGTATACCACGTGTCCAACTGCATGCACCAGGGCTCTACTCATAAAAGTGTTTTTTCTTTTCAATATAAGATAAGTAACTCTATGAATTAAAAAAAAAAAAGGCAACCAGAAAGAAAAATAACTTGGGAAATTACGCGGACAAGGAATATATATATACTTGTGAATATGGTTTTAAAAAAAATTATAACGGGTTGTAGCTTAATTTTAGTAGTAATTATGTCGTTTTGCTCCTTTTATATACATATAAATACAAACTATACATGTACATAATCATGTAAATTTTTTCTAATCTAGATAGAGATATAATTATATGAGATGTATTCAAATATAATTATATGACAGATACACAAATATAATCAGTCTCTCTCCATTCTTTGTCCTCTCTCTTAATCTCGCTATCCCCTCTCTCAATCTCGCTTGCGAATATACAAATATATATGTATATCAGTTACTTATATACAACTATCAGATATACGTATACATTTCATCTCTGTCCAATCTTTGGTGCCCTTTCTCGCTCACATCTTTTCTCGCTCTCCCAATTTCGCTCGTCTCTTTCCTCCCTCTCTCGATCTCATTCACCAGATATACGAATATATATATATGTGTGTGTATACCAATTGCATATACAATTGTTTTGGCAGATGTATATACTCAATTCGACAGATATACATATACAACTTGTATTCGCCTCTCTCTGCCTTCTCTCAATCTCGCTCTCCTCTCTCCTCCATCTAATATGTGGCTACAAATCGTAATTAGTAAACTATACCTATAGAGCATAATTAAATTGTTTTGAGTTTTTATATGCCAAGTTCCCCTATATATAATGTAAATATAAATATATACAAAAAAGTGTTAAAAGACTTTATCAGTATTAATTAAGTATCATTAAAATTCAATATCATTATAAAATATGTAGAAAAAATGATAATTACAATTAAAAATACATATTTAGCGATAATTAAATTATTATCATTAAAAATTATTTTTAAACATAGCACATCCATGTCTCGTCTAAATCTAAAAAAAAAAAAAAGGATTCGTCAAGGAAATATTCGCCTTTCGACCGAATTTAAGTAACGTACTAGCTAGCCTTTTAACCAAATTAAAGAAAACAAATAAAGCTAGAACTTTTATGCACTATATATATAAAAAATATCGTTATATTGTTTGATTATTTATATGAAATTGTCCGAGGTTAGTATCATAAAGGACACTTGGAATACGTATCACACATTTTTTTATGTGAAAACATCAACATAAGGAAGTTAACTACAAAAACAAAAAGGAGGTTCCTAAAAAAAATTCCATTAATTAAATATTAGGAAACTATTCTTCTTAGGGATCCTAATAAAACTAGAAGTTGTATATTTAATTTCTCTTCCTATTCCAAATTGGCTAATAATAAAATTAGTACAAAATTCGATTCCACTAAGGAAAGTTTTGTTAATAAATTTCTACTCCAAATCAAATTAGTAAAAATTTACTCTTTATATAGATAAACCCCTCTCTTAGTCAATCTAATAACACATCTTTCTTTCTTAGTAGTAATAAATTTTAGCTTAATTAATCAATTTTCTCAACATGCGTTTGTTCAACTTTAATTTCAACGAGCCCCACCCCTCAAACACCACCACAATCATCGGCGTTGTGTATGATGAAGGTATCATTCTTGGTTCCACGGACACAATCACACAACTCAATGCTAATGTTGTCTCGTGTCATTGTGCGCATGAAACAGAAATCTTACTAGAAGATGCACGAAATTTTATTATTGATCAAGAAAATATTAAGATCACAGCTGAGACAATAGGAACGATGTTATCTGCGTTTAATCCCGTGATGAATAATATGCTACAAACCAGTATTATTATTGGTGGAGGAAAGAAATTATATGAGATAAGTGATGTTGGAATTGTTATGGAGAAAGTTAATTTTGCTGTAGGAGGGTATGGAGTTTCATATTTGAATAATTTCTTGGATAAAAATTGGAAAAAAGGGATGAACGAAGAACAAGCTGAGAAATTGGTGTTAAAGATATTGTCGTTAGATATTTCATTAGTTGGTGTTCGTAGTTGTGGGATTCAGACTGCAAGTATTAATTCGAAAGGTGTCACGAGAGTGTTTCATCTCCATAATACGTAAGTTAATATCTCAAATGATCACTCAAATATGTCTTGCTTGTTCAGTGTGTCTGCATCAATATCAATAAAGATCTCTCGATTTAAGAGGAATGCTCCAATAGTAAATTTGTAGATTTGAGTCCACATGGGAGCGAAAAAGTTTAACCGTTCCTTAGCGAGGAGTTTTAAAAAATTGTTTAGATTCTATATTTTTCAACACTTATTGTGGCATTCGTTTTATTTCAATATGTGGCAATGTAGTAGTTTTGTTAAGCATATTATCAATTTTGTAGTTGCAATTTCATTATTATATTAATTATTATTTTGCGATTAATATTTAGTGATAATTACGTGTGTTGAGATTTTGAATTTATACAAATATATTCGCAAATTATATAAACTCACTCGCTAATTATACAAACCCGCGAATTATACAAACGAGACAACACAAAACAGTAGGTACAAACCCTAAATATAAAAATTATAGACACGTGACATGATTAATTTTAGGGAAAAGGCTCAAAAATACCCCTGAACTATCAGAAATAGCTCAAATATGCCCTTAAACTATATTCTGGCTCAAAAATACCCTTCCGTTAAAGTATTGGGTCACTTTTACCCTTATTTTTAACAGAGGTGTGTTAAGTGCCACGTGGACGCCATGTGGACGCCACGTGGACGCCACATAAGCACCAAACAACCTCACCTCCACATACACTCATAAAATCTTAATTACTAATTTTACCCTCATTTTTCTAATACATACAATTTCACCCATTCTTATTTCTCTAAAACATAATACATTCCCCTTTCTTTCTCTTAATATTTTCCCTTTCCCTTTCCCTACACCTCCTCATATTGAAAGTTACAGTGATGTTTGTGCACTATATATACATGAGTCCGGAGATTAAAGGGTATAAAATGTTAATAAAATTTTCAAAACGGTATATAAATTTTTATTTTTAAAAAAATGGCAAAATCGCTGCTACGACAGCGACTTCCAATATAATATTTTTTTTAAGAAATCGCTGCAATAGCAGCAATTTGCTAATTTTAAATATTTTTTTTTAAAAAAAAAATTATTAAAGAAATCGCTGCTATGACAGCGACTTCCAATATAATATTTTTTTAAGAAATCGCTGCAATAGCTGCTATGTTTTTTTAATTTTTTTTTGTAAATTAAATTTTAATTTTTTTTTTTAATTTTTTTTTACTTCATTTATTTCATTTTAATATTACAAAAAAAGGTACAAATTATGAAGAAAAAAAAGTTTAGGACATCGCTGCAAGAGCAGCGATTAACTAATTTTTTTTTAAAAAGGGTACAAATCGCTGCATCGTCAGCAATTTAATTAAAAAAATTTAAAAAAAATAAAAATGTAAAATCGCTGCAGTAGCATCGATTTACTAAAAAAAAAAATTAAAAAAAAATTAAAAATGTAAAATTGCTGCTTTGGTAACGATTTCCTAAAAAAGTTAAATTTTTTTAATATTTAAATCGTTGCTTTGGCAGCGATTTAATTTTTTAAAAAAAATTGATACAAATCGCTGCCTAGGCACTGATTTGCTTAATTTTTTTTTTTAAATTTCAAATAAATAATTTAAGTTAAATCGCTGCCTAGGCAGCGATTTATTAAAAAAAGAATTTTAAAAAAATTATATTGGAAGTCACTGCCATATCAGCGATTTCTTTAATTATTTTTTTTTTAAAAAAAAATATTTAAAATTAGCAAATTGCTGCTATTGCAGCGATTTTACTTTTTCCGATGAGCAAAATCGCTGCTCTACCAGCAATTTTGCCGTTTTGTTTAAAACAAAAAAATTTATATACCGTTTTGAAATTTTTGTTAATATTTTATACCCTTTAATCTCCGGACTCATGTATATATAGTGCACAAACCTCACTGTAACTTTCAATATGAGGAGGTGTAGGGAAAGAGAAAGGGAAAATGTTAAGAGAAAGAAAGGGAAATGTATTATGTTTTAGAGAAATAAGAATGGGTGAAATTGTATGTATTAGAAAAATGAGGGTAAAATTAGTAATTAAGATTTTATGAGTGTATGTGGAGGTGAGGTTGTTTGGCGCTTATGTGGCGTCCACGTGGCGTCCACGTGGCACTTAACACACCCCTGTTAAAAATAAGGGTAAAAGTGACCCAATACTTTAACGGAAGGGTATTTTTGAGCCAGAATATAGTTTAAGGACATATTTGAGCTATTTCTGATAGTTCAGGGGTATTTTTGAGCATTTTCCCTTAATTTTATTATAGAAGCTATTTTCAAACATTCCTCTTTAAAAAATTACAAAAAAATCCCTTCTATAATACATTTCTATCCTCTTTTGAATATATTTCTATCCTCTCGAATATATTCCTTCCATTAAGTAACGTACCTTTTGTAATGTATCAGATAACTGTGAAATGTATTCAAAATCATTAAAAAATCTAATTTTTTTGTAATTAAAATAATTTCGAGATAAGATATAATTAGCCTTCAAATATATGAAATTTCTATCAGTTTCCCAACAAATTAACCAAACCAATTGATTATAGTTTGAACAAAATTTTGGTATAGCTTTATAAGTGGTTGTTTAACGAGCTTTTAAAATATGTTTATTTCGTAAATACTTCTATTAAAATTGTCTTTCGAATAGTTATCAGTATTTTGCTAATTAACTTAAATTTTCTTTTATTAATATTAAAATTTAGTTTGTATTTGACTAAAGTTTAGAAGTATTTTCAATTAAACACTAATTTTTTTACCCCTGAAAATAAATTTTCCATATAAATATTTATAAGCACTTTTAGCTTTTCATTAATTTGGTCAAACAAACCCATTGACAAGATGGACCCCCCAAAATTGATTGGTTAAAACTATTGCGTCGAAAATTTATATGAGTCCGAAGTCTAAAGGGTGAAAAATGTTAACAAACTTTTTAAAACGGTATATGAAAATATTTTTTTACCAAAACGGTAAAATCACTGAGGAAGCAGTGCAAGTGCAGCGATTTGTTATAAAATTAAAAAATATATTTATGTAAATCGCTGCAACTGCAGCGATTTGTTTTAAAAACTTTTTTTAAAAAAAAATGCAAATGTACAAATCGCTGCTATATAGCAGCGATTTTTCAAAACTCCGCGGACAAAATCGCTGGTTCCTCAGCGATTTTACCGTTTTGGTAAAAAAATATTTTCATATACCGTTTTGAAAATTTTGTTAACATTTTCACCCTTTAGGCTCCGAACTCATATTTATATCAAATAAATATATGACATGTACTGAAATATTCACACTTATTATTTAGTTAATTATGATTAATTAATATAAATTTATACTTTATTATATTACTTGACTATAGTAGATTGTATTGTTATGGACTTCCAATTGGAGAGAGAACTTTGCTGGAATGCTTATGTGCACGTTGGGAGGCTCTTTCCTAAATCCATCGAAGTTATGGCTTTATGTATATAAAGAATAAGGTTATAAGGTCTCAAAATTATTCAATGGTAACATATGTAAATATAAATAATTATGTATTTATTATTAGTAATAATTTTCTTAGTGAATTTAAAGTTTCCATTACCTTCTTAATTTGTCTAATTCACTTCAATTAAAATCAATCATATTTTAAATTTAGTTTTGTTAGACTGTTTTAATTTTTTTGAGGTGTCTCTTGGACATTTTAAGATCAAGCTAATTAGATTATCAAATAATCATTTTTTTTAAAAAAATTGTCTTGGCCAAATTTAGCAAAATCGAGAGAATTATGAGTATCCCGAAATAATGTACGAGTGTTATGGGTCCTATTTGAATTTAACTAGTGCATGTTTCGATTGTGTTTTTGGGGGTTGTGGGGATGTCAAGTAGATTGGGTTGAAAGTAGGCACGTTGGGTCGTTTGGCGAGCTGGGTCGAGCTCGCCGAACCACTCGGTGGTTCGCTAAAGTTCCCCAGCTCGCCGTTATTTTCATGTCTTTCACTATATTGGATTCTATAATTTTCTGCGAGAAGCTCTAGGTCGCCAAAAACACTCAAACTTTGAATGTCTTCTAAAGCATAGCAATTAATATCGTTTAAACCTAATTTCATAATTAAATATAACTCAAAATATATACAAGTAAAAATGATACTCTAATCAATCAGGTGAAATTTCAAAAAAAATAATTAATATTCCTATTATACTCGTAGAATATTTTGATTGTTTGTATAACAATTGATTTAATTATTTATTTTTTTGAAACTTTAATCAATAAGAACTATTATAAACATTTGTAGTGTTATATAACACATAAAAAGTTATATATGTTATTAGTGTCTTACAAATTATTACAATAAATATTATATTGACAATTGAAATTAATAATAATTAATTCTCATGAATCTTAAAAAAACTTATGACTATATATAACATAACATCTCTTTTTTTAAAATTTGGCTTTATGTCTCAGATTTCACTAGATTGTGCAGACACGTTCTAATTAATCTCTTTGCAAATAAGATGTACGGATTCAAGAGCAGAAATAGAATCGAACAAACATCATGGTCACGGTCGAGACAATTGGTACAATATTACCTTTTTTTAACATGAGAACGGAGAATATGCGGTGGTTATTATTGATTGAGGGAAGAAAATTATATGGATAAATACATATCGGATATACCTAGATTCAAACTTTTCATTTTTTATTGTGAATTTAGACATAAAAAATCTATCATAAAAAATAACTCTTTATGTTTTATGCTATGTAGGGTACGATTGTATATATATTATCTCTTTCAATTTTTTATTTAATGAATTACAAAATACATTATTATTGTTTTATACTTCTTATAAACAAATTAAGCCTAACTTTATTACGTGGCTATTCTTGTACTCGTAAATATCAACTATAGTGACTAATTTAAACCAATTGAGTGGCATTGTTATACCAGTAATGTCAAAATCATTGCTCAATTAGTCTAATTTAACTAATTATAGCAATTTAAACACATTGGCTTGCATTGTTAACACATACGGGGCCGTTTAGTTACGATATAAGAAGGCATGTTATTCATGTATAAAACATTATATTAGTTTACAATGTTAGGTAAAAGTTTTTTATTTGATTGAAAAGCCAACATGACTTACAGTATGTTTGGTTGTATTTTTGTAGTACTACATAATTAATACCAACATAACTTATGACGGAATCTATATATAAATTATGCAGAGTAAAAGGTGAAATAAGTTATGTGGGTATTAGTTATACATGTATTAAAGAGATAAATTACATATTTACCCTATTAATTTAATTTATTATTTTTAATTAGAAACTTTATTGTTTTCCTATATATAGGTTTGTTGTTTTCATTTCTTGTTTATATTTAGACCATTTTTTTTTCTTTTAATTTTTTTTTAAATGAAAATTTTATTGTTTCCTATCAACATGTGTTGTTTTTATTTCTTATTATATATAGATTATTTTCGTTTCTTTTTATATACTTACCATTTTGATTGATATATGCAAATATAAATATTTTTTTAATATTAGAAATTGATTTTATATTTTTTAACGGTACATATTCTAATTAAATATTAGCATTATATATTTCACATTTTATTAGCATGTATTATTATTTTGTAAATAATATATATTAATAATTTACAACAAGTTTAATATTCAATAGTTAATAATTCATGTATAGTAATTTCTACGTAACTAAATAATATCTACACAACTAATATCCACATAGTTAATATCCGCATAATTAAACCTAACATAACTAAACTTGCATAACTGAACCCTGCATAACTAAACTCTGTATAGCTAATACCTGCATTACTAAACCCTCAATAGCTAATACCTGCATAACTAAACTCTGCATAACTAATACCTACATAATTAAACTCTGCATAGTTAATACATACATAACTTTAACCAGTAACCAAACAACCCCTAAATGTATAATCCAATAACACCTAATATCAACTTAGCAAGTCAAAGACAAGTTTGCCAAAAATTAATTTATGAGTCGTATATATTTAAAATTGAAGTAGGAGTCGTATATTTAATTTCTCTTCCTAATCTCAATTGAACTAATAACAAAACTGGAAATTGACGATTGAAAAGTCCTGTTAATGAAACAGAAAAGAATGGAGAAAAGGGATGAATGAAAGAGAAGCTGAGAAATTGGTATTAAAGATATTATCCTTAAATATTTCATTAGGTGGTTTTCATATTTGTGGGATTGAAACTGCGAGTGTTAATTCAGAAGGTGTCACGAGTGTGTTTCATCATCGTGACACACTTCCGACTATGCAAAAAAGAGTTGGAATTGGAACATTCGGTTGAGGATAGAGATGTGCTCACGTTTATCTCTTTACGTCAACCTCGCGAATGTGTAGATTCAAAAAGGAGTTGATTGGACGATAAAAGAGGATTCATAGTGGCAAAATTATTAATACTATAGTCACGATTTTATTATGCTTCATATACATGTTTTTTTTGCCCTTTCCTTTTTTCCAATACAAGCAGATTTAGGTTTCAATATGTATAAGATATTTTTCCATATATATTCTTTCATTATATTGAGAATTTTTTGTGCCGTCTTCATCAGTAAGCAGGTACTCTATTTTTCTCAATTCATATAACATAATCACAATTTTGAGATTTAAACTTTTAATTTTTTTTATTTTTAATTCAGACTTAAAGGTTTTATTTAAGTTTTTTCTTAACATCATCAGTACAATTTTGAGATTTAAACTTCTAATTTTTTATTGTGAATTCCGACATAAAAGTTAGTTTTTTTAAATAAATCTAAATTTTTAAAAGGTGGACAAGGAAATTCGAATCACAACAAAAATTGATTGACTCTTAAAATTTAAACTATGTCATATATATACAGAAAAAAAAATATGTAAAGAACCTAAAAGGTGTATTTGCCATGGTTTCTCAAAGTTGTGTATCAAATGATTGTCTCGTGAAATATCCTAAATAAAGATTTTAATTATTTTGCTTAACAATATTATATCGAAACAAATTAAACTTAAATTTACCATAAACATTGCTCCATGGACCATTATGCTTTGCATGTTAGATTGCATCCACATTATTCTTATCAGATCTCACTTATGAATTACATTGAATATGTATATATATTCTCGTTGTTTAACTCCTATAAACAATAAATATGCTTCATCGAGCCTCACTTTGTTACGTGGATATTCTTGTACTCTTACTAATATTAAAATTATTTTTAACACATTAAGTCGCATTGTTATACAAGTATTATTGCTCGATTAGTGTTATTTAACTAATTATAGCAACTTAAACACATACATTTATTACGTGAGTTAATAACTTTGACGGTCACTCAACTATCAATTATTTTCACAAAAAATTACTCAATTTTCATTTTCAATTCAAAAGTCACTCAATTTTCATTTTCAACTCAAAAGTCACTCAACTATAATTTTTTTGCACAAAAAATCACTCAATCCTATTTAATTGTTTTTTCATTAAAATTTAGTGACATAGAATTTTAATTGTTAACCAAAATTTTAAGAATTGAATATATATCCATTTAAACCATTTAATGATCCGCTCATTTAATTCAACCCGCTAAAAATATAATATTTAACATTTATTTTACCATTAATTCCCTAAATCATTCCCCATTGAACATTAAACATTTTATTTTACCATTAATTCACTAAAAATGTGGGAGACAAGGGAGAATAATTTAGGGAATTAATAGTAAAATAAAATGTTCAATATTATATTTTTAGTGGCTCGGATTAAATGGAGCAGGTCATTAAATGGGTGTATATTCAATTCTTAAAATTTTGTTAACAATTTAAAAAACCCATCCAACCCCCCCACCCCCCCAAATTTCAATATATTCAAAGAAACAAATGTTAATTACAAAAATTATAATTAAACACGACTTAAACTTTAAAATTTTCAAATTAAAGAAAAATCGATTTCTACCGCCTAACACCAACTTCATACTGAGGAGCCCAAACATCCTAGAATGGATGTCGGCCCAAATGGTTGATTCAATGCTATAGCCCAAACATTCACTACTGCTATATAAGTAGTTGTTGTTTGGCAATATGTTTTTATTTCGAAATTGACTTTTGAAAATAAGATATAAGAAAGTACATTAAATATTTGGAAACTTTCCTACTTCACAATCCTAATTGAATTAGGAGTAGTGTCCTATTTAATTTCTCTTCCTAATCCAATAGAACTAACAACAAAATTATAAATTTCCGATTTTATTAAGGTAAAGTCTTGTTAATAAATTCCTACTTCGAATCAAATTAGTAAAAAATTGCTTTTTATATAAAGAATCCCGTCTGGTCAATTCAATAACACATCTTCTTTCTAACTAAAATTTTAGCTTGAACAATTTTCTTAACATGAGCTTATTCAACGTTAATTCCAACGAGCCCAATCCGTCAAACACTACCACCATTATTGGCGTCATATACGACGATGGTATCATTCTTGGTTCCACTGATACAATCACACAACTCACTTGTAATGTTGCCACGTGTCATTGTACGCACGAAACAGAAATCTTACTAGAAGATGCACGAAACTTTATTGTTGAACAAGAAAATATTAAGATCACAGCTGAGACAATAGGAACGATGTTGACCGCATTTAATCCTGGGATGAAAAATATGCTACAAACTAGTGTTATAATTGGGGGAGGAAAAAAAATATATGAGGTAAGTGATGTTGGGATTGTTGTGGAGAAATCCAATTTTTGTGTAGGAGGATATGGGGATGCACAGTTGAATAAATTTTTGGAAAAAGAATGGAAGAAAGGGATGAATGAAGTAGAAGCTGAGAAATTAATATTGAGGACATTGTCATTGAATGTTTCATCACATGTTGTTCGTAGCTGCGGGATTCAAACTGCGAGTGTCAACTCAAAAGGTGTCACAATAGCGTTTCACCCTCATAACACACTTCCTATTAGAGGGAGGACTCTGCTCGAACGGGTGAATGCATATTCAATCCCTTTACATCAACGTAAATAAGGGTGTCTTGATTCAAGAGGGATTACATCAATGGTAGATTTGAGTCAGTATGAGAGCGAAAAAAAGTAGAAGTACCTAGCTAGGGAGGGTTTCTTCTAAAAAGTTATTTAAATTCGAGTTTTTTTAAATACTGATATAATAGTTTTGTTCAGAATATTATTTATATTGTAGTTGCAATTTTCTTATGCTACAAATATATACTTATTTTTTTCTAGATGCAGTGAGTGATGAATACAACAAATTTAGGTTTCAATATGTATTAGAGAATTTGCAAATATATATTATTTCATCGTATTTATAATTTTTTGTTCTGTTTTCATCAGCATGTGTTAGCAATTGCAATTTTGAGATTCATGTGTGAAGTTTTTAAGTATTTTAAAATAAAAATATATATATTTAAAAATATATAAAAATATTATAAATTACAATAATTAATATTTTATATAATCAAAGCTCCTACTTCCTATAATGTAACACTAATCGAGCCATTCTATCAGACGAACCCATCCGTCCTAGAATGGATATCGGCCCAAATGGGTAATTGATTGTATTTAGCTAATTTAATTTACACAAATTTTTATTTATATTAATTAAATAGTAATAATAATAATAATAATAATAATATATATATATATTTAACCGACTTCTGATTATTATTTTTCATATAAGCATTTAAGTACTTTTAGTTTTTATATAATTTGGTCAAACAAACCCATTGAGAAGAAGGATAATTAATTGATTCAAATTTATTCGGAGTATTCACATTAATTAAAAGGGAAACTTATCAATACATGATATAATATGTGTATTAAAGTATTACAATTATAACCAAATCAATTATGTTTAACTAATGCATATTTTTATTTCATTAAATTGCTTAACCATATTAGTTTGCATTATGTTGATATACACCCCATGCAATAAAGCTTGTATCAAATAGATATTTGATACTAATTTAGTAATTTTCACAAGGCCAGATTTTGATTTGGTTAGGATTATTGGTTAAATATATTCTTAAATTATTTAAAGTGGATTCATTTTATCATTAGCTATATTTTCGATTCAAAATATTGTTATTATTATATTTTTTATTAGAAAATATTCAAAACTATCAAAATGGTAAAATTACTCTTCTTACTGACCGCTATTTCAAAACAAATTTTTTTTGACTCATATCGAATAATTTAGAGTATAATTAACTTAATCTTTTTGTCGCATTTTTATTAGGAAAATTACGCGGCTAAGCAAACTTATGCTATTTAATTACTCATTATAGCTATAGTTTGCTATAATTATCACTCGTAACTAACATTATACTTTAATTACGTGGGCTGACTTCGAGTTTGTATAATTAGACACGTTTGTATATGTATAATTCGTCAGGATATACAATATATATGTCTAATATACAATTATTTAACCTATATATACATATACAATTCACCTCTCTCCCACTCTCTGCCCTCTCTCTCTCTCGCCACTCTCCTCCATCCCTCAATCTCACTCGCCTCTCTCCTCCATCTCCCAATCTTGTTTGCCATATATACAAATGCATATGTATAATTTACAATTATATACATATAGAATTCACCTCTCTCACATTCTCTGTCCTATCTCGCGTCTCTCCTCCCTCTCCCAATCTCGCTCACCTCTTCTCTCCTCCCTCTCGCAATCTCTCTTGCCATATATACAAATACATAGGTGTAATATACAATTATCTAACCAATATACATATACAATGTACCTTTCTCCCATTCTTTCCCCACTCTCTCTTGCCTCTCTTCTCTCTGTCCAAGTCTCGCTTGCCTATCTCCTCTATATAATATGTAACTATGAAGTACGAACTGTAATCATCAAACTATAGTTATAAAGGATAATTAAATTGTTCTTAAATGGCTATATGTGAAAATTTTCGTTATATTTGTTTAAAAAATTAGTCAAAAGATTCAATGAAGTAGAATAGGATAATGGCTAGAGAATAAAGAAGTAGAAACAGGAAATTATTATTTTTCTATAACTACTTTATTTTTATTTATTTTTTATAAGAAAAAAAGGAACTTCTAGTAAACCATTATGGATCACCTCCATAAATAATAAAATATTGAGGAAAAGTTCATTATAAATTTATCCAACTGATTAAATTACTTATTTCTAGAAAAAAGATGAAATATTAAAACTAAAATAATGCTTCTAGAGACCAATAAATATCGGTGTGGAAAGATATCGTAGCTATAATTTGGGGAGTTCTTAAAATAATCGGTCCAACCAAAAACCAACACATTCTGTTCATTAAAATATTAAAAAAAGCAAAAAAAAAAAAAAAGTTCAGAATATTTAATTTGTATTATGTTCAGAAAAAAACTATTAATAATCACTTCTGTATTACAACTCAAAATGGGGCTTGAATTAAGTAGATACATTTGGTTATTTTCCTTATAAGGAGCTTTTGGATATCAGCTAGACATAAATAATAACCTCGGGTTCGAAATCTTTGAAAATAATTATAATAAATTTAAATTTAATAGATCATATATAAACATCGCATTAATGTTAGATAGTCATTTATAATGATATCGTTAAAAATATAAATAAAAAGTATTTTGATAGTCACTTAAACATAAGCTTATCTCTTTTAAATATGTATACATGAATTTAGATATTTCTTGAAAGGGAAAAGACTCAAATATGCCATTAAGCTTTTAGAAAAGGCTTATTTATGCCATTAGTTAAAAGTTTGGCTCATTTATGTCATTACTGTTAAAGAAAAGGCTCATTCATGCCATTATTTTTTAACAATGGTTTTGCAAAATCATTTTCAACACGTGGACAATTATAATTCGATCACGTCATCAATTTTTTTAATAATTTTTTTTTAAAAAAAATAATTCAATTTTTATTCAGAATTTGATTTTTTAATTTAAAAAATTGATGACATGGCCAATTATAATTCGGCCATGTCATCAATTTTTTACATAAAAAAATTATTCAATTTTTTTTCAGAATTATGATTTTTTTTTATTTAAAAAATTGATGATATGGCCGAATTACAATTGATTACGTGTCAAAAATGATTTTGTAAAATCACTATTAAAAAATAATGGCATGAATGAGCCTTTTCTTGAACGGTAATGACATATATGAGCCAAACTTTTAACGAACAGCATAAATGAGCATTTTCTGAAAGTTCGATGACATATTTAAGTCTTTTCCCTTCTTGAAATAATGAAATCAATAAAAAAATATAGATAGATATAATCATATTTTTTTAAAATAAGATCGTAATTTAGAATAGTTCCACAAATATTGAAAATATCAAACTTAAATCAATGAGTTTAGTGCTTCCAAATTTAATTCTTTCTATGTAGAGCAAGAAGTTAAAAGGATACGAGCGATGGAGACGTCATTGATTACGTGAATTTCAAAATGGAATGATCTAGAAACTGGATTATTATACAATTGTTGGAAATAGAAACAAAAAGGTAGCAACTTGGCTAAATATAGAAAGAAAAATAATTCTACTTCCTTCGTTTTTGTTTTGCATAATTTATTTTTTCTCTATTTTAAAAAATATTGTAAAAATAATTTTTTAACTTTCATCTAACATATTTAAGCTCATAAAATTAAAAAATATTTTATTATTTTATTATCGTTAATTTAAAACACAATATCAGAAGTCATTTTTATCTTTTAAACTCCGTACCAAGTAAAATCTAGAGAAACAATAAATAATCATAAAAATAGCGAAATAAGGTTTTTTTCCGGTTAGATGTTCATCAAATATTCATACTGGATCTCAAATAAATCAAACTTAGCGCATTATAATATCTATTTATAGAGACGACGCTTTCTATAAAAAAAAATCAATTTAAAATCTCGAATTAAAAATAAAAAATTTCTTAATTATTTCATCACAATCATGTTAATGTAAAAAATAAAAATGAAAAAATGAATCGAGTTTTGCTAAATACAGAATCACTTCTATTAGATAGCATTTTAATTTAACATGAAATTTTTTGATATAAATCTAAATGTAATTGACTTTCAACATAAAATATTAAATATCTCGTAAAAAGATGGAAGAAAATGGAAAGCGATATCTGCATTAAATAATATATATCCCACATGATCTTCATACGCCCCTTTTCACCACAGAAGGAGAATATCTTCCTTCTATGGTTAGATATTTTATTTTTTATAACACGTGATTCCTTGTTTTTAATGCTTACATTCTAAAACTTTTGTTATAAATAAGTATTACCAACTATTATTATTATTATTATTTAATCTATTATTCATATAAATTAAATGGATTGTTTATTCTTATTACTTTCGGAGAATTTTCACATCTTTTATTTTATCGATAATTTGAATATATAATTTTTAAATTAAAAATAAAATATATTGTATTTATAATCTGAGCAACTCTCTCACGTTAATTAAATAGACTGAAACTCCAAAGAAGATTTAACACAAAACAACACAACTTCTAGCTCCATCCTCTGACACATGATGTTGTGGTCTGCTTTGTCCAATTATATTTTTGTACACACATAAACCACTGTTATATTATAAAGTATTTTATATATACATACATATATAGAATTGGTCCTGACCATTAATATATCTCTGTGAAGCTAGATAGAATTCATATGGTCAACAATATGCACTTGAATTTTTGCAGAGTTGCAAATTTCACATCACGCCAATTTTTGATAAGTTGTTAGTTGTTGTGGTGGGCCTTGTTGTGGCCACAAAATATATGATACATAAACAAGCAAATTTATACCTTAATAATTAGTAGCAGCATTTTCTAGCTGGGGCCTTACATAGAAACGAAGATTTTTATTATTTTTACCACAAAAATTTAAGAGTTTTTAATTAAGAAATTGAATAAACACGAGTTGGTATATATGAGGTATAAGAGGGTTCACTTAAGCGAAAATATTTATTATATTCTATTTTTTTAAACAAAAATACTGACTTCGTTATTGGATTTCAAACTATTTATCTGTGTTACTTTTATTTATTATTTGTATCTTTCTTAAATGACTGATTAATGACCATATGACTACTTGGAATAGTAAGTCATATTCAAACAAAAGATTACTAATACATTTTTAATTCTTTGAGATGTCGAGAAAATTAAGACAAATATTTGGATTCAAGCGCGGCAAATAAAGGAAGTGAGAGGAAATGATATTTTTCCCATTTGTGAAGTATGAAAAAATACATTGTATAACATATGGAAAAAATACTATTTATATGATTAAATTTATAAATATATAATGTTAAACCCTTTTAGCTTCTGTAAGCATTTACTACATAGTTCAAAACTGTTTATGAAAATTTAGACTTCAATTTTTTCATAGCCGGAGATCTTGGGAGCATAGTCGCGGCCAGCACTAAAATTAAACACATAACATGAATATATTGACTTAATATAAAAATTCTAAATTACACACATAACATGAATATATTGACTTAATATAAAAATTCTTTGCGGGTAAGTTTTACACTTTTAAAAGTTTTTAAAAGGGACAAAGAATGCCGCGAATTATGTTCGATTCGTATAAAATGTGATCCTCCTCACTGGGTATGTGTCATCCCATCCTTCACCCTACCACGTCACGCGTCTTCCCTTTTTCATCTTTTCCTCGAATCATTTTTGTATGCCTTTGCCTCCGCTCATTTGTTATATTATATACTAATATTCTTATTAATAGCATATATTATTTTTATTAATCCACCCTACTAAACAATTTCTACTCCTTTAATTCCTCTCACTACATCTTTTCCATTTAATGCAACTCCGCTCCATAAAATGTATTCTTTTCGCCACTCTATTTTTAAAAAAAATTATTAAAATTATTTTTCTAATACAACCGAGAAATTATATAAAAATAATGCATCAATGGAGTAATAACTAAGGATAATTAGTCAAACAGGCAAATATAAGTAGGAGTTAGTATGCCCTTTTCTTAAAGTAGGGCATAAAATAAACTAAAAGGCACATACTTTTCTTAGATGGATAGGATCATGAATTAAATACATTATATTATTAAAATTGGAGATTTAATATGATATGACAAGTTGTACATGCACCTTATATATTTTTAAAATTAAAAAGCAATAGATGAATGATTTTGTTGTCTTAAAAAGAACAAAAGTAACTTACATAAAATATCCCATAAATGGGTAGAGTATTTACTTTTGAATCATTCAGATTTTTAACCTTGTCAATGAATGTGTAGTGTGTAGTGCATGCGAAATATCAAAAAAGTTGATTAGACAAATCATATGTTATAAAGTATCAAATTACTTAAATAATACAGGTAACATGGAAGATATTCTGAAAGAGCCACAAAAAAGATGTACTAATTTAATTAATTAAAGAGACGTTTTATTACGCAACTAAACAGCACCCACAATTAAACTACTTGTTCCTTAGAATTCAAAAGTCTAGAAAAGGTTCTGTTCTGCCTAATTTACCATCAAATAAACAAGTTAATTCCTCTCCAGCCCCACAAAAATCAAACACCAAAAGAGAGGAGGCGGAGGGACCTCTTCTGTATTTTTGCTTAAAACTAATTAAACTAACAGGTGCCATTGAAGTTGACATTAGTAACATTTTTGCGTTTTGATGCAGCCCTTGGGCTGCAACCTGAATCGCGTGCCCTCTTCTTTGCCGTTGGAGTTTCATCAGCCATCATCTTTGCTAAATCTCCACCAAACATATCCACAAATGTCTTCTGCAAATCCTCTAGACTCTCCTCCTTCACCATTTAATTACTATAAATACATACATTATTTCAAATGAATTCTACACGCTCAAAAATCATGGAGTAGTAGAACTCATTAAAAATATCTTACCGCTGCTCCAACGTTTTGATCCATTCTGTTCATCAGATCGTGCAGGAAATCACCCATTCCCTGCATACAAATAAATTGTATTAGTGTTCTAGTACCTAGACGTTGATAATTGAAGGCTAAAACTCGCGAAAATGTAATAGTTGAATTTTTTTATTATTGGGGTCTGCGGATGGGTGACAGGATATGACACAACTTTGGGTTACTGAGAACATAACCATAAACCTAGATAGGAAGCAGTGGAAGACGGGTCGAAAGGTAGTAGGTAGCGTAGTATTGTGTTATTGTAGTTCTTTGCTTTTTATTTATTTCTATCATTTGTAATTGTATTATGCTAGAATGTTGTAAATAATATTTCGATTATCACATGATTTTAGTGTTGATTTGGCTACTTCTTGCACTGTTCTTCACTGGGTAGCTGTTGTTGCATCTTGTTTAACATAATTGGAATACTCAGTCGAATTGCAATTGAAAAAATCAGGAGAGATAAATTTCGAATTGTAATATCATAATCACTAAAAATTAGTAGTAATTCTGAATTGCAAAATCACGATCAGAAGAAGCAATGGCGGAGGTAGGTAGAGGTTGGTGGATTCTTCGAACCCATTAGGTTTTCGTAAACCCTATAATTTTACTAGAAAATTAAATAATAACTGGTAAACTCCTAGCAAAATTGATTGATAATAAAAGTCCAAACTCCTAATACGGGTCTCTTTATCGGGAAGGATGTTTCGCAGTTGTGGAACTAGTAAAAATTAGTATTAATTCTGAATTGCTAAATCACGATCAGAAGGATGTTCCGCAGTTATAGAACTAGTGAGAAATTGCAGAAGCAGTTTCAGTAGTTATAAGATTACTTTCTGAAAAAAAAATGAAAAAAAATTACGTACTTCGTCTTCCTCGAGCATATCAAGGAAACCGGCGTCGTACATTGACCTCTTGTCTTGATCGGAGAGAACTGCCAATACAAATAAAGGACAACTAACCACCGTCAATTCCTCACCGTCAATTCCTCTTCAAAAGGACATTTTTTCAACAAGTAAAATAAGACAGGTAAAAAGTGAAGAATTGTAACCTGAATAAGCCTCTTGGATTTTCTGAAATCGGAGTTTCGCTTCTCCGGCCACCGCTGGATTCTTCGCCCACCTATCCGGGTGCCATTTCTTCACAAATTACCCAAAATTCACGCTGATGTTATCATACTCACACATACACTTTTATACTATACATTTGTACAAAAAGTTGAGTAATACTAATTTTTTGATAAAAAATTATAATTACATAACGTGAAGAAACTATAGCGTACCAGAGCTAGTTTCCGATAAGCTGAGCGAATATCGGAGCAGGAGGCATCATTGCGTATCCCTAGAACTGAATAATAACAAGATCCGGCTGATCCTCCTTCTCGATCCATAACCGTTTTTTGTTATGAGCCAAAATCCCAAAAAATTGTTGCGAAAACTGAAACTGTACCTAAATTGACGGGTACAGAGTAGAGAAAAAAAGTTATTAATTCAATTAAACCATAGATAAATGCAGTTACGAACCAGAGAGAAACTGGAGCAATAATTTTGTTAATTTGGAGAGGAAAAATAAAAGATGGAAACACAATATGTAACGTGGAGAAGATGATTTTGTAAGGTTTGTGTTAAAGGACAGATGAAAATATCTAAGCAAGAAAAAAGATTGTGACGACAAGAAGAAGGTTCGAGAGAGAAAAGATATTTTATTGAGGAGAGTTTTCGAATTAGGCTCGACGGTTTGTAGAATTTACAATGGGTGCCATTGGATCCGATAAACTAGTTGTCCTTCCTGGATCATGATGTAATACGTGTCCCAGTTATGGTTTTGGGTTGTCTTTAAATTGAGCAGGAAAGATTAGTGAACTCATTTAACACAATACAATAATAACAATAATATATTTCGGAAAATTTTATATCTATTGGAAAAGAGTAGAGTATACATAAATATTGTTACAATTTCGGAGAGATTTTAACTCATGTAACAATATTTATCATTAAAATTTTATTTTCATAATTCGATAGGTTATTTTAATTCCATCAAGTGTATTGGTATGAAATCTGCGTTCTACCAACAAAAATCATACGTAAATCTTATAGAGCAAAAATATTAGAGATTTATGTAAACAGGAGGTGTTGAACGTACTAAGGAAGTTCTTCTTGCATGGGACGATCTGTGCATAACTAGGATAACAAGAGATTTTAACATACTAGATATCACTATGGAAATATCGCTCCAATCATTTAATTAATGTTTTGCTTTCGTAAAGTGATAGGTTATTCTTACTTCAAGTGTATTGGTCTCAAATTTGTGTAAAAACCAACAAAAATCATACATAAAACTTATAGAGCAAAAATATTAGAGATTTATGTGGACAGGATGTGTTGAACGTACTGATGAGGTTCTTCTTACATCGGACAACGTGTGCATGCATTAGACAACATGAGATCTTAATATACGAAATATTACTATAAAAATAGGGTTGCAATCATTAAATTGTTATGGAATGAAGGACACCTTATGGGTGAAACGAGTTCATTGCTATTATATAGAAAACATGATAGTTGAGACTATACATCCTCTCAAACTTCATTGATGATACAAAAGATACTGAAGACAAAGGAGTACCTACAAACATTAGGGTTTCAAGAAACATAGCTGACAAACATGCAACGATACTCCATAAAAAAAGCTACACACTCAATGATGGTTGATTTTCAAAAGTTTCCGTGCAAAGGATCATTTGCAACAGTTTTAGAGCACCTGATAGATATTCATAACAAAATAAACTATACTGAATATGCTACAAATCAAGGATAGGTCAATGAAAAAAAGTGTCACAAATAACCAACAATATATCTTATGTAGTGGGGTTATTAAGTCGAGTAAACATCTCATTTTCACAAATGACTACTCAAAAAACATATTGTTGTGTTGACAATGTATGACTAGACCAACTAGCACTTGACAAGAGAAGCTGAAGTGGGCCAACAAAAATGCATGAGCAAAAGAAGTGTCTGTCACTATCTTTCGGATGAGCATTACAGGATCGTTCAGGCTAAGTCCAGTGTCCAGAGGCCATACATAACAATCAAAAGAAAGTACAAAAGATTTTTCATAAAAAATCTTCGAAGCCTAAGCTTACAAACAAATTAGTAATGATTAGATTACTTTCTCTAGTGCGAGTTTGTTTTCTTAGAAACGTTAAGTTTACAAACAAACTAGTAGGGTTAGACTACTTTCTTTAGTGCTAGTCTGTTTTCTTAGAAATGTTGTCCTTGAACTAATTGTTGTTAGTTGTGTTCACTGTTTAATTGTCACACCAATATAGAATTATATTAAATGTAGAATACGTTTAATTATGATTAAAAAAAACGTGTTCAATAAATTTAAATTTATTTAATTATTAATTATATTATTTAATTATGAAAAAAACTTTAATTTTTTGTTTAATAATTTTCCTTTACAGCTTCATAAATTTTACTAGATTTTAGGAAAGTAAGTACATATTACAATGAAAACAGTAGGAAAATATACCTTCTTCTTCTTTTTTGTGCTGGGTGTTTCTATCAAACCCCCTTCTATATTTGCATTTGATGATCAAGCTCTGCCTAAGAAAAATTTGCTCGCCTCTATTTTTTGAGCTGGGGTTCCTTTTTTTTGTTATAATATGTATTACTATTATTATGCAGAATAATGTCAAACTCAAAGTCAAAAACATCAATTCGTTATTTTGTTGGTATAGAGCCGTCAAAATGGGCTTAGCCAATGGACAATTCAATCCAATTCGTTATTGAGGTAGGGTTGAATAAGATTTTTAAGCCATTTAAAATCAGGGCTTATAAGTTCAGTCCATATAAGCCCTTGAGACTCAATCTGAGTCACGTCGAATTGGCCCATGGGCCAATTTAGGGGTAACTTGCGGAAACTTCTCTTGTGTATGAGCTAATTACTTAAAGGCACACTATATTGTAAAATTACAAATCTTATTAAATTTTAGTACGTCCAGATTTATGTATCTTGGGATACATAGACTCAAAATTAGATAATTTGTTCCATATACACTCTATCTCTATGAATGTATATGTATATAGGATACATAGATAAATTTTCTGCCCTTGCCTCCCTTCCATCTTACTCGTCACTATCTTATCTCACGTATCTGGGATGCATCCACAATACATATATCTAGTATCCTAGATACATGTTAATTACATTAGATCATTTTAAAATATTACTGAAACAACACCATTATTTTCATATTTGGTTTCATGTAAAAGATGTTATAGAATTTTAAGTTTGAAAAGAAAAGGGTCAAAATTACCCCTCTACTTTGTTTTATTGGTTGACTTTACTCCTGCCGTTAAAAGCAAGTTATTTTTATCTTTGTCGTCAATAAACTTAATAAATATATCCCTCCTTGGATGAAAATCACAAATCAATTAAAATTACCCAATTTTACTTATATTACCCAATTTTAATCCGACCCACTTAATAACATAGCCCAATTCTTTTATCCCAAGACGAAATGATCTGGTGAACCCTATATTTATATGTGTTTGTATTGTGAATCCTTCTACTTGCTCCTTTGTCGTCTGAACCCTGAACTCATCAAAACACAATATTTTACAACTATTTTTGACTTGGCATCCTATGTGGCAGTTAATATCAAAGAATGTGTGACACAAATTTATTAGGAGCGTGAGACTCTGGAAAAAGGGTCTAAAAGTAACATTAGAGCTTCATAAAGCCATCATCTTCTTATTTATATCTAACACCATTGTTGGACTAAATTTGACATTTTCTTGGCCTGTTTTTCAATCTTTTCCCTCCAAATTTCTTCAGCCCACCCAACCCATCACCACACAATAAAATTGAAAAAATATAAAAAATCAAAAACTCCTTCCTCAGCCCACCCAACCCGTCGCCACCCCCGTCCCTTCTTTCTTCTTATTCTTCTTCCGCTCAACCCCACCTTTTTTCTCTTCTTTTTAACCCCAGACCCCCACTCACCCACCACCACCCATATCCCTTTTCTTTTCTTCCTATTTGACATATACACTATAATCATAATCATAATAAAAAGTTTTTGTTAAAAAATATCACATTCACTTTTTTTGAAACTTAATTTGTCAAGGTCTATTGTTTGAATTTACTTAGGGAAAATGCACAAGTACCCCCAACGTTTGCCTGAAGTCAGAGATACACTTATACTATACTAATGTCCTATTAGCCTCTTGAACTTATTTTATAAATAATTTTCTACCCCTTTTCGGCGTACGTGGCACTGTGTTGACATTTTTTTTAAGCTAGTGTCACGTAAGATGAAAAAGGGTAAAAATTTATTTATAAAATAAGTTTAGGGGGTAATAGGACCTTAGTATAGTATAAGTGTGTCTATGAAATTTCAGGCATAGGTTAAGGGGGGTATTTATGCATTTTTCCGATTTACTTATAAACATATTATTATTTTTCATTCTGAAGTTTTCATGATATACCTTTTAACGAATCTAAATAAATAGAACCAAAAGAATGTGTAAGAGCTAATTATAATCTATCACATTTTATCGTTGAGAAAAAATTTGAGCGTGAGGAAGACAAAAATAGTGATTTTTATTTTTTGGGTGTAGGGTAGAAGGTGGGGAGGAAGAAGATAAAGTGGGAATATGAAAAATGAGTATAATGAGAGAGAAAAATTTGCACCTTTTTAAAAAATATTATTTGTTTTTAAATATTTAATTTATGATGTGTCATTGAAAAATAATAACAATACTGATGTTTCATTAAAAATGATGTGGAATTTCATGTGTAAATGAGTGTAATACACGCATACATATATGATGAGAAATGAGTTTGAAATATTGTGTTTGAATGAATTTAAGGGTTTAGTTGACAAAGTCAAAAATACAAGGGTCCAACTTACAACGAAGTTAAATACGAGGGTCTCTCAGGTTATTCCCGCCTTATCCAAATCAACTTTGTTTTCCCCACCATCACCACCAAACAGGGGCGGACCCACATTGGGTCCAGGGTGTTCACCCGAACACCCTCGGCAAAAAAATACACGATATATATAAGATAAATTTTATGTATTTTTGTAGATGTATATATTTTGAACCCCCTCAATAATAATTAAAAATAGATGGCTCAATGGTAAGACTCCTGAATATTAAGTTGCATGCTCCAGGTTCGAAAATCCTGGTTCGAATCCCATCAACAACATTTTTATTTTCTGAACCTCCTGAACGAAAATCCTGGGTCCGCCAAAGCCACCACTCTCTTCGAGATTTGCTTCACCACCACCTCTCCCACTCAATTCGTTGAAAAATGTTTGGCCACCGTGTCGGCGGTCATTAACAAAATTCTTGCGGTCACTAGATTATTAAAATATTGACGTGTTACAACAAAAAAATTGTGGCAGTTAGTAAGACAATGATAATATCATACTTAATATTATTTATCGTTAGAATAATGTTCATGGTCAAATACATAATAATATTATAGTATTTATTTAACTAATTAAGTTCATTCACTAATCAAAATATGTTACCATAAAAATTGGGAGAGTTGGTGGTGGGGAAGGAGATCTCGGAGAGAGTGATGGCTTTGGTGGTGGTGATAGGAAAAACAAAGTTGATTTGGGTAGAAGAAATGAGTTATATTATTGAGTGGATCGGGTCGGGTTAAAATTGGGTAATAATTTTAATTGATTTGAGATTTTCCATCCAAGGAGGGGTATATTTGTTCAGTTTATTGACGGTGGTCGGTAGGGTTAAAAATAACTTGTTTCTAAGAGTAAAGTCAACCAATAAAACTAAGTTGAGGGGTAATTTTGACCCTTTTCCCAACAAAAAATTGAGGAAAAAAAAGGGCTAGCCGCCCAGCCATGGCCCTTCTAGGGTTGGTTGGGTTGACCATTTCTTTTCAAATGAAGGTTGATCTGCCTTAGCCCATTAAATTCCCTGGCTGGCCCACAACGTTTGGGCCTGGTGGGGCTGGGCTGGCCCGGCGCAAGGGGTGGGGTGGGGTGGGGAGTGCAGGAGAAGGAGAATACAAGATGAGGAATCGAAACTTCACTAATAAGATGAAAGTTGAAATAGTCAACCAACCAAGCTACTAAGATTTCCGACAAGCAGATAATGTACAACTATATATTTATATAGCATAAGTGTAATGACAGAAAAAAAATGTACAATGGAGCCAGATGAGTTCCAAGGATACAGCTGACAACAATTGACATAGCATCTCTTAATTATAAACTAATAAGTAAGGTAATAATATTACTTCCTGTACAAGCACCATCCATTACATCTGATGCAGAAAAACACAAGAAAACTACTAGTCTATTTACTAAAGAGGTAGCACTAAACTCCTCCAAGGACAATGGCAATCATGGCATTTGCGGTAGCATAACATTTGATATCTTGCCACTGTTTCTGCAAGAAAATTTATCCTACATGCACCTTCATCCTGACAAAAACCTTTACTATATGTACAATTTACTCACATATATACTATGGATGCTATATGTAATGGACATATATATTTATGTTTCAAAGTACCAAAGAGTTCAAAGAATAGGCTGAGAGACGGAGGTGAAGTTTGCTGGTTATATCTCGAACAAACTTCAGATATCTACTTGTAAAAGCCTTTCCAATCTTCAAATAGCTATTTTCGCTTAACCAATGTTTTCCATTTCAGGACAGCACGGATTGTGCACCATATCGCTCTAGGATTTCCACGTCTTGTGATGTGAAAGCCAATATTAGGAGACACCGGCTGAACACTTGAACTCGCTAACAATCCATTCTCTTGCCACACTGGTGTCTCAAACTGATAATTGTTGTTGGGAGGTAGATAATCGGTCATCCCTAGTGAATCCAATGAACCATTGGAACCCCAATCATAATCACCAGGGTAGACACTGGAGCAGGGTTCACCAACCAAGAAACTGCTTGCCAAGGTCGAATTAAATGCTTGTATTCCATGAAAGCTTTCAGGCATGGACACTGCAGTTGGACTATCCTGTTGAGCTGTGTAGGCTAGCGGTGATGAAATTGTGGCATGATCAGAGTTGCTCTGGAACTCCACTTGACCTGCAGAACACATTTCCTCAGTCATAAAATCATTACTCAGGCAAAAAAGAGGAATACCAAAAAAGTTTGGTCCAAAGAGCCTTTCCAAGAGGAACTACTGCCTGGAATGGGATGGTAAGTGAATGCAGGTCTTTACGTTATAAGACTCCCGCCGTTTCAATTTGTTGTCTTTACTTCTCTTTTTAGTCTGTTTTAGAAAAATGTCTCTTTACTTCTGTGGCAACTCTTTAATTTCAATTTTCCCACATGGCATGTTTAAGACACAAGATTATAGGACTTGGTACATGCATTCAACATATTTCAAATTTCATACCACAAGATCTAAGTCTTCTTTAGTTTCTTGAACTCCGTGCCAAGTCAAAACCAGACAATCAGATTGAAACGGAGGGAGTACTATTTACATGGTTTAGACACTCAAAGAAGTTCAATATTAGCTCTAAAGAAGTGAAAATATTTTCAAGAACACAACTAAGTTATGCAGAATCAGATGTATCAAAGCATACTCTTGCCATAACCTCCCCACCCCACGACAATAAGATTTAAAGAAACACAAAATAAAAGAAAATGGAAAAATAAATGGTAAAAAGAGGCATATGACCTGCAGGAGAAGATTGATGGTTCATACCTTGTTCATCTGAGTAGTTCATATTCTGTTGGCTTGAACTAGGAATATGAGTAAGGCCATTCTGCAGATTGGATGTAAGGACTGCTTGGCCAATCAAAGAATGGTCCTCAAGGGGAGCTAGACAATTCAAATTTTTATAAACACTACGCTTAAAGTCTTCCACCATCCGCTGGCAGTTATAAGAATATCATCAGCTTCTTAACTCTTACAGTAAGGAATTAAATGAGTATCTATGTGTGATAGAGTACAGACCTTCTGAAATACATCTAATTTGTCAATGGACTGGAAATTTTGTCCATCAAGAATTGCACCTACAAGCTCATAGATGCAGTTGAACAGAAGTACAATACTTTCTCCGGCGTTGTATACGTACCACTCGCTGTTGTCTAACGGACAAGTGCTCACGTGTTCAGTTATTTTCTCCCATATGTTGTTCCCACAAGCCAGCATCTATAATTTAGATGACACCAAAAGCAAACGTTATATATAAAAGGCCGACCTTCAGACGAAAGATAACATTCTAAATGTAATTAAGGATGACCTTACCTTACGTAAAAGAGATGGGTTGGTGACAAACAGCCGTAGGAACTCTTTCACACATGATATTCCTTCCTTACTCAACCGTTTGTGTGATGCACCATCTTTGGCGATCTTTTTCAACCGCCAGATTTCATCATCTAAAGTGGGAGGGTAATGCTTCTTATAAGCTAAACCAAAGGAATAAGAAAATAAAACAATGTCAGTACGATATATTACATCAAAATAATATGCGCAAAGACTGGAAATCAGTTGTACTACGAGCAACATCTCCACAAAATGGATCAAATCCGCATGAGGAAAGTAGAAGTGGATAATATAGCAAACTGAAACAAACTGTCCTCTTCTTCCGCTTTGCAGGGTGTTATTAACAGGTTAATGGAGATAAGGGCAGGTAAAAAGAACTTACCCTCCCCACGATGATCTCTCACAGTAAAGGGCTTGCTAACTCCTTCTCTGACCCTAAATTCACCAGAACGGTTATTTAATTTCAATCCCAACCTAAAGGTCCTGCTCTTTATCCAGCTTGAATTGTCAGTGAAGCTGAGATCACCCAGATATCCCACACCATCCCTTAGCTGAATGATTAAATCTCCAGTCAATAATGGACGTTTTCCTTCTCTTGCACGAATAACCATTTTGCTGAACTCTTCCTCACTCCAGTCTTCTAGATCGTTGGGATTAAATTCCCCATTAAGCACAACAACATCTACTTTTGCCGAAGATAATGGTCCAGATGTTATTCTCTGGTTGGAACTAGCATCATACAAGAGAACTTTAATGGGCCTATTTTCCATGGATACTTTACTGCCCGTGAAAAGGGAAGAAGGAAATAAATCGTCAAAAAGTAACTGAATAGCCCTAGATTGAGAAGTCTCGTCATCATTAAGTGAGGATCTGCAACAACCAAAAGAAATCCCTTTGTAAATCATTTTATACCAATATCAACCAACACATTCATGACGATGCTTAGAGAATGGTTAGTTTATAGTTAAGAAACAACATAATTCCTCATTGTGCAAGAACTGACCTCAGGGTAGATTGAAGTGTTTGCTCAATCTCTTCACGCACCTATCACCATTTAAGAAAACCAAGGATGATAAACATGGAAACTTTAACACAAGACAAATCAAAGTAAAATTAAATAAAACAAATAACACTTCTCTCTGTCCAATAGTAATTGAACAAGGACTAAATCATATATCACTAATAACACAATTCGATAACAATCCTCCAATCAAGATCAATCAGATGAAAGGAAAGATCACCAAGATGGAGAAGTAAACGATGAAGAAAGTCCGAGATACACACTACAGATATTCAATGACTGGCAAAACGGATTAAGAAAAGGTAAAGAACACTTCGGATAGCAAGCAAACTGAGAAAACCTTGTAACTTATCAATACGCAGACAAAACTTACAGAAATGTAAAACGCAACTTGATGTTAACAAATGTGAAGATATCTTGTCAAATGTCAAGGAAAACTAGGCTTTAACCCGATAATCACTAACCAAATAAACTTTTCCAATCAAAAAAGGGGCACATGAGGTTTTCAAAATTTAATGAATTCTGTCCCTTTGCACGATCTTGAAGACTAAATTGTATTTCTCCTACAAACAGAAAGATACAATACTAGTATTTTTCTTGCTTAGCAAGTAGAATCTTACCCAGCTTCGGATTAAGGGTTCCAGCCTTCGTGCAAGTTCTTGTGGAGAAGAGTAACTCCTTAACCCTGAAAAAAACCTGTGAAAAAAACCCACCAATCAGAACAATGCAACCCAAATTCACAAAAAAAAACAGAGGAAAGACAGAAACTTTAATCAACATACGCATTAGAAGTATGTTGGCGCTTAGATTCCCTAGGTGGAAACTCAGAGTTTTCATCACTATCCTGATTGATATTCCGTTTCAGTACCATCAAAGTCCAATTTGGGAGTGATACCAATAGTCCTGCACAATTTGATAGAAGGTAACGTTCAACTGCTAACAGCTATAGTCTTATATAGAAAAATAATGACCCCCAAATTAGCAGGAAACAGGTAGGAAGCTTCATATATATACAATTAATTTATATTGTCAAACACAAAGGGTGTGTAGCTCTCTTAGACATTAACACAAACACATTGTGGGTGCTATGTGTGGTTGTGTTTATTATTCAAAATTCAAACTGAAAGACTTACTTGTTTAAGTCAATGTCGTCTTCTGCATTAAAGGAAGAGAATCTTGAATAAAATATTATTGTTTTTTCTGATTAATCAAATCCACAACTTGGAACAATGGGGCTTTCAAGATTTGAAGAATGAAAAATCCAAGAAAATAACCGGAATTGTAGATTACCTACCGCGTGAACTCAGAAAAATATAAGGAAAGTTCAGTTACAAAGAATATAAAGAATCTAATCAACCCAAACTTTGTGGAACTGCGGCTACACACATAATCAATGCACGCGTATTTGCGACTCCTCCTTATATATTACTCTCTCCCACCAATAATTATCCACTTTATGAAATCAATAAATATCCTGATCTTAAAAACGGTTTTGCCAATTTATTAAATTCAAATATGAACTTTTAGAAATGCTCGTTTATGTCATCGGTTAAAAGTTTGGTTCATTTATGTCATTATCGTTAATGAAAAGGTTCATTCATGTCATTATTATTTAACGGTGATTTTGCAAAACCATTTTTGACACATGACCGAATTATAATTGGCCACGTCATCAAATTTTTTAATCAAAAAAATAAAAATAAAAATCATTTTTTATTCAGAATTTTATTTTTTTATTAAAAAAATTGACGACGTGGCCAATTATAATTCGGTTACATCATCAATTTATTTAATAAAATAAATCAAAAAAAAGTTAATTCAATTTATTTTTCGTAATTATGATTTTTTTATTAAAATATTTGATGACGTGATCGAATTAATTAGCCACGTATCAAAAATGGTTTTGCAAAACCATCGTTAAAAAATAATGGCATGATGAGCCTTTTCTTTAACGATAATGGCATAAATCAGCCAAACTTTTAACTAATGACATAAATAAGTCTTTTTAAAAGTTTGATAACATATTTGAACATTTTTCATTTATTAAATTGCAAATAGAGAAAAGCCAACATGGAGACTTGGGTCGGGGCCGCAGCTAATTAAGAGAGTCAAGTCATTTAGAGCGAGACAAAATGGAGGAACACAGATGGTCTGATATCCAAGCTGATACTTATTATTTTATTATTAGGTGTATATCTCGAAATGAGAGGGAATAGAATAGAAAGAATGTTAAGCCTAGCGCTACTGAGTGGTCTTTTTAGGGATAGGCTTGTGTTAATTCTTAATTTATTCTTATTATTAATTATAATAATTTTTCAATTATTTTTTAAAAAAAGTTATATTTATTATATTCAAATAATGATATAATAAAATTATTCATTTATTTATAATTTATTAAAAGATGTGTAAAATTAATAATAAACAAGTATTGCTAAACAGAAGAAGTGGTTATCCATTTTGTTAAGATATAATGGAGGTATTAGTGTCATAAATAAAAGGTATAATTATAAAAGTAAAATAAAAAATACTTTAATTTTATTTTGAATTTATAGATTAACAAGTAAGTTGATTATAATTTTTAGTTAGATGGATAACTAGTGTGACTTGTGAGAAAAGAAGAGTATTAATTAATATTGTGATAAAATAAGGGTATCTACGTTATTTTTGTTAAATTATACGGTATTAATTTAATAAGATAAAAATATATTTAAAAAATACTTTTTTTTGCATATTCTTTTATAATGGTGTCCAACAATCCAGCTTAATTTGGGTGCATTTTGATTGATTTCACGAAATATTTGTAATCTCCCATCAAGAATCATTTCATTTTATTAACCATCATACCATATTCTTGGCTCAACCTACTTCATTGATAATAAGTCACGCCCTTGTGTTAAATGACTTTTAGTTGAATGTTATTACGAACATTGTGTTGGATGCTTTAAAAAAATTTAAATATTGATAATAATTTTTTAAAAAATATTTAAAGTTGCTACGTCATTAAATAGTAAATAAAATTATTAGAAAATTAACCTAGTAAAATTGGATGACCAAACGAATTAATCTTTAAATTAAATTTAAAAAATGAAAATTAAGTGAGATCTTGATGACCACAAACTGACTATTCGGACATTCATTTTGCATAGACATATATGCATATATGGTTATAAACAAGTCATATTTTAACGAATTTTTTTTGTAATTACATAGTTCAAATAAGAAATAACTAATGAAATGGATATGAATTTATTATTTTAAAATTTTTATTTCATACATCAGCCATTATGAGCGTCTATTAATAATTATAACCATACATAAGAAACCCATGATCATACATTAATAATGCATATTATGCAAGTCCTTCTATATTTGAATTTTGATCTAAAACATCATAGTTTCTTAAATTTTGAGATGGAAAAATTAGATAAAACGAACGCGTTTGGTAATGAGGACAACCAAACAGCGTGAAAGAGACTAACATATTTGAACCCTAACAAAAAAAGTCTTTGATGTAAACTATAAAGTAAATATAATGATTTTTTTTGAAAAAAAAGTATAACAATAAAATCAAAAATAAAAAAGTACTTAGCAGTACTTAATTAAGTGATAAACACAAAAACCAACGCCAATGACAAGACCGGAGATTGGGATGCTTTGTTTTCTTATAAACTGTAGATTGAAAACAACAATAACAATAAAATCTACCGTATATTTTTTTTATTATAATAAACCGAAGATGGAAAAAAGGTAAAATGGATGAAAAACCCTATCTTTATCGGTAAAGACAGAAATGTTATTTTTAATAAACTCTCACTTTAAGATAAACATATTTTTAAAGCAGTTTAGAATAAGGGATATAAAAATCAAAACATCAGTAAAAACAACATAACATGAAATAGAAGTAACACAACATACAACAGAAAGAATAATAATGTCTATAAAATAATGGAATAATCAAAACACATAAAAAAAAAGAAGTCATAATCAAGATCGAATAGTATCAATAATACCAGTGATAGAAAAGGAGGTCCAAATACAACTATTATTTCTTTTTCGCAAGAAATTAGTTGAACACTCAATTGTTAACTACTAACCATCTATCATAATTCTTAATTTTATTTTAGATCATGTTTTTAGTAGGCTCGTTATGTTTTATGTAGTTATTTCATTATAGTGATAAACTAATGTGTGACACAATTAAACCAAGATTGGAATTTTTTGTATTAAAAGCCAAGTGTATCAGCATCATTGTCGACACGACTACACATACACCAAAGGCCAATGAAAGGAACTTTGTCATTGTTTAGTTGAAACTTGAAATAAACCTATTGGAAAGAGACATATGCCCTATTATTTTTGGATTTTGTATTTATTGAGTAAACTTTTTCACCAAGTAACTAGTAATATTTTCTTGGAAATTCAAGGTTTTGCATGTTCTTGGAAGTTGTGTACTTCTCTTTTGTCTGTGTAGAAATATTAACATTGTTTGTTAAATCATATACTTGTATACTTGTTGTTTTTAGTTTAATGGTTCATTTTGATAATTAAGAAAATATATTTTTTATATGTTATATTCTCAGTTAATTACTTTGAAAAAAGATAGAAATTTTTAAAAATCTTAAATTCTTAAATTATTCATTTCATAATTAATATAGATATAATTGTGGACAAAGGGAGTAATAATAGTACTCTACAATCTACTTTTTTTTTCCTGTTTATATGTCGTCCTTATTAAAAATAACAAGTCCTTAATATTTGTCATTTCACAAAATTAATACATAAATTGCATTATTCTTCCTATTTTATCATTGAGAGTGTTATTAGATGGTGTTTGAATTGATATAAAAGTTGATCAAACCTACTTTTAAGTCAAATTTTGACTTTGGAATATTTGACAAATATAAAAATAACTTAAAATAAGTTAGAAAATATTAAACTAAGTTAAAAATAACCTTAAATAAGTTTAAAATGACTTATAATAATTTAAAGACCAAAAATAGGTCTCCCACTACTTTACATTTTTTGACTTAAGATACTATTTTTTTAAAAAACTTGAAAATATAAATTAACCAACATAAGAAAACTAAACAATTAATTAATTTTCACCAATTTGTTTAATTTATCAAAATAAACTAATTTATATTTTTAATTCAAAATTTGATTTCGAAAAATATAAAATTTTAAAAATCAACCTGTGTTTATGATAGTATTTTGTAACTTCCAAGGAGTTTCTTATAAATCTAGTGTCGGTGGTGTTTTCTTCCTCTTTTTATACTTTTTGACTATTTGATGCATGCCGATTATCGTTATAAAAATTAAAGACCTTTCTGCAGTGTGAGTGTTGATAGGAAAAATCACAACAAAAAATAATTTATTTTATTTGAATTTGAAAATTTTAGCATGCGCAATTTTATTTTTATCTTATAGAAATGTTATTTTTTATAGACTTAGTTAAAATATATAAAATAAAGTATATAAGCAAATACAATATCGAAAAGGTCATGCTGAAAATGAAGAAAATAAATAGCAACGATAAAATAATGCAATACTGAAGCAAATAAAACAGTAGGTAATACTACAATCGAAGAAAAAAAAGTAAAAAATATACTCCCTTTTTTCTATTTGTATATCGCTATTTTAGATTTTATGTTCCTTAAGAAACCAAGTAAGTTTACTATTGTATCATTATTTAGTATTCTCTTGAAGTCAAGTTTACAATAATTGAACAGAAATTAATTTATTTTTATTAATTAAACTGACCAATGAACATGAATTAATCATTTAGTTTTTCTATATTAGTTAAAGTCATATTTTCAAGGGTAATAGCTCTCGAGGGTAAAACAGAAAGAATAATGTTATTTATACACTCCCTCTGTTCCAATTTATACGTCGTCCTTGCTAAAAACATATGCTACTTAATATTTGTCATTTCACAAAATCAATGCATAGATGACATTATTCTTCCGATTTTATTCTTGGGAGTTATTGGTCTTAAAATTATGAATCTGACCAACGTATGAAAACTAAATGATTAATTCATGTTCGTTGATCGATTTTATTAATCTAAATAAATTTATCTATATTTATTTATTGAATAATTGACTTTAGGAGAATACTAAATAAGAATATATTGTTAAACTTACGCAATTTTGTTAAATAATGTAAAATTTAAAATAGAACAAAGAGAATATTAATTTTGTGAAATGATAAAAATCTATCTTTAATGAAGACAATCTATTTTTAATGAAGTCAACATGCAACTAAAAATGGACAAAATAATAATAAGAGTATAAAACGTTTCACATATAATATTATCAGAAAAAAATAAATTAATCAAGCACTTTTTCCACTAAACTTTCTAAATATATTTATTCTAATCTAATAATAGTAGTAATATATTGGTAACTTCTCACAAGATTCTCAAGCCTTTCATTAGAAAACTTTTCGTGCGATTTTTCTACTCACCAGTCCTATGCATGGACTTGTTTTAATTTATTTTATTTCATAATTATGTTAGCAAGATATTATGCTATCTTTTGATAAAATTTGAAACAATCATCTCAATTGTAAAAGGTATAGAGTTTATCAGAACCCTATATGATTTTGGATTGTATTTGGTAAAACATGTCACAATAATTTTTATGTAAATAATCTGGTAATTTTTATAGAAAAGAATATTACCATGTAACATTTTACTAGAATAAATAAGTAAATATAACTCTTTTCTGATTATTAACTTTATCCCGCTTATGAAACTAAGCTAGTGGGGTAGGTACGCCCCCCCCCCAAAAGAACAAAAGAGATTTGTAGGACATACTCACTCACATAAGTATACCGTTTGTTTATTGCTTTCTCAATAGAGATTTTTTTCTAAAAAAAAAATTTGATTAAATTGTTGGGTTTTAAAAGGTGTGAATAGAAAATAAAGAGTTACGATTTTTATAAAGAGTTGTGACTTTTAAGAAATGTTGCGATTTTTATGAAAAGTTGTGATTTTTATGAAAAGTTGCGACTTTATGAATTTTTTTTACTTTTATGAAAAATTGTGACTTTTATGAAAGGTGACGACCTTTTCGAAAGATTGTGACTTTTCAAAGGTTTGTGACCTTTTCGGTAAGGCACAATAAGAACCTTTTCGCACTACCCTTTGTTTTCTATAAATTGAGGGATTTCCTTTTATTTTAAACATAGAATTTATGGATTTCTTCTTCAACTACTAAATCTAGTATTCTAAGTTTACTTTACTGTCGTTGAGTGACTCGCTGACACCAGAGTTTTTGGTATCTATACTCTGGTGATTGAGATCATTTTACCCTGGGAGGTCATATTCCAAATTAAACCTCGGATACTAAAGGGGAATAATTTCCTTAAGGGGACACTGTGAGTTCAGTGGACTTGATTTTTTTCGTATTAACTTTTTTTCAGATTATGATACGTGTTTTACAAATTTTAGATTTGTGAATTAATTTCAGTTCTTCTATTCTTTTGTTTTTCACTAGTTCATCAAACTTAGTAACTTCGTGTTTCTGAAAAGTTTGTTGGAATCAGTAAGATTCTTTTGACACATATTAATAACAATTTTTTTAAAGAAAAATATTTCGTATATTTTTTCTAATCTGTTTCTGATTCTAGTTTCGCTACTAGTTTTTATTTTCTTAACTTCGTTGTCTCACAAAGATGTTCAAAGTTTTGCTTTAAGTATGTTTGAAATACAAGATGAACAACAAGAATGATTATAAATAGATCAAATAATTCTATAATCAAGAAAGAAATTGCCAAGCAAGTAAAATTGTATTTGACTAGTCTTATAATCCTATAAGTGCTGACAAACATTTATGTAAAATATGACGGTTGGTTTCTTGATTTCTTATCATATTGCATATCGTTAAGTTAGTGCGATCATTTTAAATAAATACAAAATTCTTTATAATAAAATTACAATGATAACGAAAATCTCTATGTTAAAATAGATCATAATTTATCTATTTAAAAAAGGACGAATTATGAAACAACTTTTTCTTTTTTTTATATAATGTCATTGTACTCTTTTATCTAATTGTTGCTTTTGGTGTATTTTTTATTACGCTTTTCATGATTCGATTTGAATCAGTTATTAGTTAAGATTAAAATCAATCGATTTAAATTGGTTTTTAAATTCTTAAACCAAATAAAAAAATATCCGTCGATTTAGTTCGATTTCTTTGTTTTTTTTTATTTGAAAATAACAAGTTTGTTGAGGACATACACATTTCAATCGACACAAAACTCAATACATGAATAATTCACAAATAAGCTATTACACAAACAAAGTCACTCATCCAATGTAACAAAATTCAGAAACTAAAAATAAATTCATTGTCAATAGTATTAAGTTGATTCAATATTCTGGAGATCTCAACCTCTCATGAATAGATTTTTCAATAAAATTACATCTTAAAATATTGAGAAATTACTTCTAAAAACAACAACTAATATTTCACAGTCATAATTAATCAATTACCATCTTTTTTAACTTGAGCTTTAAATTATTCAATGTTGTGTTGGAGAAATTTATAAAAAACGGAGAAAGTGTTTTATTTATAAATAATTATAAAAAATATATATATAAATTTTCGGTTTAATTTGATTATTTTTACGGTAACTTTTAATAAAATTAAAATCAAATCAAATAATATCGATTTTTTAAAATTTAAAATCAAATCAAATTAAATATCAATTTTTTAATCAATTTAATTCAAATTACAATTCAATTTAATTTTATAACCATAATCATGAACAATCTTATTTCCTATGATAATCCGATTGATTTTAATTTAATTAAATTAAGCCCTTTCATGTAGTAATATATAATAGTTTGCTGTATTAAGCGTCGCTATTTGTTTGTATATTTTTTTTCTTTTTTGGGATTTTTTTTATCCTTTTCTTTTCTTCTTCGGGTCAGCCACTGATCTCTTCCATTCCATTCATTTTTTTCCTGCACTTCTATCTAGGGTTTTTTTCTGACTTTTTTTTTTTAAATTTATGGTAAAAGTTACAAAATCTCCAACAATAGTCTTGTTTGTTATTTTTCTCCCTAAAAATACATCACCATTATATATGTAGAGAGAAGGAGAAATCGGGTAACGAGACTGAACTCTGTTTCTTCGTTTATTTACGGAGTACTCTATCAAACAGTTCAATTTTCATATTTACAGCAGTGGATATTCCTATTGAAGCCATTGCTACCAACAACAAAATCTCGCGTTGCGTTGGTGAGAGGGTAGGTTCTTGTTCTACTTGATTTGTTTCATCAATGTCATTTGCATTTTTGTTTCCATTTTTTCTAGTTTTAAACAATGTTCCTTCATTTTTTCTTGTTGGATTTGTTAATTGTAAGTAGTTCGCTGAAGTGTATAGAGAGAGTTTCGTTAGAATTGTTTCATTGATTGAGTTGTATATAAAATTATTCAGCTCTGCTTCAGTTCTTGATAAGTATGTGTTGATGAGTTAACTTCTTGTTGTTTCTTT
Organism: Solanum lycopersicoides; assembly: GCA_022817965.1. Lineage (NCBI taxonomy): Eukaryota > Viridiplantae > Streptophyta > Magnoliopsida > Solanales > Solanaceae > Solanum > Solanum lycopersicoides. The sequence continues at coordinate 123,014,801 of CM040618.1, forward strand.
TATCCTAGGGATCTAAAAACTGTTGAAGGAAAATAAAAGTTAGAAGGAAACAATTCTTGATAAGTATGTGTTGATGAGATAACTCATAGTTTAGTTCTTCTTGTTTCTTTTATCTTTGGGATCGAGAAACTGTTGAAAGAAAATAGAAGTTAGAAGGAAACAACAATAATATGTTAGGAATCATGGTTTCTGCAGTTGGATGATAACAACAGCATACCTAGATTACACCAAGTGGAGTTTGGGGAGGGTAGAGTGTACCCAGTCTTATTCCAACGTTTACTTACTTACTCCAGTTCCACAATGACTTCTGTTGTTCTTTATGGTTCCTATAAATTGGTTAGGAAAAGGAAGCGGAGAAGGAGTCAAAAAGGGAAAATATAAAAACAGAAAGGCAAAATTACAACTCAACAGGAATTAGGTACAATCGGGAATTTAAGGGAATGAAAGTTTAGGTACAACTTTGCAAGCTAGTAATAACCATTGGATGATGTCTGGTGAAGAGAATGAAAACAAGAGTGCAGAAGAAATTGAAGTTGTAACTCTTAATCTTGATTATAATTTGCTAATTGTAGGTAATAACAGAGGAAGAGTGAATAAAACTAATGCGGAACTCTCTTGAGTTTTGAGCATTTACTGGGGGAGGTGAAAGAATGCTTTAGACTTAGAAGCTTACTAGAAAAGTAGTCATATACAAGGGAAATGTAGTTTGAAGGCTTTCAGATGTATTTGGTAATCTTAGGTATTGTTGCATATCAGAGACTGACTGCTACAGTAAAGATGCTTAGGATATTGAAACTTTCACCATTGTATATACAATCTTCGAACTCCTATTTGTCTTATAGAAAAGGAAGAACAATTTTTTCTTCATTGGATGCATTGGGTAGGAGGTCAGCATGAATCTATAAGTACTTTTTTCCCTTTGTTTTTTAGCTTTTCATAAAGCATCTTGTAATTGAGCAAAGGGAGCATACATACTCCTATTAGATTGTCGTTTTGAGTGATAAAGGTAGTAGTTTCTTATTAAAAAAAACTAAAAATGTAGTAACTTGTTCTACAGAACTTACACACGTGAAATTCAGCACAATGCCTAATATTTAACCATTAGTTTTGAGCGAACTCTTCCATGTCAGCATTAAGAGAGGACAATGTAGTCCATACTATATACTTTCAACATTGTCAGTAGAAACTACAACAACAACATACCCAGTGAAATCCCACTAAGTGGGGTCTGGGGAGGGTAGAGCGTACGTACACCTTATCATTACCTCATGGAGGTAGAGAGGCTGTTCCCGAAAGACCCTCAGCTCAATTGCATCAAACTCTAGGAAAGGAAGAAGATTGCCAGTAGAAACTGTTTTATTATTTGTCCTGCGTTTACCATAAGTCTTTCTTGCATTTACAATGTTTATACAAATCCTACATTGTTTTTAGACGTAATAATTAACTACTAATACTGATTTAACCTTCCATACATTGATCTAGTTAACTTTACTTGTTTGATAAAAAAATCTCTTATGTTGCAACTTTCAAGATTACAATATTATAGTCTTGCAAATGCTGGAATTCTAGAAGTTGCTATAGTTGAAAATAAAGAGATTTACCTAGATAGTCGACTGGTTTCATTGCCAAGGAAATTATGTGAACTTTTTTCTGTTTATTGTTCTAATGGTAACTTTTCACTTTTGTACAAGGGCAGTCCATGAAATTTATGAGTTAATGGTGTAAATAATTTGCATCTGCTTGATACCTGTAATGAAACATTTATTTCATACAAAAAGGTACAAGTTTATGAGTTAATTGTATGAAGTAGGGGGGGGGGGGCATTTTTGGAATGGAAGGGGTTAAGAACTGTAGGATTTGGTATCAGACTCATCATGTGGGAACTGGGAAGGATCTGGATTTTGTCCGGGCTTTTCTCTTGCTTTATTGTCTTTTTACCCTCAATTTTCCCCTCATTTTTGTTTTAGTAGTTTACAGTTCACTATCTAGTATTTTGTTATCCAAATCTTTAAAGGAAGAAAAGCTTTTCTGGTAACCAATGATTAAGGAAATGGAAAAACCTTCTGGCGTGATGTGGTGAGGAGCACAAGGAGCATCTTCTAGGATGCAAAGATATGTGCTTCACTATGATGTGTGAGGAGCACAAGGAGCACCTTCTAGGATGCGAAAAGAGGTGCTTCAATATAAATATGGGGACGGGTGGTATGAGGGACGTCTAGTAGTATATATACTTTCTTATATGCTTTCTTTCTGTTAAGATTGATGAATATGCCTTCAAAGGGCATGTAAAATTTACCCATTAGCTTATCCTGTCATTTTATTCTGACCATCTTTAGTGTGGGTATTTATATACCTTTAAAGGTTGGAGTGCCATAGAATTAGTAGAGGGGCAAAGTGCCAAAAGCTTACCCAAACCTAGTGCACTTTGTCAGGGTCAGGGAGGGTTTTTGTTCATGGATACAATGTTACTGATGACATATAAGAAGATACTTGCTTGACTCTGTAAGTTTCTGATGAGAAAAAAGAAGATACTTGCTCAACTCTGTAGTTCTGATGTCTCAGATTTCTACATCAAATGTCTTAAATGTCACCGATACCATCTGTTTGCTTTGTTGCAAATCTCTTACATAATATTATGTCGTCCTTGAGGTTGAGACTCTACATTAGGAATGATTTTCACTTCTTTTTTCTTATAGCAGGTCTTCTTCTTGTGCTGAGAAGGACATAAACGACCAAGATTTCACGTAATCTAAGACCAACATGCAAGCAGCTTCTCATTGCTATCCTCTTGTTCACTTTTTTGGAAGGTCTCTCTCTTTGCCTCTTGGATTGCGTTTATTCATTAATAAAAAGTGTATGTGTACTTGCAATGTTCTGTATATATGCATAACATGTAACTTGATGCATTTATATTCAACTTCTGTTTACCATGCATGGGTTCTGAAGTGGATTTCTAAAAAATACTGAGCCACTTAGATTGACTCACATTAGTTTTTCATGGATTGCAGAGGCAGGTATAGTAAGGTGAGTAATCACTCGAGTGTTAAAATTTTGAGCTTCAATTGGCTTCCCCAGAAATTTGACTTTAATCAAGGAGCTCAGATCCAGAAGATTCTAAAATCTTCCAAACTGAAAAGGTTCTGTGTGATTCCTAACTCTAATGATGGTTATCCAAGTCTGTCTGTTTCTGAAGAGGACACAACTGCATCTAAAAAAGACACATCTACAATGGAAGAATGGGAATTTGGAGGAGAAACGTTCTTGAGTAAGTGGTCACCTCCCAGGTACTTATGGAGGGGATTATCAGTTCTTATCTTGGCAGGACAGGTTATTATTAGGATTATAAAGGGTAAAATCCACTGGAAGAATACTCTTCAACAGTTGGAAAGAGTTGGACCTAAGTCAGTTGGTGTCTGTTTGTTAACTGCAGCTTTTGTTGGCATGGCCTTCACTATCCAATTTGTTAGAGAATTCACTAGATTAGGGTTAAATAGATCTGTTGGTGGGGTGTTGGCCCTTGCTTTTTCAAGAGAGTTAAGTCCAGTTGTCACATCAATTGTAGTTGCCGGGCGTATCGGTAGTGCATTTGCTGCGGAACTGGGCACCATGCAGGTATCTGAGCAGACAGACACGTTGAGAGTTCTTGGTGCAAATCCTGTTGATTATTTGGTGACACCAAGAGTGATTGCTTCCTGCATTGCCTTACCGTTTTTGACCCTAATGTGCTTTACTGTTGGAATGGCATCCAGCGCCCTTTTAGCTGACGGTGTTTATGGAATTAGCATAAACATAATCTTGGATTCTGCCCAGAGAGCTCTCAAGTCATGGGACCTTATCAGTGCAATGATTAAGTCACAGGTGTTCGGTGCTATTATATCCATCATAAGCTGTGCTTGGGGAGTCACCACACTTGGAGGTGCTAAAGGGGTTGGAGAGTCTACAACTTCAGCGGTAGTTTTATCTCTTGTTGGCATATTCGTAGCGGACTTTGCTCTCTCATATTGTTTCTTCCAGGGTGCTGGTGATTCCCTGAAGAACTGTATGTGATGTTTTCCATTTTTTAAAGTTCCACAATATGTTAAAAGTAGTAACCATGTAATTTTATTGTTACGAAAACCTTTTTTGCCTACCAAAATGAAATATGTTAAAAGAGTATACCTTTGGCAATATACTCTTCCAGGCAGTGTTCAAACTTTACGAGACTTTCATTTTATTAGGATTTTGAACTGGTAGTGCTAATTTTAAATCTATTAGAACTTGGTACCTGTTAATGTTCTCTAATTTGTTTATGTATAAGTTTTGTAATCAAAGAAATAATTTTAGTTAGAGTGAGTTCTGTAAAGTGTAAACTACTCGGATGATATTGCGATGGACGGTTCTGAATGAATACTTAAATGAATATAATTGAATGAATATAATGTTTAACAGATGTTATAATTTTTTTTGTTACATAATATTATGCATCAAATATATAAAGAACAATTTTATATTCGCAATTGTCATACATCAATCGTCGCTGGAATAGATGTCGGCCAATCTCCCAATTCTTCCCAACACAATCTCAATTCCCGCCAGGAATGCCACCAGTGAGAACCTCTTCGCCGCCGTAGACATCGGTACCAACTCCTTCAAGCTCCTCGTAGTTCGCGCCGACCCTTCCACCGGCCGTTTCCTCACCGTCGATCGGTTCAAGGAAAGAGTCCTCCTCGGCCTTGATACTAACACCACCACTACCTCCGCCATTATCTCCGACGCCTCTCTGCTACGCGCCACCACAGCACTTCGAAAGTTTCAGAAGCTTCTCCAGTCCCATCGCGTTCCTTCCTCCCATTCTCGCCTCGTAGCTACTTCTGCTGTTCGAGAAGCTTCCAATCGATCACAATTCCTTCAAACCATTGATGATACCCTAGGCCTGAAAGTTGATGTACTCTCCGGTCTCGAAGAGGCCCGCCTTATATACAAAGGTATACTTCAGTTCCATCCTGTTCATGACCGTACAGTTCTCACAATTGACATAGGAGGTGGCTCTACAGAGTTTGTAATTGGCAAAGAGGGGCAGATTTTGTTCTCTATTTCACTAGCATTGGGACATGTCACTTTAACTCAAAAATTTCCAGAAGTTACAGAAATGCGGGAGCATATTAAGGTTATAATCCGTGCCTCGGGCTTAAATGAGAAGGTTAAGCATTATAATATTGAAAAAGTGATTGGTTCATCAGGGACAATTAAGAATATTGAAAAGGCGATTTTCCGTGGCTATGCAAGCAATATGGAGGGAAATGTGGGCATATCTGAGGGAAGTAGGAGGGATTGGAGTTTTACAACGGACGAATTGAAGGGCTTAGTGGAGAGGTTGAGTGAGGAAGAGCGAAGAATTGGAGGGAAGGTTCGAACGCAAGGCTTTTTCAAGAAGAGGTCAGAATTTATTGTGGCAGGGGCAGTTTTATTGGAGGAAATATTTGAGGACATTAAGATTGAAGAGATGGAAGTTTCTGGGTATGCATTAGGTGAGGGTGTGATTGCAGAGAAGTTGGGGGAGGTTTTTGATAATTATGATCCAAGGGCAAATGCGAGGTGGAGGTCTGTAACGAGGCTCGCGACAAGGTTTAACAACAAGCAACACATGAAAGCTGCTGCATTATGCTTTAGTGTTGCCAAGGTATTTGATAATCAGGAATGGGATGCAATAAGAAGTTCACCATCTCTTGTTCCATATTTTTAGGGTAGAAATATTGTTGACTTTGTTAATATTCATGATGTAGGAGATGTTTGATGGTTTGAGAAAAGGATATGAATCAGGCAATGGTTCTGATGGATTCTTTGTATCCTTGGAGGATAAAGATCTCGAGTATCTTGAGGCAGCTTGTTTGCTTCAAAAAATCGGTCTTTATGCTGGTAAAAAGGGCTATCATAAGCAATCTTACCATATAATAGCGGTATGTATTTATTTCTTAATCCAGGAAGATTCAGATAAATTTCTGTCTCCTTTGCATGTTGAGGAGTTTATGTAACAATTGTTTATTTAATGCTGCAAACTAAACTGTCAAAAAGATTTATTTGGTGTGTTTGTGTATAAAACTTCAGCTTAGTAGCATGAAATAATTAAAGCTATGTCATGGCCTGTTTGGTTTATAATTCTCTAACTGATTTTGATTTAGAATAGATAGTTGGATAATTTAATAAATAAGTGTCACTAAGATGTTAGTCATTTTACAGAAAAAGCAATCTTAAAACAATAATGGAACTTAATTCTATAATGGAACTTAATTTTGATTATAGAACTGAATAATTAGACATGCTGATTAAATTGGGTGATCTAATATAGGCCATAGTTTCTCATGCTAATCATAGAGAAGCTGTGATTTTCAAAAACTTAAAGAGACATAGAGATGGTGCGGCAGTGTGTGTGTGTTGGTTGGGGGGGGGGAGGCCTAGCCCACAAAATTTAATCCACTCGGCAAGCGTTTTCAATCGGGCCTGTGCTGCTGCTTCAGTATCTTTTATGTTTTTTCCTTTTTTGCCACTGTTATTTACATATTCAAAACAAGGATGCCTCCATAGTGGATAAGCTTGGTCTTTCTCTTTGTACCTTGGCTTAGTAGTCAAATATTTCTTTTGCAGATATCATCATTCTGAAATTAATTATCCTTGTTAACGTGTTAGCATACTTTTGTAGGAGTAAGGTTTGCATACACTCTACCCTCCTCAAACTCCACTTTGTGGGATTATACTGGGTATGTTGTTGTAGTTGTTAGAGTTCTAGCCTGGAATGGTGATTCTTTATTCGTTTCGATAGTCACTACAACAATAATAAATTAATCATCTAATATGAATCCTTCCTGATGTAGCCAAATGATCTTCTGTTGGGGAAGCATAATTTGAATGTGATTTGCTATTATTGTAAGTTACAAAAATACAGGCAGACATATATTTCCTTAATTAGAGATTGAAAAAGATGTATACTGACAATAAAAAATAGCTGTAACTGAAATATGAATCATCAAGAAAGCCGAAGTAGAAATAAAGCAATTGAAAGCTAAATTGAAGCATAAATGGATGATTACAAAACTGTAGCATTCATTTTTGCAACCTAACAGTCCCCATTTTTATTTTTTCTCTCTCTCCCCCCCCCCCCCCCAAAACCCAAATATTGTTTAATGCATCCAGCATAACTACTCCCCACCTTGCACTTGCTCCTCCCTGCCCAATTCCCATCTCTAGAGGTCTTGATATACAGAGGCCTCTGTGATTGATATTGCTTGATGATTACCTATCTGGTTTCAGTTGTATCAGTTCTCTTATGTACCTCAAAATAGTTATTGGGAGCATATAACTTATTGTGACAAGCTTCACTCTCTGTGTAGAAAGGTGATCATCTACATGGTTATAATGCCGAAGAGGTTAAGGTATGGCGTCTCCTTTATTTTCTCAGAACAACATTCAGAATGTGAAAACTGATGACATCTTTGTCAGCTTCCAGTTAATAGCTCTACTTGTGAGACACCATAGAAAGAAACTTCCTGACTGTGATCATATGGTGCCTGAGGAATTAACAGAAGAGGTATCATATTGTTATTTTTTGTGTGCAATACAAACTAATAATCAGTGACTCCATTATTGGTGTGTATCTGGTATGCATGAATTCAATTTTAGCAAGCTTTTTGTACTTTGGAGGTTCTGCACTAAGTACCACCATCCCTGAATAGATACTTTCAATTTCCAAAATTTCTGAAATGTCTTTTGTAGATTTGCACAACGTACCGACACACGTCATTAAATTGACATGGATAGGACAAATGAAGATAACATGTCAGCATATATCAAGAGTTCAAGACATTTATGTCTGTTTAACTATTATCTTTCTACCTTAGATGACAGGGAAATTCAGAATTCTTTGTGCAATTCTACGTGTATCTGCTGCAGTGGAGAAACTTCAGCTGGTTAACATCCACAATGTGGATTTCGCACATACCTGTGAAGGATATAAATTGGTATTTAACCTTTACATGCATCTTTATGTTTCTCTTCCTTATATCTTGGAGCAACCTATGTGATTCCGTTCAGTTGATCTCTTGTGGTATAATTTTATTTAACAGGGGTGGATCTAGGGTTTAGTTTCCCCATAACATGAGACTGGAGTTTTGGAAAATTGTTCCTTGCTCCACTTGTCTTACCTTTCCTGTAATGCCTCAGCAGTCATTTATCAGTAAAGGCTTCGATTCATTTCTAACAGTGAAAGCTTGATATTTGTGGCAATGCAACTATGTTGACAGAAAAATCCCACCCAGATTGGTACACCATCTCCCTGAGATCGATTTGGATTCTAGCAAGAACGAAATTGGTTGTTCACCTCATGCACATCCTTACACACCTTAAATTCATCTAGTACCTGGCTTTGTGTTCCAGCTCCATTTATCTTCCACAGATGCCTCCTATCACATGGAACACGCCTTCCAGACCACTTTTGGTAGATTAAGCAATCTAATCAAAATATGTTTTGGCTTCAGTTCTTGTTGGAAAGCAATGTGGATTGTGGGGACCAACATTCAAGGGTCATTGTGCATTATTCCCATATCTGCTCACCCATCTGGACCTTCTAGCCACTTCCCTTTGTAGGAATGTGAACAAGAAATACATTTTCATACAATGGCAGCTACCTCTTTAGTCTATTTTATTACATCAGAGTTCCAAGCACACTGTCATTGCCATATTAACATCTCAACATTTCAAACCAGATGTCTAAATATCTGATGAGGAATTCCTTTTTGGGTTTTATCTATTTTTCAATTTCACACACATGACACAACTAAGCTCCTTCGATATCTGTTGGAGCCCAGCTTGACCTTCATCTCTGTTTTTGGCCATCTCCTTATTTCCGGAGTTGGAGGTAAGAGGTGGCTCTTGTCCCTCCACAAAACTTTTCTCTCGAAACTTCTGAGTTTTTCCCGTGAGATCATCATTGAACGATCTGGGCTTATAACTCCACTTCTTTTCATAACTTGTACAACCTCAGTTTGCATATCTTCCATATCCGTTAATGTTCTGACGACAATGCACTCTTTACAATTAATCTGTTCTTCCTTCTTATACAAGGTGCTTCAAAATTTAATGGAAAATTTGACAAATCTACGGGAGCCTATGGGCATTATTGCTAATATCTCATAAAATTTCCCCTCTCCACCCTTTCATACCAACAGACTTTTTCTGAACAAGACAGGCCCTTCTCTCTATTCTTCAATCAGAATACTATTTCCATTCAATCATCTTTCACATTGCCAAACACGAAGCTTAAGTTACTGGATGTTGGAACTTTCTGCACATGAAATGAGTCACAGGGGACTAGAATAGTAGAGATGATGCCCATCTGAGCTCTTCGTTGTGATGGTGATCTTTAATGACGATTGATAAATTCCCTTGTCTGTTACAACGCTTTTTAGCCTCCTCTTACCCAAGTTCAGCTTAGGCTTGGACATTCAATTTGGACGATTTTGTAAGAATTGACTTGCCTGATTAGCTGTAGCCTCTATGTTTTCATGTAAATCAATTTGAGCTGGGACTAATATTAGATAATCAGATTGTTTGTAGAAGTAAATCCATGCTTTTCATCCTGCCATTCTCTTGGGATGAAACATGCATCAATCTTGTAGCTCATCCTCTCTCTTTTTCTTCTTTTTTTTTTCTTTTTTAAAAAAATTTTGTTTTGTACTTGTAGCTCAATAGCTAATGGATATATAAGTACCTTTTTTTGTACTTTCAAGTTTAAACATTTCCATTGTCATGGCACTTACACCACAAAAGCTATAGGTACTTAAAGTAGGAAATTTGCCCTTCCCTGGTTATGTGCTGCCATCTGTGAACGACTTCGAGACAGAGCATGTTAAAGAGTTGGAACACTTCAGAATGGTAATGGTTTTGCATTGATGCCATGCTGGCATACTTTTGCTGCAAGTTATGCAGTCTTAATTCTCTTTTTTTTTTCATTTTTCGATTGGTGGTCATTCCTGATATTCATTACATCACATGATATTCATTTTTTTCAGGTGTTCCAGGAAAGATTGTCAATTGCTGTCACTTCATCATAATCTGTAAGAAATGATAGGAATTGTAAGACGGCTTTTCTAAGTTTGCCAATAAAATGATGGTAAATATTGTATTATGTAAATCCATGCTGTAATGCATGTTATATGTACACGCATACAAAAGCAAGCGCACACACACACACTCACAAACACTTCGACTGTTACAAGTAACAGTAAGCAGCATCACCTTGTTACACAAGAAGCTTATTGGGTAGATCCTTTAAGTATTCCAGCGAATAGTTGCTGAACTTGTTCTCTAGTAAGGCCGTTGAAACTTAATGATAAATCTTTTATTTTTGCAGTTATTTTGACTTCAATCTACTTTTCTTATGTAAAACTAGAAATTTGTCATCTGTTATTATACATGTAGAAGTGCAGGCTTCTCCCTCCCATTTTCTTGGTCTGTTATGAGAGTTAATTTTTGTTGATTAATAAAGTGAAGAACGATTGATTGTTGAGATTATGAGCTTGGTCTGATTTCCTTCTTAACAGTAAGGTCGTTTTACATTTTTTTATTTCTTTCCGTTTCATTTCAGTAAAGCTTGATTTGACCCTAAGACAATTTTGCTGATGCATTTTGCCCTTAGAAGTTTCTTCTACTGGATTGCCTAAAGAATTCGAGTTTTACCTTTTTACCTGTCTTATATTTTCAGGTTATTAAATTGTTGGGTAAAGGGCAAGTGAAGCTAGTAAAATATATTCTCTCCGTTTAAAAAAGAATGTCCATATTTCCTTTTTAGTTTGTTTAAAAAAAATGTCACCTTTTCTTTTTTAGCAACACTTTAACTTTTCACGTGGCATATTTAAGACCACAAAATTAAAGGACGTTTTGGTACATTTGACATAATTTTAATTTAAAACCGCAAGATTAATTTTTTTTTTCTTTTCTTAAATTTCATTTCAAATCGAATTAAGATTATTCATTTTTAAACGAGAGAATAACAATCTAATCAGCTTCATACATTTACATCTTGTCGCATTCAGTCTAGTAAGCTAATTGTGGGCTAAACTTTAGAAATCAAATTGCTAGAGGACTACAGAAAATGACAATCAACCAATAGCATTTCCTAGACATGAAGGCTCTTGACTTTACGTGAATATGAAAGCCAATATAATTAATCTTTTGTTTGAATTCTTCTTGCTCAAAATGTCATGCAAAATGCGACTAAATTAGTTTAAAATCACATCAATAGTTCTATTAGTGACATTTGATAACGGAATAAACCCCCAATAGCCATTTCAATTGTGGTAAGGGTACTTCTCTTTCCGTGCATAAATAATGAGTATTGATGATCAAACAATTTTGTAGGTAGCCTCCAAAGTCACCATCCATAAAATTGTCTCTTTTACTCTTTTTGTACCTTTGTCCTTTTGGGGATGAAAAGACTGAAAAAAATTAGTAAATTTAGGATTATTTGATTTTATGTCACAAATTAGACTACATATAAAGATTGTTTTAGGTGAACCTGTTGTGACTAGCTTAACTAAGCAGGTGTTGAGAGAAAATTGATCCTTGAATTCTGTTATGGAATAACACATATTGCACCAACTCAGCTATCGTTATGATTGTTGCTTTACCTTTAGTAAAAATGGATAATTATTCCATCTTTGGAAAAATGAATTATTATTATTAAATATTGCGAAATTGTATTCAAGTTATCTAACAAAGAGTGATTAACTCTGAAATTTGATGATTTTTATGTTTGTTATAGGTGAAAGCTACTCAAATAAATAAAGTCATTTAATTTTTAGAAAATTAAGAATTAATTTTTCTTGAAGAAACAAAAAGAAAATTAATTACCCCCATACATTTTATTTTTAGAGTAAATAAACCCAAAGGATTAATCTTGTAGAAATAGGTCAAATCATATTCTCCCATCTTAAAAGCTTTTATAATATTTTGAATTTTCTTGTTTTCACTATACATAATAATATAATACTTAATAATATTTCCTATTTCATTCTTTAAGTAATATATTTATTCAAGTGGCGAAATCAAGAACCGTGTACTATTGAACTAAGGGTCACGATGATTCCGTTTTATTATTCGGTTCATTATTTACACGTCATTCAAAAAGACAGACCTTATCGAAAACAAGAAGAGTTAAAAAGTCGAAAATAACCCCCTTTCTTCATTCTCCACGTTAGCTGTTACTCGTTGTACCTTACCTCCACAGTACAGTCACGTATCCTGCGCATAATAGCTGCTGCAGTCAATACACACACACTCATATAAGAAATACAATAAACCGCACAAGAAACAAAGAGACTCACACATATTTGTTTGTCTTCCATTTTTAACAATTGAAAGCTTTCATCAATGGCAGTTCACTAGGGTTTTTTCTTTAATTTATGCCCATTCAATTGCATTCAAAAGAAGTTACAAAATCTCAAACTATAGTCTAGCTTGTTTTTTTTTTCGGGAATATACACCGCTACATTGTTCTTATATTCCTAGGTTGTGTTGTAGAGAGAAAAGAGAAATCACGGTAAACCGACAGAACTCTGTTTCTTGCTTTCTTGTTTTATTCGTTTCTTTTACAGTAGAGTGCTCTATGAAACAGTGCAACTTTTCGTATTGACAGAAATTTTAGCTGCAGTGGAAGTGGTGGTTCTTTAACTGCTTGTTGGTTAAACGAGAATTCTTAATAGGTCAGTTATGATTAGTTTCATCAATGTCATTTGTTTTGTTGTTTATTTTTTTAAAGAAATTTCTTTTTTTTTTTCGATTGGTTAATGGTTAGCTGAAGTGTATAGAGATTTTAATTTGAACTATTTCGTGTATAGAATTATTAAACTTGCTTCAATGCTTCATAAGTATGGGTGGATGAGTTTGATCAAAGGACAGATATTATTAACTCAGTTTAGTTCTTGGTGTTTTCTTTAAATGCTAGTTTGGATCCTAAAACTGTCAAAAGTAAATTAGAAGTCAGAAGAAAAGAAAATAATTTATCCGAATCATGGTTTCCTGTTAGATGATTTGGGGAAAAGAATAAGGAAAGGGTCTCCTTGAACCAGTTCTGGAAAATGAGCTTATCTTGATAAATTAGATTGATTTGGCAGAAGAAAAGGTAAGGGAAGTGCTTCATTGAACCAGTTCTAGAAAATGATCAATTAGATTGAAATCAGCGTTTACCTGTCTACTTGGTAACATTCTCCAGTTTCACAATGACTTTTTGTTCTTTATGGTTTCTATCAATTGGGTGAGGTAAAGGAAGTGGAGGAGGGGCCAAATCGGGAAAACAAAAAACAGAAACAAAAAGATAAAAATACAACTCTCTAGATATTAGGTACCAATTGGAACTTTAAGGGAAGAAAGTTCAGGTACAACTTTGCAAGCTAGGAATACCCATTGAATGATGTCTGGTGAAGAGAATAAAAACAAGAGTGAAGAGAAAAAAGGAGGTTGTAACTCTCTTAGTCTTGGTTATAATTGACTAAATGTAGATAACAGGAGAAGAAGAGTGGATAAAACTAAATGTTGAACTCTCTAAGTTTTGGGCACCAACTAAGGAGGTGAAAGAATACTAAGATTAGATTCTTATTAGAAAAGTAGTCATATATAAGGGAAATGCTCTTGGAGGCCTTGACATGTGTTAGGTAATCTCAGGTATTGGTGCATATCAGTCATCAGAGGCTGCTGCCTGCTACAAGAAAGATGCTTAGGATAGTGAAACTTGTTCCTGTTGTATATAATATCTTCAAAGTCCTATTTGTCTTATAGAAAAGGTAAGAATGGTTTATCTTCATTGGATGCATTGGGTTCAGTAGGAGGTCAGCATGAATTTATTGAAACATTTTTTCTCTTTTTTTTTCTTTAGCTTGTCCTAAAGCATCTTGTAATTAAGCAAGGGGATCATTCTACATATTAGATTGCTATAACACTGATTACTCAAGGTCATTTTAAATGAAAAAGGTAACTAGTTACTTATAAAAAACTAAAAAAGGCAATGACTTGTTCTGCAAAACTTACACACGTGATATTCAGAAAATTTACCTAATATTTAACAATAGGTTTGAGCAAACTCTTCCATGTCAGCATGAAGAGAAAAGGTCAATGTAGTGCCACACTATGTACTTTCATTATCACCTCAAAGAATCCAAGCAAGGGGACTATAGAATCTCTGTTCCATGAGATCAACACCTTGTATATTTCTAATATACACTGAACTATGTAGTCAACTTACCACTAGACATGAAAGGGTTGGCAGTGAAATGTAATGAACATGTTGCTGTGGTCTATTATTTTTTGTTAGTGTGGTCTACTACAACGTGATGTAGTCTTTTTAAACAATGAAAAACACTCATCCATGTTTTTTATTACTCAGCACTCTGTCCAATGTAATTATCAAAAACCAATGAGGAAAAAAAAGAATAGAAGAAAATACAGTCTAGTGGCTCCTTTAGTTGAATCTTTTCAAATACGCAGAACTAAACTTTGCTCTGTGTTAAAGGTATGCAATGTCAAATTTGTCTTGTGTTAGAACTTTGGATATGAACACAAAAACTAAATTTGTCTACACTTAAAATTTGGAATATGGATAGTTGTTTTTAAAAAACCGTACAATTTTTTCATGCAATAGATGTTAAAATTTCCATAAGCTTTATAAAGATGCACATGGTTCACTGTTAATGGGTTTTGGCATGAAGGGCTGATGAAGTGTCTTCTTTGGTCCATTCCGTGTGCTTACTTGCCCTGCAAAATGGAACCTGACCATGATGCTTCTAGAAAGCTTAGAAAGGTTGGTACTTTTCCCCGTGTACATAAGTTGAAGCTTAAAATGCATTTAAAAAACCCTTGTACTTTTTTTTTTCTACCAAGCACTTCTTGCTCAAACTCTTTTTCAAAAAACCACCTTCCCTTTGGGCTTAAATCGTCTGAGAGGCCCTTTTGATATTTTTTATTGCTAGATAGTTGACTAACATAAATGAATTGTGGAAGCCTAAATAACATAACAAGGATAAAGAACCCTGCTCCCATTGCCCCAGTCATTTTCTTCTCAAGTTCATGCTCTCCTCCCCAACTCCACAACAAGCTTCCCATAAGATGAAAAAAGAAACATAATATTCATTCTTAGCAGGACATTAATTATGTCGTTACTGGTTTTAGATGGAGTTTGGGGGAAAGTGGGCTATGGAGATGAACCAGGGTTGATTTAAGTCATGCAAATATTTAAGCAAGAAAGAGTTCCTCGATATGCTTGGTCAGAAGGTTCGAGAAAAGGTAGGTTCGTTGAAACTGGTGACTAGTTGGGCTGCTGAAGCTTGGTGTGTGAGGTCTGGTTTAACGGGTTTGGAAAAGAAATGGAGGTTTGAATTGTGTTGGCGAAGTACAAAGGTGGATGGGGGAAATTATTTAATGCTGGAAAGGTGAACTAAGGATATGACTTATGATAGTGCACGAAATTGAGAAAAAAGGAAGGTGTCCTGATCGTCAATTTCTAGATTGCCAGTGCATCTTTGGTACCAGGAGCTTTCAAAATGGGAGTGAAGTGTGTGGATTGCAACATGACAGATCTTACTGGGTTTACATTAATTGTGAAGAATAGGGGAAGAGTGCCGTTTTTCATTAGCTCAGGAGATTAGTTCTTTTTTTGGACAGGAGGAATGGGAAAGAGAAATGAAGGTGGAGTTGAATAATGAGTTAGCTCTCCTTGTGGTATGTAATTTTTGTGTATGTAATTTGCATCTCCTTGATGCCCTTCAAATACAACATCTTACTTTATAAAAAATAATGAGTTAGCTTCCTAGGCAGTAGCTCAGGAGATTAGTTGGAAGCAAAAATCGGGGGTGTTATGGTTGAATGAGAGGGATTCGAATACAATTTTTTTCATTGGATAGTTGGCAAATAGAAGGAGAAATTTCATTGTTCCGAAGTGGTAAACAGAATAGTTATGAGGAAAAAGAAGTGATTGAATGGGAAATAAAAGGAAGGATAAGAGAGAGTGGTTGGAAAGTGCCAAGGGTAATAGAACTTGATGCATTCCATGCTATAATATCGTAGGAGAAGCAATTTTGAGTAACTTAAACAGTACTTCTATCTTTCTAATGAAATCTTAGTGGGGTGGGGTGGGGTGGGGGAAGAGAAGGAACTAATGGGAAGCAGGGTTCTAGGGAGTTCGATGATTCAAATTATTATTTTTCTTCTTTCTCTCATTTTATTGGCTCAATTGGCCTCTTAAGAGAAGAAACCATGGAAGAGGACATATGGCATTCTTTTAAAAATTTAGACTAGTTCATGTAGTGTAATTCTGCTATATGACTAACAGCTTATTATTTTCATCTTCTATGTCTCCCATGATATGCTTTTGTTGATTTGACTATATAGCTCTCCGACTCAAGACTAGCAAATCCACTGCTCCAGCTTCTACGCCCAAGTCCAGGTACTCGGTTAACAAATAAGGCCCCCAACCATACAATGTAAAGTCAAACTACCAAGCTCATTGAACATGTTTCTCATTTATTCTGCCTTGCATACTCTTAACTATAGTGAAGCTTTTATTCTCAAATTTCTGATGCTTATCATATCAAGGCTTAACAGAGTTAGAAAAAATTACTAATTGCTCCTAATGGATTAGTAAGAGAGAACGACAGATTATTGCTGGTCTTATTTGCAGAACTTGCGTTTGTTGTCTTTTTTTACATGGGTTCATGCAAGAATTTGGTTTAATTTGAAGCTAGCGAGATAACCTATTGAAGTTCTTGGATGTAACTCTAAAAATAAAAATAAAAATCTAATAGAAACAGAAATAGAAGGGTGTGGATATGACATCCAATGGTGCTGCAAAAATGACTAGCAGTAAAGTAGTTTTTTAGAGCTCGACTGTATGAATATACTTCAGAAATTTTCCAGGTTATTGATTTGGGATGAAACATCATTCAAACCAATTCAAATATTTGTTGAATATATAGCAAGTCAATATCTAGGAGATGAATCTACAACTATGATAATTCATTGGAAAAAATAGTTCAAAAGCTACCCCACCATCTTTCTGTTATTTAAATTTGTTTCGATAATGGCCAATGTTAGCCTATTTGTCATTTAGCTCTGAGTCATTTTTTGGTCTATGTCACATGTATGTTGCAACTTCTTATAGATCCTTGATCCTTCAATATACATACAAAGATTACAGATATATTACATAGCCATAGTTGATGCTAGTACCATACTCCAGCTAATACTCAACCACTTTACCCATATACTCCAAATATGAGTTCACTAGAATCTGCAAACTTGAACACATAATTGATTATATTTTAATGTTTGAGATAGTGAGAAGCTATATATCAGCTTGAAGCAGGTCCAGTTATCACCATTCACCAAATGCTTAATGTTGAAGCTTTGTCATCAAATAATGTTGTCATCTGATCTGTTTGTCTACACAATTAAGACCCAAATAAGTTGGCTATAACGTTGGTTGGGCATCAGTTTCTCAATTATGGAGAAATCAAAGTAATGGAAGTTTTCACCTTCTTTTTTTTTCTTTGATTTTTTTTGAGAAATTGCTCATCTTTTCTGGTATGCTAATGTTGTAAAATGGGATCCTTCAAAGTTATTTTTTCATGTGCCATTAATGTCGGTAGCTTATGTCAAGACATACATCAAAATTTTCTACAAGAAAGCTGACATTTGTCACCGACTGCTATGAGTAGATTTTTATGTAAGTCTTCTTCTCAGTGAGATGAGGTAGTAATGAATTTATTTTGAGGGGGAGTTTGGAATTTGAGAGATGCAATACGAAATATGTCAGGGGAACTGCACGATCTATTATAATATTCGTGTAGCACTTGGTGCAAATTAACCACCGGTGTCTTGATCATGAATAAAGAGGTGTTTGGAAGAGTAGAGGTTAAGATGAAAGTAATCATAAACAAAGTGGGGGAATCAGAGAGGGTAGAGGGAGAGATGGTGCTTGATCATAAACAAAGTGGGGGAATTAGAGAGGGTAGAGAGAGAGATGGTGCTAGAGTAAAGGGAAATAAAGGAGGAGGTGAAAAATTAGTTAGCTTCCCTGAGGTAGCTATGGTTGGATCACAACGCTCTTTCATCGGGGAGTCGTGACAAATATGAGAAGGTAGTGCATGAGAGGAAGGAGGATATTAAAGGGACAATAAGAGGTTTCCATGAATACTCGTTTAAAGAGGAGGTGGATTGGAGACCTAAAAATTGGATGGATTAGCATTTAATGAAATAGGAAAGGATAAGAGGGTAGTGGTTTGAAACAGCTGTGGGAAGATGAGGTGTGGGAGGCAGTAGAGGGTTGTGCAGGGGTAAAGCTCCAAGACTAGACTAAGTTACTTTAGCATTTTCGAGCATTGTTGGAATATAGTCAGAGGTGAGTTGAGTCTTTTATGGTGATAAGAGAATTTGTAAAAAATTCTCAATGCTTCTTTGATTGTCATTTGCCCAATAAGAGAAGATTCTACTAGTATCAAGGATTATAGACCTATTAGTCTAATGGTAAGCATATAGATCTAGGATGTCTACTTCATGCAACGCTTTTGTGGAAGACAATTTTTTTTAGATGCAACACTGATAGCAAATGAAATTGTTGACTTGAGGAGAAAGCAAGGGGAATCGGGGATTTTGTGCAAATTAGATCCTGAGAAAAGCTTATGACTACTTAACTAGGAGAATCTTGATTTCATTATGTTGAAAATGGGTTTCCCCGTCTCACTCCTCTAGAACTACCAACGAAGCCACACATGTTGCCATTCATAAGGACCGAGAACTTGATTGAAATGCAATATTTGATTCACTTCCTCCATCATGCACCAAAAACCCATTTCTTTTCATTCTCAAAAGAGATTATCCACAGGGAGAAAAGAACTGTTAATCAAAAGTATACTTTCGAGCAGTCCCATATACTTCATGCCTTTGTTACACGCTTCATTCAGTGTAATATGAAAGTTGGGAAAGCTTCAAGGGATTTTATATGGTATTCCTCAAGCAGGAAAAGAAGTTTCATTTGGTAAATTAGGAGACAGTTATGACACCAAAGTGTTGGGGTGGACTTGGGATGAACAATCTAAAGACCTTAGCAAGGTGCCATATGGGAATTGTTAGTGGAGATCTGGTGTAAAGGAGAATGTTTTATGGAGGGAGGTGATTGAGGAGAAATATAGGGGTCTGGAAGTGGGTTGGAGGTTTAAGAACACCAAACTTCCTTATGGATGTAGGCTTTGTAGGAATATCTTAAAGGAGTGGAAGATTTTAATGGGACCATTTAGGGTGAATGATGAAAGTCGGGTAAGTTTTTAGGACACATGGGAACAACATTTGGTGAATTACTTTTTCAAATATGTAGAGTATTTCATGCCATAATAAGATGTCGGTTCAACTGATATGTACACTGCAAGGTGGAGAAGTTATATGGGATCTGAGATTTAGAAAGAACTTGCAAGTTTGGGAGGTTACAAAATTTCAAAGCTTGATCGGGAGAAAGTTTGGACGTATTGCGTGTTATGTTTTACTATTTATTATTTTTTCCTCATTATCCACAATTATTTGAAGAGTTGGTTCTCTTACCTTAAGGTCATCTAAATAAGGATTGCCAGTTTCTTTTGGATTGCATTTTTGTTTGTTCCTGTCTCCTCCACTATCATTGACTATAATAGCCTTAGAAGATTTTCTTTAATGCAAAACTCGCCTCATCTGCAACAGAGAGAGGCGAGGCGGCCCTTCACCGCCTATTAACTTTGTGCCCAAGTGATCTTTAAAAGGCGAAACCGTGGTGAAAAAGGCGCCGCCTTTTGTATTTTCTTTTTAAAAGGCTACCAATTTAGGGTTTTAAAAAGTATACAAGGTAATTTTAGGGTTTTCTTTCCTAATTTGCACTCTTAGACTGCGCCACCAACTCCAACCGGTTGACTCGGCTAGACTTCTCCGGCGACTCCTAAGTCCAACCAATACGTATTTCTTCTTTTCTTTTTCCTCCATTTCTCTTTCCTTCTTCTTCTTCAGACTTCAGAGTTGCTTCTTCTCTGTACTTTTCTTACTGTTTTGACTTTTGTTTTGTTTATTTCTTCTAGGCTTCTTGCGCCGTCCAAAATACTGCTTGCAAAAATCAATTGTGTTTATGGGAATTGGGAAGCGTCCAGCTTACAGTAGGCAATGTTATTTGAGAATATTTATTCTGTGCTTTATTTAAATATGCAGGTTTTTTCTACTTCTGGTTCCTTCGACTATCTACCATGGGTGTGGATGAAAAACTTTTACACCTACGCAATCAAAATAAAGTTCGGCATCCCTTGGCTGT
Organism: Solanum lycopersicoides; assembly: GCA_022817965.1. NCBI lineage: Eukaryota > Viridiplantae > Streptophyta > Magnoliopsida > Solanales > Solanaceae > Solanum > Solanum lycopersicoides. Next base: position 123,035,139 of record CM040618.1, read on the forward strand.
ATCCAGACATGCTTTGTGCGATCTATCCAATGTTTCTCCGGTGGTTTTCCTCTACCTCCTAAAGGAATGCTATGTTTATGGTAAAGTTCTTCCCACACTTTTTCTCTTCTTAAAAAAATGCTGTCTGGCCTAGTTTTGATCATTCCATAAGTTTTAGAAACTTTTTTCCTTACACATTTTACTAGTAGGTATCTGATCGTTCTTTTCGTTATTTCTTTGTTTCTTGCTCAAATGACAGTTGGGAACTTTTTCAGTATAATGATCAATTGATAAGAATTTGATAATCATTTGTTGGATGCTTAATACCTTTTTTCAAGGATTTGTATCATAGCAAGGAGGGACATGAGTTAAATCCTTATATGGTAAAGAATGAAGAACTGTCATCCTACCTCTGCTCTTCTGGTCAATGACATTCTCTCTATGCCTAAATAACCACACTGTCTCATGACCATTTAAATCTTTTAAACACCAAACTTGAAGCAAATGAAAATGATCCTGGCTCATGAATTCTTGTCATCTTTCTGTGAAGTTCTAGTCTTAAAAAAACGTGAGATATGCTTATCACCCACTGGTTCACCTTGTTGATTTGACTACCCTAATGATGCGGCTTGGTGCAAAGTGGTGATTGTGAATACATTAGTGGATAATGATAGGAGAGCAGTAGATATTGAATTAACTATAGTCCCTCCAATGTCATTTGAGCAACATGATGATTTTAAGTGGACTGCTAGATTATGTATCTGTAGAATTGGATAATCTACAAAAATGAAATTGTTGAGTTTTTTTTTTCAACACCTTTGGCAATATGAACTATGAAGATCCAGGTGTGATTTTTTGTGTTCATATGTATGACGAAGAGTCGAAGACTTCATTCCTTTCCTTCATCCAAAAAGGAGTCTAGTCTATGATACTATTACTATCATCTTTGTGTAGGAAGTTCATAGAATAGTTTTTGAGATGATTTAGCAGGTTTATGCTGCAAGAGAACAAAAGCTACATGTTAGTCAAAGTTCAAATGCATGAAATGATTTCTGACTTGCATAGGGAGGACTCAGTGGCTAGAGACACAGGCTTAATTTCTTACTTAACAATCATTGACTTGTGACTCATTTAGCAGCCATTGCCAAATTGTTGGTAATCTCTCAAGTTTCATTTGGTAAGAAAGCATGAAATCTTAGAGCAATGAGAAGGATCATCAATAGCTCTTGAAATAGAAGAAGTGGAAGTAATTTTTGTTTCCTTCGATGGATGATTATGATGTAGCTCAATTTTGTAATATTTGATCATTTTATATTTGCCCACTAGTTTTTATCCTTAATAGGAACATGCAAGGCGACTGCTAAGTTTCGAGTTCTGCAACAGCAAGCGTATGGGTTTTTGTACAATGATCCTCAACCTGGAGCTGCCATCTTTGTTGCACAGTGCCTGTATGTGCTGCCTATATTTGAGTCACACTGTGAAGGATTCAGTCATTTGATAATATCTGCCCTTCGTCATTTCCTGAAAGTGGGAAATGGCATGAATGGTATCTACAAAGCTAAGCTTTTGGCTGCCAAATTATTTCTTGCCATTGTTGATGGCACTCTGCATCATGAAGAAAGAGTCCTAGTCAAAATCCTTGAAGTTTTTGATGTCAGTCTGTCAAACATAGAAAAAGCTATGTATGATGCAGATGAGAAGGGTCACACATGCCAGACGGCTAAGGTATTGGTTGAACAATATATTTCTAGGTTAGTAGATTCCCAGTCTTACATGACTGCAGTTTCATTGTTGGAACACTTCTCTATCCGGGAATCTGGCGAATCATTTCTGCTTAAAATGTTGGAAAGCAAAGAATACAGAGCAGCAGAAAAGTGGGCAACTTTTATGGGGAAGCCAATCTTATGCACCCTTGTCCGAGAATACGTCAACAGAGAACTGCTAAAGCACGCCTTTGATGTTATAAGGCAAAACGATATTCGGGAGGAGTTCCCAGAAATATCTCGTCAATACAAAGAAAGGCAAGTGGATTCCATCCACTTTTGTGTGACTTTGATCTTTCAGCTAATTTTTATGAACACTGAATGACAGTATTAGTTTACAGTAAAATGAAGAAGCTAGCAGAAAAGGGCTGCTGGGACGTTGCTGAGGCAAGGATAAATGATGATCGACAACTTCTTGAATACTTGGCAAGTACACAGCTACATTAACTTTGTCAATTGCTAATTAATTTAGTGCCATCAAATTTGTTGTCAATTGCTAGCTTATTCTTGTGCTATTGAATTGTTGTCAAGATTTAGTTGTCAAGATTTAGGTTGTTTGTAATCTCGAGAGATGCTATGCATAGGCGCCTAAGACATTTATAAGCTTCAGATTTATCTAATAAGTGTATTATTCCTAGTCAGTTTCTTGGTCTGATGAAAGGATGTGGTTGGATGTATTCCTTAGAAATTTTAGTTCTTTTTATGTTTTATTGGGTTGATACTTCAAATATAAATGTTCACGAGAGACAAGTGAAGAGTACCTTTTGACTTTTGCAATATGTGAATATGCAATATCACTTGAGTAAAAACTTACATGTGTTGTATTTGATAATAGGTATATTTGGCTATGGAAGCTGGTTACATGGAGAAGGTCGAGGAACTCTGTGAACGGTATTCCCTTGAAGGTTTCATAAATGTCAAAGGTACATTGGATTCCTCTGCTCCGTGTTAAGTATTTAGCCTAAGCACTTTTTCAAGTTTTCAGATTTAACGCACTAATGAGCTATATTTGCTGACCTCTCCAAAATGTTTTAATCTGCATAAATGTTGAATTGATGTGAAATACAGGAAATTTGAGTCTGCTAAGATTGCTCTTTGACTATGCTTCTCATGCTGCAACCTGTGCATTAAATCTTTGATGAGATTCTCTTGGTACAAAGAAGTGTATGCTTTTGATCTATGATCAACTATTCTGAGATCCACCCAATATAGTTATTCTGAAATGATGCGGTTTTCATTATGCTGCCTTTTATGTTGCTAGGACTTGGTTGATTATGTTTTTTCCTTCTTTTTAATTATTTCTGGATGTTGGCTTGTGGTTTATTTCAGAAGTAGTCAGCTCCAAGCAAATTTTCTTTTCGTCTAACTCCTATTTTTTTCTTACTTCTATAGAGCTCGAGGAAAGTATTCCAACACACCGATACTTGCAGCTTGATGAATTGTCAATTAAGGAAGTAGTCTGGGTAGATGAAATGAATTGCTTGCTGGATGCGACATGCGACATTGAAGAATGTAAAGTTGTGGGCATTGATTGTGAGTGGAAGCCTAATTATGAAAAGGGAAGCCCACCTAATAAGGTATTAGTTGGATAAAAGCTACTTTTTATAAGTAGTAGTTCTTTCCGCCTCATTATCTTTGCTCTTTTGTTCTTAAAGGGATGGTAGTAAAAAAGTGTGTTCCTTGTTTCTCACGATCTAAAGAGGGATCTAAATTTATGACTGATGAAATATCTTGGACTACAGCACGATCAGCTTAACCTATTCTGAAAAGTGAAGATATTTGTGTCGATTTATAACTACAATACAGACAACAGAATAGTTACTCTCCCCTGAAATATATTGGAATTTGTTTCTCAGTCATCTACCTCTCCATCCACTAAATATCTTTTGTTGTTGGTGTTGAAATGGTAAGTTTTTATTCATAAACAGCATCAGAAATGTGCTGGAATTATGTTCATTGACTCAAATGTATGAAAACAGAAGTATACCCTATCTAAATCGGTAAAAATTCTAGTGCTCTAAAATAGATTCAACGTCATTTACAAGTTCACTTCTACTCCAGAAGTAAAACAAAAATTGGCTGTTGGCCTTTTATCCTCTGGATGTGATTGTGTTTATGATTCTTCTCTTTAACCTGCCCTGATTCAGCTTCTCAAAAAATCAGCAGTGTTGTTTCGCATGGACCATTCGACTCCAACAAGTTCTAAAATAGCTTCCAAATCTGATCTGAAATTGCACAGTGGAAAAAATGCTCATTGCTTTCCATATCTCCTCCTCCACATAGGTAGCACCTATTGCATAGAAAAATTCCTCTTTTTTATAGGTTGTCACGGGATAAAACATATTATTTGGAACCAGCCATGTGAAATATGAAGCTTCATAAGGAGCTTTTGATCTTTAGATCTGCTTCTAAGGCTATGGCCTCATGTGCTGCTCGTCTCTGGTAATAATAGCTCAGTAATATGAATCAACAGCGTAGATGTATCTCTTTCTCCCTCCATTATGAAGAGGGTTGATAAGAAAATGAACCTAGAACCCCAATGATCTCTTCGTAATAAATTTAGCTTTCATGGATTCGCCTCAGGTGACAAAGGAAGAATGCATGTGAATATATCCCATTTTATTCTCTATTCTTTTTGTTTGAATCTATTATTAACTCATAAAGCTCTGTTGTCATTATTACTTATAAGTCATGGATAGGTTCTGGGCTATCTTGGTCCCCTTTTTGGTTAATTTCACTCCCTCTGGGACAGGCATAGTACATAATTAGGGTGATTCATCCATCTCTTTATTGTCTTAGTAGAAGGTTCCGATTCTTCCGAAGAACTGAGTTTAACAATCCCTTGCTAATATGTAAGTATTTGAGAATGTTAACTTTTTGTGTCTCTCGTGATGTACAAAGAGTTTTGTCTAGTAAGTAGACTTTCAATTCTCTTCTGTGCAATGTATCTCATTTTTATTTTTATTTTGCAATGTGTTTATGAGATAATTTTGGAACTAGAGGATATTCGCCTTCTGTGAGATTGAATAAAGAATATGATGTTTCCTACCAATCGCTCTTTTATTATAGTCTGGTTTGTTGCCTTATTGTGCGATAACCTTTTATCCCTTAATTTCAAAATGAATAAGCTTTATATTCTTTGAATTGACTGTCCTTATTGTTGGGCATGATGGAGAACACTTTAAGATGAACTGACTTCTGGGAAGCGAAGCAAATGCATGTTTAACAGTATAATGCCTTTCTATTTCCCCGTGGGACAGGTTTCCATCATGCAGATTGCTTCAGACAACAAAGTTTATATACTTGATCTCATTAAGTTATATGGAGATGCTCCGGGTGTACTGGATGACTGCTTAACCCGCATATTGCATTCTCCAAGAGTACTGAAGCTTGGTAAGAGAGAACATTGTCTTGTTGGGAGATAACATTCTTTTAATCTGTGGGCGTTTTCCTGTTATAAGTTCATTACACCTTTTCTCCAAGAAAGAAAACTAGTTGATTTTCATGGCTTCTTTACAATCTTTGCACTACTTATATCAATCAGTATGTGTCCATTAAGGGGGATTGCTGATTTAACTAGACACATTCCTGCTTTTCTTTGGTATACCAGTATATTTTCGATCTGTATACTTTATTTGCGGACGAAATTCTACAGTCATAATTTGGTGGTTTTCAGGTTACAACTTCCAGTGTGATGTGAAGCAGCTTGCTATATCTTATGGGCAGTTACAATGCTTCAAGCACTATGACATGCTACTTGATATCCAGAATGTGTTCAAAGAAACAAGAGGTGGTCTCTCTGGTCTGGCAAAGGTAATTCGTACATGTATTCTGCCTTCATGTTTGTCGTCGCATGTGTAATGTTTTCGTATCTATATGTAGAGTATAAATTCTTGTTGGTTTTGTAGTAAAGAGATGCAATATTAATACTAATAAGAACAATGAATGAATTTTTAGTTCTTCCTTTTATTTTATTTGGTTTCTTTCTTGATACAGAAAATATTGGGTACGGGATTGAATAAAACAAGAAGGAATAGCAACTGGGAGCAACGGCCTTTAACTCAGTTTCAGGTAGGTGTACTAAATGTTGTACATGTTATAGTATCACAGATAAAGGGTAGTGCTAGTATGTGAAATACCTTCCCGCATGTATTCATATCTAGTATGTGTATTGCTATATAGAGTTATACTTGTTGTAGTATGTGGATTGCTGTATTTTTCTAAAAAAATGAGATTAAGATGCTAGTGGCTTTGTACTTGTGAATGATATGATCTGGTCCTAGCGCATTATTATGGTTTTTGGCTCTGTGGTAATTGATAATAAATACCTCTTATTTGTACTGTTATGCAGCTAGAATATGCTGCTCTTGATGCTGCTGTTCTTGTTCACATATTTCGTCATGTTCGCGGCTTCACACAACCTACTGGTGACCAGGATGGGCATTCCAAAATTGAGTGGAAGTCGCACATTGTATGAATAGAGTACCTCTCGCCTTTTCTTTGTTTTTCCTCTTAAGACGTCTATTTTCGTCAGGCTCAGTGTTCTTTTTGCTGTGTATTACTACTATCAATAAAATTTTGTATGCTCACTTAACTTGTTCTGGGTCTTTTTCCAGGCTTCCCACATTGATAACTCGAAGTCGAAGATTTCCAAAAAAGAAGCTAAAAAGCGGAAGGCCAAGGCCAAAACTGATAAAGCTCCACAAAGCGCCGATACTAAGGAGCTTACTGAACAAACTTTAAGTTAAAACTAGGAAATAAAGTTGTTATGATACACCTAAGTTTTACTCACATGTAAGTATTTTTCTTTTGAAAAAGACACACATATTCACAGTTTAAAGCCTTAAACTGTTGCAGGTTTGTGAGTATAATATAGAACATTGGTTAAATTAGTTTTGCTTGGTTTTCAGAATTCTATTTCATTTTCTCTCTGTGGCCAAAATATAATTGAAAAGCTTAGATCCAGTTGATAATATTTCATTATACTCTCCAACACTCACTTCAATTTGTCATTTATTTATTCTTTTTTGTGTATCCATGGTCAATTTTACCACTGAATGAGACTAAATTCTACTTTTAAAATTTTTACACTTTTACCCTCTTAGTCATCAGACTATTAATTTTCAACCTCCCATTAATCTCATCCTCTATATATTTGCAGTCTCTAACACGCATTTCTAAAGCCTTAATCTTCTCTCCTCCATCCCTCTCTGTCTCTCTACCACAAAACCATCACAGAGAGGAGGAGGAAAGAAGAAAAAATCTAATGGAAGATTTCACGTTTGCTCATCGGAGATATGTTAACAGCGGGCAAAGAATAGGAATCATCGATGACAAAGCCTATGCAGTTAATAACGTATACGTTATTCGAGCACACATCATAATCATAATCATAATCATTTTGGGACGATGGATATGATGCAGCCATATTGTCAGAAGAATAAGTATGAAATTGCAAAGACGAGTTATAAAAAAGGAGGAAGAGAGACATGGTACTCGAATCCGGAGTTGAATAGGAAGAAGAGGGTGGCAAAATATAAGATATATTCCATGGAAGGAAACGTTAAGAGATCTTTTAAAAAATGGTTATCGTTGGTTCAAACATACTTGCTCTAGAATCATTCATGGCTTCTAGGAATGGCTTTTTTTTTTTGTATTAGATTCATGTATGTTACGTTGTTGTATTTCTTCATCTTTTTCTTGTTCATTTTTTTTTCTTCTTCAATATGTAATTCCTTTTGTGTAAAATATGGATGGATTGTGTGTAATTTTAGTTTCTATGGATCTTTCACTCATTTTATTATTCCTTTGTTGTTTTATTTCTATTATAGATGTAGGAATTACAAAACTCACATCTATCGCTATATCATTAGATGGTAAGTTTTGATGGTGTGTTAAATCAAGAATAGGATTTTAGGATCCTTTTTTGTTAATTATTATTGGATGAATGAGAACTTCAACGTTATATTCTTATTCACTTATTTTAATAGTTAGATTAATCCAAATGAGGAGATATGTTTCAATTGAGGTTTTCAAAAATGATTTTTTATTTAAGAAGTAGAAAAGGTAGTTGATCTATATTTGGTACACATATATATTAATGCTTCTTATAACAAGATGGACTTCAAAGGCTTTTTTTATCATTAAGTAGATATTTAGAATGAAAAATCACTCACGTATCTATTTAAGGAGTAATATTACGGGTAATGTGTACGTAAAGATAAAGAAGTGTAAAAAAAAAATTAAAAAATAAAGAAGTGTAACTTAGCCTTGGCTTGGGGTCATAGTCTCATAGATGTTCCAAGCCCAACACAAAAACGCTGCCGTTTAAGTAAAACTAGTGGGATAAAACTTCGAAATACAATTTTCGCATTTTCGCAGTACGAAAAGAAGTTTTAAAATTGATTTTGAAAAGCCAAATGAAAGCGCGGGAAAACAAACGACGGCCACCGCTGCGACGGCCGCGAAAGGTGGAGATTGAAGACGCTGAAGAAATGCAGGACGAAGGTCTCGAGTTAGAGAAAGTTAGACTGATAAGCTTAGCCCTTGAAGTCGGATTTGATGAAGACTCCGCAAAGACGTGCTTGAATCGCCTCGTTGAGCTCTACGGTAAACCCTCCGTTTTCCCATTCCTTACCGCAGCAGCCCAGAAATAGTACAATTATTGCTTCATGAATGAGGATTATATATGTTTAAAAGAAAAAATAACTCAAGTTATTGTCTAATTATGAAAAGATTCATGCAGGTGATTCTGACTAGGTTTGAATTTAGGCTTACTTCATTGATATACTTGATTACATGGTTCTTATTTAGGAGTTTATTGGTGGAGCTATTACAGTTTTCATTTTTTTTTCACTTGTGAAGGAGATGATGGGCGAGATTTCATCAGTGTGGAGCTCTGCGGAGATGAATTTCTTGCGTTGCTGGCTGAATCTATGCAAGACACTGAGGATTGGGATGATTTGCAAGCAATTGAATCAGAGGCTTGTGGAGCTCTAGCTGATATGTTGGGTAAGAATGCTCGTGAGGACTGTGAAGTTGATTGTGATGAGGATTCTGGCGCCTATGTCCATGTTATTGAGGATTCACCCCAACAGCAAAGGCGTGCGAAAACAGTGTTGTTGGATTCTTCAAGTGACAGCGAAGAGATGGGTATTAGATTTGCAAGCAAAGAGGATTTCCCCTCTACCTCTAAGATTCGCCGTGATAGAATTCACCAGGGCATGACTCCACAATCAGGGTGCCGTGCCTCAACGTCGATGGTAGTACTTATTTAGACCTATGATCTTTTCTATCAACTGTTCTGTTTATTTGTTAAAGTATCAATAGTTCTACTGCAGCATTGCATTAGACCAGTGGTATGTTGAATCATCCTGTAAATTATTTCAAATAGCTGAGATCCAAATGAATGGCTATATAATTTACTGTTAGCTTACATCTTATCGCCCTTTATCTTGTTCTATCTGATCCAATTTATCTAGTACTGACTGAAGTCCTCCTCCTCCATGTTCTGCCCTTGTTGAAAGGATTATACGAGCGTGGTTACTGAAGGTTCATATTCATCAGTCTCCCCCGAAATGGAGTGCCCCGTGGAATCAAGTCACGGAGACAGAACCCTTAGTTATGAAGAGTTGCAAAGGTTGGATGATCTTGAACTGGCAAATGTGGTAGTATTCGGAAACAGGTCCTTTAGACCTTTACAACATCAAGCTTGTCAAGCATGTCTTCAAAAACGTGATTGCTTTGTTCTTATGCCAACTGGAGGTGGTAAAAGTCTTTGCTACCAGGTAGCTTTCATTATTATACAGCTGATCCTTTCCCTGAGTATTGTCTTGAGTGATGCATGATGGCAAGAACTTCTTGATTCATATTGAACCTGCAGTTGGTGAAATCTAGTTTGAAATGTTAGGTGTACTTCCAATGCATATAAAGTTGCAGACCTGTCTGCCAAAAGATGAGAATATTGCGTAACTGCTTCTGTTGTTTATGTTCTTACCTTTGGTCATACCAGCTGATGTTATCATGTCCTGACTTTCCTTGTGAGAAATCAGTTGCTATTCACCACATTACACTGTGAAAGGTTATAAGACTGTTCATCACAGACACATAAATCATGCTTTAGGTGAATGTGCAAAAAAAAATTTAAGGGATGTCCAGAAAGTACATAACATCTTGCTTGAAGTATGCAATCTTTTCAAATATGGGATATTGCATGATTTCAAATTTTCTCACCCATCAACTTACCTTGGAATATACAGTGCAAAGAATCCCATTGAGTTGGAAAAAAATAGAAAATGATTGTGTTAGGAGAAGTGGTGAAAGATTCTTGTTGGTGCATATCAAGTTCTTAATTTTTTTTTAAATAAATAATAATATTTAATTTATCAGATATGCCATATATCTGTTAAAATATATATGCAGTGTGGTTTCTCAGCTATCATTAGCTAAAAAGTTAACCCAGTCGCATGGGCACCAAGTTATCATTTATTTACACGAAAAAGTACACAAACAGCTTTCTTGTACTTTATCATATTTTTAAAGCTTCCCTGGAATTTTCTCCTATCTTTTTATTCCACTAGACAACTAACCAAAAAACATATTTTCTGGAAGGATCTCTACCATTGTATGCTTCTTGTATCTGGGTTTGCCCTCTTTACTAAAAGAATACGTATTAGCCTTTCTGTCATCAATAAACTTTTGTTAGCACTTACTGAAACAAAAAGTAACGCAGAGAAAGCTTTGGTCTTACTACATTCTTTAGGTCACATGTATGCACTTAAAAATGGTTTTCAAATGCTTAAAGCTCTCCACCTTTGTCGATATTTTAATTCAAGGTTGGGCTTTAGGACATTACAGTCACCCATCAAATCCTACTTATATGTCAAGACTCTGACTAATGTTAGCACTAATTCTATTTTCCTTTCTGCTGTGCAGCTTCCAGCGATTGTACAACCTGGTGTTATGATTGTTGTATCCCCCCTACTTTCACTAATTCAGGATCAGATAATCACCCTTAACCTCAAGTTCGGGATACCTGCAACCTTTTTAAATTCCCAACAAACTCAATCACAAACTGCAGCTGTACTACGAGAATTAAGGAAAGGTTTTACTTGTGTATCTTCATATCCACTTATTTGCTCCTCTAAATTATGAACTTTACTGATTGACTTTCAGGAGAACATTTCTTGAGCATGATAGTTATATACTTCTTGAGCCTGCCACAGAAGAAAACATGTTTTATGGTCATCACATGACTCATGGTCCATAATATGCATACTCGTGCAAGCCCCTACCATTCATGTGTTGTCAGGATTGCTTACTGCTCTTTCAGCAGGTCTCATCTTGTTTCCTGTGGCACCAGACAAAGAATTTGCTTGCTTTAAATACGTGCAAGTATGACAAGCTTGGAAGATAGCTCTCACAAATAAATAAGAAATGGGGAGGCCGACACTTTTACCTTTATTGGTCTTTTGTCCTCATATCCCCCACACATTTTCCTTTGTCTATGAAGTAAATCGTGAATGCCTTAAAACTTACACTTGTTTTCAGTTAAGACTGACCCTAATGACATAATTTCAGATCAAATGCCAAGTCATGACTATTCCGTCCTCTATTAAATTATTTTACTATGAGAAGCCTTCTCAAGTATTTGAATGGGCTTGTCAACTGAAATAGAATTTTATCTAATCTGACTTCTTGGCTTCTTTAGAAAGTATTATCATTAGACCCCAAACTCTTTTCATTGAAAGTTGTAGCAGTTCTTGTAGTCCTGAAATTCCCGTAGTTTGTACCTAATATCATATTCTGGATTTTAATCCTTTTTTCTTACTTCTAGGAAAGACGTACCATCCTGCAAGCTCCTCTATGTAACTCCTGAGAGGATAGCTGGAAATTTATCATTTCAAGAAACCTTACAATGTATGCATAGAAAGGTGAGGTTTTTGTAAGCATATAACCACGGTTAGTTATTTTATCTTATTTAAGTCCAGAATATTGCTAGATGGTGTTTGTAAATACAAGTTTTGCTGGACTAATTTCAGGGAAAATTGGCTGGTTTTGTTATTGATGAGGCTCACTGTGTGAGGTATGCCCTTATTCTAAAATCATCTTTGACTGTTCGGAAGGAAAAAAGGTAAAAATACAATAGTGCAAACTGATGTATCAGATGAGGGGACAGGAAATCCATCAAGAAACTATATGCTCTTGTTGTTGTTGTTGTTGACTTGTGTCAACCTTACGTTTTTTGAATGCATAGTTTTGGCCGTTCTTATATGTTTGGTGAAAAGAATCACGAGAGTGATTGGAAATTATGCAGTCCCTGTTTCAAATAATCTGAGAGAAATAGAAAAACAATAGGCATGATGTTGTCAATGGTTTAGCTAATTTAAGGTATATTTGATCTGTTCTTTTGCCTGTTTCTCAGCCAATGGGGACATGATTTTCGACCAGATTATAGAGTATTAGGATGTCTTAAGCAAAATTTTCCAGATGTTCCAGTGATGGCATTAACTGCCACAGCAACCCATGCAGTCCGAGAAGTAAGACAGCTACTTAAATTTTTGTGAGGTCTGTTTATTTTCTTAGTTTTCACCGTTTCTCCATTCTGCAGGATATCTTGAGTGCTTTAAGAATTCCTCGTGCCCTTGTCCTTGAGACCAGTTTTGATAGATCCAATTTAAAGTATGAAGTTACTGGAAAGAGCAAAGAGCCACTTAAGCAACTCGGGAATCTATTACTGGATCGATTCAAGAATCTATCGGGAATTGTGTACTGCCTATCAAAAAGTGAGTGCGTGGATGTCTCAAAATTTTTGAATGAGAAATGCAAAATCAAAACAGCATACTATCATGCTGGTTTAGCATCTCGTCAGAGGGTTGCAGTTCAGAAGAGGTGGCGTTCTGGAGAGGTTGATATCGTTTGTGCAACTATTGCTTTTGGAATGGGAATTGACAAACCTGATGTTGTGAGTTCTCGTGAACTATGATGTTTCTCTGCTTCTTTTCATAATATGACCTCTTTGATGACTGATGATGTTCCGAATATGACTCTCAATCAAATGTCATTGATAAGTAATCTTACTACAAATATAAAAAGCCTATATAGTGTAAGCATAAACCATAGAGGTGCAAGCCAGATTTGGTTAGCCATTTTAGCTTGAAATCTTCTATGAAGGTTCTTGATGTTATAGTCAGCGTGAAAGTTCTTTTGATTTAGAAGTTCCATTATATGCACTGTTTGCCAGTTCAGGGAATAAGGTAGGGGACTGATAGTTTTCTGCATTTTCAGCGGTTCGTTGTTCATAATACAATGTCCAAATCTATTGAAAGTTATTATCAGGAAGCTGGAAGGGCAGGAAGAGATGGCCTTCCTGCTACATGTGTCATAATATACCAAAAGAAGGATTTCAGTCGAGTTGTATGCATGCTAAGAAGTGGGCAGGGCTATAAAAAGGAAAGCTTGAAGAGGGCCATGGAACAAGCTCGGAAAATGCAGAAATACTGTGAACTTAAGGTACGTAAATTGATATCCTATAGAGCTTTGGTGTCTTGCATAGTCCTCATTATTCTAGCTAACTCTTCTGTTATTGTACAGTCTCTTGAATCATCTCTATGTTATGTACTTAATCATCACACTAACCTTAAATTTGCAGACTGAATGTCGTAGAAAATTGTTACTTGAACACTTCGGGGAGTCCTTTGACCAATATTCCTGCAAGAATGGTTCTAATCCATGTGACAACTGTCTCAAGTCTTCCTCGTGAAGGCTCTACATTTTAATCCCAAGAGAAGGCCACAGTACAAATATCAAGCTTCAACCAACAAAATTATCCCGTCTGAAACATGTACACTTGAATGCAGATGGTGACTTTTAAAGTTTTGAGCAGCTATGTTATACATGGTTCAGTTTTGATATGTAAACTTGACATGTTTTATTATTGACTAGGGTAACCAGTAATATGGTCATCTGTTGTGTGCTCATCTTCATCTTGGAGTAGTAAGTGCATGTCCTGTACTTATGTCTCAAAGAGGTGAGAGTTCTTTCATAACTGTCATCTTATATTTTGGCCCAAAGCCAAGTCAAATGCTCGGCTTCAAGAAAGCATAAATGAAGCGCATGTTGTTGTGCGGATATTGTACATTTTAACTTACCTCAGCATAAATGAGAGATGTCTATCTTTATTGAATGTTTATTTCATCCAAGTTAAATACATATTTGGCTTATTCCTCATGATCTGCCTTGAAGTCTTAATGCATGAGTATTTGTTAGAAACCTATTCACATATGGTAGGAAATGACAACCCTATTATCATTAAATTCTTGTCACGGTGGCTTGTTACTGAATCTCATTCACGTAAATCTTGCCCCCTCTTATTTATTTCTCTGTGGCTCTAGCTCCAGTTTTCTTGTTGACTATACTGTTTCTTGGATCAATGCAATAATGTATGTTCTTGTAGAAGAATTCCTAGTTTTCATGAAGTGGCAGCTTTACAGTTGTATGATGTAACCCTATCATTTATCATTGCTCCATCAAAAGATGTGTAGCGAATGAGCCTCCTCCTGCCTTAACCAAGGTTCTGCTTTCAAGTTTTGAGTATGAAAATATCTTGGTAGAAAGTGTTATTCTTGAATGGACCCTACTCAGCGTCAATGTAAATTAGTTGGGTTTCGATGTGGATACCAAACATGAGAAAACAAAAAAACCATATATTATTGCGAGACATGGGGCGTGCATTCTGCTACACAATTATTCATAACACAACAAAATAAACCCTTTCTCTTTGGTATTTTATGATGATTACGGTCCTAGTGAGGGGTGATAAAGCACCTTGATTTGTTCTCCAATTGTTAAAGGGTTACCTTGAACATGGGTGGCAATTGGACGGGTTGAGTCAAATTTGAATAGGTTAAGACTTAATTCAACTTTGCTAGGGTCAAGATGTTTGGGTCAAAATAAATTGGGTAACGAGTTATGAAACGGATGAAAATTCAATCAAACCTAATTTTACTAAGTTGTAATTATTTAATTTGTTGTTTTACAATATTTTAGTTCCTAATAAAAGTGTTTTATTCTTTAATATGGTTATATATAACATATCATTTTTTTTAAAAAAAAGTTCTTATAAACATTTTGATAAGAATTCGGAATATATATCAACACTATTTTTAAATGGATTGAATTAAAAAGATTGGGCTAAATTTTAATGGATTAGATAAATTAAGCGGATTAGATTTGATTTTCCGGCCTCTAATCTTGATAAACAAATTATTCGTATCCGCTACAATACCAAATCAAGTTGATCTATTGTGGTCAAGTATCAAAATTGAAGTTAGAATTGTATAAATCAACCACAATTTAGAAATAAATATCATACAAAAAAAACAAATTTTATTTTGGTGCATGCACCAGATGGTATGTACTTTTGAATTAATCTAAATCAAGAATTATTCGTCTGATGCGTGGGGTCTAAGATATGAAAAAAGAGCTCATACAATTTTGTTTTTTTCTTATTAGTACCTATAATTAAGCCAATTATCTTGTTGATTTAGCAGCCATATATACATATGAACACTTAATTTTGGTACTTGCTTTCTTGTTCCTATAATATAAAGATAGAAAGAATAATAATAATTCAGTCAGATGATTCAAATGCTGACAGCTCACATATCAACTTCCTCCTAACTATGGAATAGTTGTTAATGGGGTCTCTTGGAGGAAGAAAGTGCTTTTTAATGGTCCTCTCACACTCTAGCCTTTAAAACCTTTATTCCAAAAATAAAATTATAAATGTGACAATAATGTTATGTTAAAAAGTTAACTATATATGTACAAATAATAAATTTCAAACTCCATAAACTACTCTTTACGTATATATTCTAAATCCGACTCTTAACAATGTAGTTTGACCAAAAAAAATTAACAACCACAACAACTTACTGCTATGCTCAATATTAAAATACTTGTGATTAACGATATATTTCTCATTCTCATAAATACTTCTTTCATCTCATATTACTTATCCACATTACTAATGTCAATTTATTTTTAAAAAAATCCTTCGTTAGTTCATTTTAATATTTTGATATTTATAGACAGGACACGTAAATAGAAAAGTATTACAAAGTAAATTAATAGAAAAATCTTTCTTATTATAATTTTTGAAATGACGTATTAAAAAAAAGTTAGACAACTAATACGAGGGATCAAAGGATAGGGAGAGGAAAGATAAGATATAGTAATATGATTGGAGTGGGGATCTAAGATATAAACATATTACATATATATAGCCAATGGAATTTAGATTTTTAGAATCTTTTGACCTAATTCACATGCATAATTTTATAAATCCTTTTCATTTATATATAGTCGTAAAAGGGGGCTCATCATGTTTAATGCCATGAAGGACATTGGTACCTAAAATCCAAACACATACTTATCTTATGATTTGTCAATTTCTATCAAGGTATTATAATCAACATTTTTTAATGGAAGAATACAAAATTTATTGTTAATGTTATAATATATTTAAATTCTATAATTTGAAAATATAAAAAGACTATTTCTTACGTAAAATAAAGATTATGGTGTTATCTTTTCTACCTTAAGTATTCAAAATATATTAACTCACTAATTCAGATTCGCGATGAGTGAAATATTTTTCAGTAAAAAGTTTTAAATTTTATTACTTTTATTTTTTTACATCATAAGAAATTGTGCATTAATATAATTATTTATATTGTTGTATTTCCACATGGCTATGATATGATGGTCCCCCTAAACCTCATTTGCTGGTTTTGAATGTGACAAACTCATGTTAGACACTTTGAAATTTTGCAGTGCAATATTAAAGTCACCTTTAATTTTGGGACCTATCATGAATGATGCATTCTGCCACATGAAAAATCAATAATTGTGAGAAAATAATTCCAAACAATTACTAAATTTTGGGTTAGTTTGATGGTCTACTTTTACTTATTCAGATTAAAAGATTAAAAAATAACTTATCACTTTGACTTCTAATTTATTTTGTTTTTGGCAAGAAACATCAAGCTCTTAGAACAAATTCACATTACAAAACGTTTACTTTCTATGTCTCAATTTATATGACACATTTTATGTTTGGAAAGTCAAACAGTTTAAGTTTGATCAAAACTTTGCGCATGAAATCTTCAATTTTATATAAATGGAATTTACATACTATGAATCACAATAATTGATAATCCAAAATGTTTAAAAGATCTATGAAAAATTTACAATTAAAAATAGACTTGTTTTAACTCATGAAATTCGAAAGGTGACATATAACATGAAACGGAGGGAGTAGTGTTTAGAACAGAAAATTATGCGCAAAGAAAAAAAAAAGAATAAAGAAAAGTGTTTCTCAGCAAGTCAGTGAAGCAATAAACTTTTTTTTTTTGTATTCGAAATCCATATGGGAGTCCCGAATAAAAGGAAAACTACATACATTGAATTATTAGACAAAGTATTATCCAAATTGAATTCAAACCAACATATATTTATTCTGATTGGATCTGTGCCCAAACTATTTACCCAACTGCCCTTTTATTTTATTCACTGAACCATTGGTGATACCATCTATATATATATATATATATATATATATATATATATATACTTTGATAATATCAAGGAGTAATTGAACAATATTTTCACTGAAACACTATTTGTTCCTCCTTGATGATGTCATTAGACTATATACTAATGATATCAAGGAATGATGGGTAGTGTTTTCACTAAAGCATTGTTTGTGCCTCTTTGATACCATCAGAGTATATATATACCGTGATGGTATCAAACAGTAAACACAAAATTATAGTTAAAAACGGGAGATATGAAATAAGAGGTAGCAATTTCTAAATAGTTGATCATTTAAGGTATTCTTTTCTCTTGATTAGATCTGAATCGCTAACTGCAGGGCTCATTTAAAAATGAACCCCAACAAAATTTTTTCCATATCCAAAACTTAAACTCAAAACTTTTAATTAAGAGTAGATGAAGTAATTCCACCACTTCACCACTAACTCAAACCAATAGGTGAGAAAAGTTGATCTAAAGGACTTGAAGGAATATTTGGAAGTAACTCCACTTGTATACTATTTTTTTTACTAATATATTAAAAAAAAAATAGTACTACAATTCGAGTATATGGTACAAGGCAATTAGGTTAGGAAAGTCAAATTGAATCAAAGCAAATACCTTGGAATTATTGAAATTATATACTCTTTTAGATATTGTGTCCTCTCAAAAACAGAAAAAGGATACTCCCAATACTCATTTTTTGTTACACCTTGTTGGCTCTAGAAACAATAAAAACAAATTAACAAATACCACCTTTTCCTCTTTTTCTCTAATAATAAAAAGAAAGATGATTAAAATAATTCCACTAGGAAGATGGAATATAAATGGTAAGAAAGGGGAGAAAAAGATACTCTTTTTATATTGCTTTAGTTAATTCAATTTTCGGCCTAATATTTTTTATAACCTAGATCAGAAAATAGTGGAACATATAAAATTCAATTAAATCGTAAATTGAGTTAACTTACATTGGAAAAAAAACATGACTAGTAATTTAGTTTGACTTAGTTTAATATTAAAAAAAAAAACAATTATACTTGAGTTGGTTTGCTTTAACTAAAAAGAGTCAACTCGTAACAAACCAACCGGATATTATATATAATTTTTAAAATTTATTTTATACACAAAAGTATTTACTTTAATACGATTTCTAAATATTTCTTATACTTCTTTATATTTTTTTAACATATTATTTCATGTTTTTTAGACTTCGAAATTTGAATGATCCAATATAGTCTATAGATATAAATAATTCAAATAAAGTTCAAATTAAAATCAAATTAGTACTAATGCTAACAAAAAAATATTAATTCAACACTAAGATTTGACAATAATGTTGAATATTGTTCTTTAGTTTTACATTGCTTTAGACATTTAAAATAAATAACTAATTTTATTTTTCTTTAATGTTTAGTAATGTAACTAATACTTATTAGACTTAATTTAGTATGATTTAGTACTTTTAAATTATGATAATTTTTATTATGACATATTAATAAAAAATATTTATTTTATGCGATTTCATTATTATTTTTTATTGAATATTTTAGTGTCATCACTCATCTCAGTTATTTTCGTAAGTAACACCTTAGATAATTGTATTTTGACAGAACTTGGAGCACAAATTAATTATATATTCGCATTAATACTTTTCCGGAAAAAAATCCAAGTTTTATTAATATGATTTAATTTATAAATTTAATTTTTTAATATAAATAATTTGATTTGATATTTAGAAAATCCAGAATTGACCATATATATAAGCCCTGCTTGTAATTATATATTTTTTTGTATTTTTACTTATCATATACTTATAGTTTTTGTATATTTCAGTTATAGTCACTATAATAAAAATAACATTTAGCGGCATTGAATATTGACTCAAATAAAGAGTGCTAAAAGTTTTACCGGTATTAGTTAAGTGCCATTAGAATCAATGTCGCTAAAGGCTTTAGGGACATATACAAAGAGTGACAATTGCCGCTAAAAATACATATTTAGTGACAATTAAAAATTAATTACCGCTAATGATGATTTTTATTGTAGTGAATAGTAAATAATTTAGTCAAACTTATATACATATTAATGAGTTTTTGTATAATCAATGCATAGATTTTGCATATCTCAGTCATAGTAGTAAATAAATTTAGTCAAAGATACATATTAATAAGTTTTTTAAAGAAAAAATGATTGATCATCTCAAATTTTTAATTCAGTAGAGATTTTCAACTTTTAATGAGGAAAAAAAATTAATGATTTTTTCTATATATACAAGTAGATCAAATAGAATTACTCAATACATGCTTTGATAGAAGATAGTAAGATATATCATAAAATCAATTAAAGTGCAGATAAATTAATTCAAATACCACAATTATAACATAGTTAATGTATATTTGTATATTTTGATCATAATATTAATTAAATTCAGTTAAGCAATACACATTAATAAGTTTACTTTTTTTGTATTTATTTTAGTCAATAAATTTTCAATTTTCCGTGATGGATAAAAATATTAATGATTTTAAAATTACTCGATCGTATTTTAAAAAAATTAGTAGTAAGTATATATCCCTTAAAATCAAACTAACATACAAATTAATTCAAACACTACACAATCAATGTATAGATTTGGTATATTTCAGTCATAAGTAATTTATTTAGTCAAACAACGCATATTAATAAGTTTTACTTTTTAATATATATTTTTTGACTTAATTGATTTTCAATATTTAGCTAGGGAAAAGAGTATTAATATTTTTTTTTTTCAATTTATACAAATAGATTAGATAAAGTTACTTGATACTTAATGTAATTAAAGATGCCCAATAAAATTAATTAAAGCGCACACAAATTAATTCGAGCACTACAAATATAACACAATCAATGAATATATTTTGTATATTTCAATCTTAATACTAAATAAATTTAGTCAAACAATACATATTAATAAGTTTTACTTTTTTATATTATTTGACTCAATAAATTTTCAATTTTCAATGTTGAAAAAAAATATTAATACTTAGATGCCCCCATAATATCAATTAATATGCACACAATTTAATTCGAACATTATAATTATAAAATAAGAAAATAATATTTAATATCATTTTGAATATGTGAACGCATCATTAAATAATGATTACCTTTATTATAAAATGAAAAAAAAGAGGAAAAGCATAGCTTTGTTTATTTGAATATGTTATATTTATTTATTAAGTTTGTTACATTAAAAAAGAGGTGAAATAATTCAATTGGAGGATTCGAAAAAAAGAAGAGAATTTCCTTTGTTATGTAACGGTGAGAACGTTGTTTCTTCACTCTCACCTTTCTCTTTTAATTTCAAATTCACTCACACCTCTCTCTCACACTCACACATACATTTTTCCTCTCAGTTCTTCCTTTACCTTTTTCTCCACAATCTCATCGATCGTTTTTTTTTTTAAACCCAGGTTTGTTTGTTGCTTCAATTACAGTTCAGATCTTGCTTTTTATCTTCTTTGATGGTGGAAGCAATGTGCGATTTGACTAATTTGAAGATTCACTGGTGAGTTTGTTTCTGGTTTGCTTACAGTTGTGTTTTTGTTAACGTTTGAGCATTTTGATTTGATTAATTTTGTGTGTAGCTCAAGATTCGGAGTGTTTTTGGTTGCTTTTACATATATGGGTTTACATGTTTACTTTGATGTAGAAATTTAATTGTGGGATCTTCGAGAATCTTCCATTTGCTCAAATGAACTAGTGCTGGTTAGAAATAGTTAGGTTTCAGCTTTGTGATAATTGCATCTTTTAGCTGGTTTCTCGAAATGATATGTGTGTTTGTTATGGAGGATTATGCTTTCCTGAAAAATAATTACCTCTGTGAAATAGTAAGCGATAATTTGAGACCTTGAGTTGTGGGAAAATGTTTTATACGAGAAAAGAGGAAATGAATTCTGTTGCTATTGGGAAAATCATTTTCCTATATGAATGTTAACCTCTTAGGGGTTGTTTGGTTGATGGGATAAGGATGTTGTAACACTGATATAGAATTCGGAATATTACTTATGCAACGATTAATATTACATATATTGTTTATACGAGAATTTGAGTTATTAATTACACGGAATGTGGACAAATAAATATAGACAATTCCTATAGTATACTGCTTTTTAATTATTTATCGCATAACAATTCCTAGTTATTATTATCTTTTGGTAATTGATAATTGAGAAATCTGCAAGGGCCAGTGGCGCATAGTTCGAATCTTGATAGATAATGGCCCGCTCCTCTATCCTTCTCTGCTTGAATACTAGGATTTTGTCTGCTTGAAGGTTCAAACTTGTGAACATGTGCCTAACCAACACATTATGTGTTAAACTATCACCACTAGACTTGCATCCCTGGGCATCAATTCCAACATTATCATTCTTTGCGTAAGCAAACATGTATTATAATCCATGTGTAACTAAATTGTAAACCAAACAACACCTTATGCCATATAATTTCAACAATAATCAACATGTAGATATGGATGTCAACTCTTAGTACTCAAATGTACAAGAATACTACAAGTATACCCTTTTGTATCCGTATACAATTTGTATATGTTACCTACTTTTATGACCAACCAGACATCACAGAGAATTTTTATGGAAAATATTCTTCTCCATTCTAAACACATTCTTAAATGGAAGTTGTGTAAAGTTGGTTGCAAAGTCTTTGTTTCCTCTGATTACTTGTTTACTTCATTCTTTGTAGAACATCTGGGACCTGATGCCTTGAAAATTTCCATTCTTGACAACAGATTTTGTTTGTTGATACATCCACATGAGAGCATTGTTCTATTAAATGAGAAAATGGAGGTCGAAAAGAGAACTTCAAAGGGAGGCTTTCTTCAGCTATTTGATTGGAATATCAAATCTCGGAAGAAGCTTTTCTCTAACAAGTCTGAACTACCTGGTAACTCCTTTTCTCCTTGCCTGTTGGCAGTTGAAGGACACTTTTCTTGTAACTGATGCTTATTGATGAATATTTTGCTATCTATGTTCCTGTTATTGTGGCTGTAGAAAACTCTAAACAAGGAAAAGAAAATGCCAATGGATCAGCCAATTTAAGACTTCAGCAGGTAACTTGTTACTTTGCTCTGCTATCTCCTCTCAAATAATTCAAGACATTATCTCTGTGACTGTTTATCATATCTTTTGGTCTGTCATTTTGATAATCTGTATATTGAAGGTTCACGATCATAGTCTTGGTTCCAACTCCAAGCAGAACTATGATTTCTATAGTGCTTCATCAGTAGCTGAGGATGAAAGTTATGGTCAAAAAGCACCTGGGGTTGTTGCACGTCTTATGGGATTGGATTCTTTGCCAACTTCAAAAGAGTCTGATCCCTATTTTAACGCATCCTCTGATTGTCACTCCTTCAGAGATTCTCCGTACCTAAGTTTTATAGCTGATTTCCAGAATGAACATCATAAGATAGTTGATGGTAACATGCGAAATAAACTGGATGGATTTAAGAGAAACCCTGTTGAAGTAAGGCTGCAGAAGGTGCAGAGCCATCCCATCGAGAGGTTCCAAAGTGAGGTATTGCCTCCAAAATCAGCTAAACCTATTGCAGTTACTCAACCAAGATTGTTATCTCCTATCAAGAGTCCTGGGTTCATCCCTCCTAAGAATGCAGCTTACATAATAGAGGCAGCTGCTAAAATATACCAGCAGAGTCCTCGACCTGCTGCCAGAGAAAAGGTGCAATCTTCTGGGTCTTCCTCTGCCCCTTTGAGAATACGGGACTTGAGAGATCAAATAGAGGCTGTTCAGAGACAGTCTAGTTTTTATGAAGCACCGCACAGGCCAAAAGAACAAAATTCTGTAAAGAACGTCAGAAGACAACCCTGTGAAAGAGGCCAGGTTCAATCAGATAATTTGCGTCAATTGAGGGTTTCTGAGGTATCAAGAAGAGATGTGTCCCAGAATAAGGGGAAGGAGAAGTCAGTTTCACTAGCAGTTCAGGCAAAGACCAATGTTCAGAAAAGAGAGGGGAAGGAATCTACTTCTAGTAAGAACCCATTGAACCAGAAAGAACAGAATGAGTCTAAGTCTGGTCGGAGGCGGCCAAGTGTAAAAGTAGGGGAAAGGAAAAATTCTTTCAACCGGCCTTCTGATGTGCTCAGACAGAACAACCAGAAGCAGAACTCTGCATCTAATAAAGACGGGGAGAGTTTGAAAACTTCAGCTCCCTACCAAAAAGAGAAAAAATTATCATCTACTGGTAACATGTCTAGGTCAACCAAGACTGTAAGTAGAATTGTTGTAAATACCACAACTGCTACTGGAATTGCAAGTATTGTAGAAACTGACGTTGGAAAGGACCTTTCATCATCTAGGGACTCCAGAGTGAGGTCCTTTACTGGAAAGAAACAGCCAGTCAATGTCGATATTGGTTCTGATGGATGTGGTGCTGACAATATGATGAAGAATAAAGATGAGAGGTCTATAAAATGTAACTTAACTATTGAAGGATGCTCCAATTGGGAAACAGCTGACAGGAAAAATGGGAGTGATGTAGTGTCATTTACTTTCACCTCACCCATCAAAAAATCAATGCCTGGCCCCACTTCATCAAGTCATGTTTTGGAAAAGAACAATGCTTTATGTCTCTTTCCTGGTTCTTATGATGATCAGTCTGATTCAAGGACATCAACAATGCCTTCTTTTCCCATTGGTAGTGATGATTTAGGTATTCTCTTAGAACAAAAGATTAAAGAATTAACTTCTAAAGTCAGACCATCTTGTGAAGATTGCATCAAAACGGGAACTGCTTCTATTTCTGCCAATACTTTTGAAGATAGTGTGTCCATTGTAGCACATGGGAGGAGACCTCAAGTTGATTTGCTTAATGCAAAAGCAGGTGACCCTGGTCACTCTTCTGTTGATGACCTCCGGCTTACTGCAACTCAGATGTGGCAGGTATTTCTGAAATTCCCTTAGCTTCAAAATGCCATTTTATTGACTAAAACACCAACCGATCCCCAAACAAACTCTCAGATAAAAAATAGGAACAGGTAAAGCAATGAGAAATTGGAATGTAGATGATGATCATATGCATAAGAAACTTTTTGACATAGCATACCAAATTTTTGTCAGTGTATGGAAGTGCGCATATACTTGTTCCTCGGTGAAAAGAAATAGAATATCTCCAAGTCATGTATCATTTAGGAAATTACTCATCAATTGTGGGTGAGGTCAGGTGCTTAGGAGGTACATCAACATGATAAATGCGTGTATGGCTAACAGGTAGTTCCCAAATGTGAAAATGTGTCATGACCACTTTGCATGAATAACGGCTAGGGTTAGGAATTCTTCGAAGTTGAACTGTCCAGCTTCCTTACTGAGCCGAGATCCAAGTAAATAACTTTGGGTGTTTTTATTTCTTTTGACAAGTCGTGTAGTTTATTATGTGAAATAGCAGTCAAGCTCAACAGGAGGCTGTGAAAATAATTGGTGTTTTTTTGTTTCTTTTTATTTGACTAGTCATTTAAGGGTTCTGAAATGATTTTCGAAGTCTATCATTTTTATCTGACATTTCTCAATCCAATAGATGACAAAAGAGTAGCTGTAGGCATATAAAAGGTTTTCCTTACTGTAAGCGAAAGAGTTCTGGGGTACCACCCCCCACCCCCACCCCCGGTCTCCTTTCGTTTTCTTTTGTTTAGTTGAAACCACTGAATGCCAGATTTAGATTTATAAAAAGCATTGCAGTCTTATAAATTTTCATGCAGACCTTTTCTTTGATAAAACTAAATCCATGTGAACTTAGCAAAGAACAAGACAATGGAAGCAGAATATCCATATATACACTATACAACTAGTTAGAATTAAGGTTTAGTTATTGTTAGTAGGCTTGCATTACGTCTGATATCTGACAAAGTGCCTTTCAGCTTGGTTATAGAGATTATATGTCATGTAGGGGTAAGTGTGAGGTTTAGATAATTCCTAGTTTTAGTATCCCTAGTTTGTCCCATTGTACAAATTATAAAGTAATGGGAAAAAAATGGATGAAGATGGAATAAAATTGATGTTGAGAATTTATATGCAAAACCAACTAATTCAGGATTGAGGCGTTATTGCAGTTGTTTGTTATCCTATTTCTATATTATTACTGTACTGCGTTTCTTAGAAAAGGGAAAAAAACAGTATGATGTACCAGGCTGATCTTATCTGCATCAATTTCAGGGTCCAAATAGGGTAGAAAATCCTAAAACTGCCAGCAGCATTACGTGTGAAGGAGAATTTAGTCTAGCCTCAAGTATGGAACCTTCTATCTCAGGAGGCAGTTGCAGCTCTTTGGATAGCTACAGAAATTTAGCAACTGATGGTAATAATGCTGATCTTTAGTTTCCTCCTTTTGTTTCCATCCTATTTAAGATTGTGATGATAATTCTGTTGTTTTATTTTGACTCTCTGTAAGAAGGCGTTTAGTATTATATTTTAATCTAAAAAGTAGAAACTTTGCCACTTTAGGCTAAATGCCCAAGCTTGTTAGATGGATGAAAATGGAAAACAGGAAAACAATTTGGGAAACAAAGGATTACCGTAATGTCACATTTATTAGAGCTATAGTTTGGGATAAGATTATTTTATATAATTTGCTCATGATCACATGATCAGATAAATTTCGGTAAAGTTCTCTTTTCTCAATTCCGTAAACAAAAATGATCTTCCTGCTCTTCAGGTGGAATTACTTGAACTATTTGCAGTCTCTTTTTTGCTAAAACTATTCAGTGGTAATTACCAGCGTACTTCCATTTTCCCCTGAAAAAATATCAATTAATCCTGATCGATGAAACTTATGATTCAGGGAGCAAGTATCATCTGTCCGATGGACCTCACGACATGATGAATTGGAAAACCTACATGAGGACAAGTTTGGTGGAAGATGATGCAGAGTTGTTGGACTCGGCCTCTTCCGCTTCTCTTGCTGATGCAGGTGAAAAGGATTCGACTACTACGTTGACTTCCTCAAATTTCAATGAATCAGCTTACTGGGAGTTCCGATATATCAGAGATATAATTAGTAGCTCCGATTTGGTAATGGAAGAATTCTTGTTGGGTGAGGTTCAGAGCATTATTGCTCTTGATCTCTTTGACAAGCTAGAAAATCAGCAGGCTCGAACCAACAAAAATGCAGAGGAGCAGCTGAAGATGCGGAGAAGAGTTTTGTTCCATTCAGTAGTCGAATGCTTGGAACTCAGATGCAAACTGAGTTTCGGCCGAGGTGTTGAAGCTTGGGCAAAGTGGACAACATTGGTCCAAAGAAAGGAGTGGTTAGCAGAAGAAGTGTATAGAGAGATTGCTAGCTGGACAAGCATGGAAGAGTTGATGGTGGATGAGGTTGTTGACAAGGACATGAGCACACAAGACGGGAAGTGGACCGATTTCAGCTTTGAAGCCTTCGAAGAGGGTGTTGACATTGAGAAGGAGATCCTTTCATCTTTGATGGATGAATTGATCGGTGACCTACTGTGATTGAGTCCTCTTCTGGCTTTAATCAACATGAAGTTTTTATACTTTAGCTTTGCAAAATTTACAGCTTCCTTGTGCATTGTTCTTTCTTGCTTATCTTAATTTAAGCAAAGAGATCAGTGGATCAAGTGATTGTTCATATTTTATGTTCTTAGATAGTATCATGGTTTCCATTATCCTTTGAACGCGAATGCGCGATGAAAAGTCTCTCTGCTTAATTCCCGCTGATTTTTGCGTGTGGTATTGATAGGTAATCCCAGAATTAGTAGAGTATATGTTGTGGGTTTGACCTCAAGCTCAGCTCTTATAGCCTCTCTTTTACTCTATAAATGCACTGCTGCAAGATTTTTTAAAACAGAAAACATTTCTATATCAATGGATGATTCAAACTGAAATCTTAAGTTTTATTTTCTAATTTTGTAGTATTATTACTGCTACACTATGATCTATATTACTGTTTAATTTCCAAAAATAGTATAAATAAGACGTGATGATTTGAGTTCACAATGATAATGGGCTTAAGAGAGTCGTGACACAAAGGTGGTCCTACGGGAACAGCCGTCCACTTTAGCCGCCGGCGAAGCTCTGACAAGGTAACGTGCACCCCCAACCCCAACCCCAACCCAGCCCCCACCCAAATCTAATCTGGTATTACACTGAATCTTCTGAAAAAGAAGCAGACAATGACTTCTGTCAAAAAGCCCAACCACCATATTCTGATCTAAAATGGTAAATCATTGTTTACCTTCCTTGAAAAAGAAACTCGGTAGAATAATTGAGATACCTACGCTACACGATGTTAATTATTGATCTCAAATTTAAGCTCTAAAAAGCTCGAAAAAAATTTAAATCGTTAAAAGACACTCATCCTTATAGTACTTATTTAATGAGTTCTAATGGTTAGTTTTATTATATCTAATGCTTTGTAGTAACAGTTTATGTAAATTATGATTGTCAAAATTATTTCCTATTTGTATGTCATGAAATTTTATCTTGTACTAATCAAAAATTAATATGTATTCTTGATTGACAGTGACTAATTAGGAATGAGTCATCTCATTTATATCTTGTCCATTAAACATAAATACGGCAAGTAGATGAAGTATATATATATGAACATAACTTACTGTTTAACTACCCCCACCGCCCAAGTTTGATGGACTCTTCCTTTTAATGACATCTCATTTAATCTCCATGTCATGATCATAATATTTTCTTCTTTTTAAATTTTTTTCTTAATTTATTTATAGATATATAATCATCTAATGCCCAAAATTTAATTGTACAATTATTCTAAATTAGTACACTATAGAATTTATTAAGAAAGCGTTCATTAATTATCAAGGGTTTACTAACACATATCTTGATAGTGACATAATATACGAAAGGGGATGTGAAATTGTGAAGAATTTGGTGATAATCAAATCTTTAAATCTGAAAATATGAGATGATTAACAATTCTAATAGAGATTTATTTTGTAATTATTGTCTATATAAGCATACGTACTTAGAGAGGATGATTTTCATATTGATTTCATGAATTTGACGGATTATTAATGAGGCAAATTGAACCAAGAAGACTCACAACGAATAATGGGCGTTTTAAAGCCAGTTCAATTATTGATGTTTAAACTCGCTTAAATCAACCCGGGTAAACATTGACAAATCTACTTTGGATCCTTGTGTTTTGAAGATTCTTTTTGTTTTTGTGGAAATGCCTTGGCACATAGGCAAATTGCAGTTTTCTACTTTCTAATCAAGCAACAGATCTACAAATAATTTGACAAATTAATAACCTCACCGATTAGATCTTAGAACTTGATTTGAGATAATGGGATATGGTTGTTTAACAATACTAAAATTAGTCACATTAAATTGTAATTAAATGTAGATTAATTACAATGACAAATATAGCTCTCAATTAAAACAACCAGTTCATTCTATAATCTTTTCACACAAAATATACATATATATTAAAAGTCAAACTTTTCAACTTTTAAATTCTGAATAACCTCAATTAAAAGTAGGACTCGATAAAAAAAGCTATCGTAGACATTAAAGACCAAAACATATTTACCACCACAAATGGAAAGATTTTGTGCATAATTTTTTTTTCTTACAACAATAGTTTAATATGGTGATGGATTTGTAATTTGGATAATCTATAATTAAGAATTTGAGATACATAAAGAAATTAAAACTTTCACCACATGCAAATAGATCTCTCATTAATTACTACTAATATTTTATATTAAGAAGTGGAGAAGGATAAACATGCATGATGGGATTGTTGATAGTTAGAGAGACTCTCCATACTTTGACAAACACCTCATGTGCATTCTTTTTGTCATTTGCTTATGGAAATTATATTAATTAAATCCATTTCACACCCTAATATCACATGCTCCATCATCTCATGCTTTTAATACTACTAATTTTGTTTACTTGTCTAATTCTTTTTTCAATACAATTTATGGCTAATAAGTTGACGTATCAATTTAGCTGAATTCAATAATTTTAATTTTTTATTTATATTAAAATAGCATCATATGTGTACAAAAAATAAGTTTAATATCTAGTTAGTATTTAGTAATTTATGATTCTTGATATAGTTATTTTTGAATTTAATACTAATGAAATTTAAATCATGAACGGATTATTTTTTTTAAAAAGACAAATTATGATAAGGCATTTAACTATAATGGGAGCGAACGTGTAACTCGGACGTACACGAATTTCCTCAGAATCCTTTTTTTATTTGTTTTGGAAAAAAATTAAAGATACATCAACTATAAAGAAGTTTGAGGGTATCTTTATTTATTTATAAGATCTACAAGTCTTGACGCAGATTGCACAACTTTATTTTCTACAGAATCAATTTGTTCTTTGCCCCAAACACATTTTTTATTTTTTTTTTATAAATATGGTATGTTAATTATATAAATAAATAAATATGAAGTAGCATTATCAAGATATTAAGTGATAGACCAGCATGGATTATGGTGCATTGCTGGGAGTGTTTCACTCTTAACCATAGGTCTCATGTTTAAGCCCTGTGTCTAGAGATAATTTTATTGGGAGCGCCACTCCAGAATGGACCCATAGGATATTTTAATGCCACCCCCGCATGGATGGTCCATAGGATATATTAATTACTACAAAATATTTATAAGATCACTTATATTATATTGGAAAATTACTTGGATTGAAATTTATTAATAAATCTGATTTTAGCGATACTTTTTTATTTATTATCATTTATAGCAACACTATCTTATCTGCAATATGTGTTAAAATAAATTATGTATGCAATAAATATGTATTATAATTGTTTTTTAAAAGTATATTATGCTTGTTTTGTAAGAAATTGACACATTGCATTATTATAAGTGAATTAAAATGTGTGATAAGTGTATTAATCATCAATAAAATTTGTATTATATGTGAATAATAAATTGTTCTTTGTAATATATATTAAAACTGTATTATAAATGTATTAAAAGTGATCAAGTGAAAAAAAATATTATTGCTATAAATGGCAAATATTTTCTTAATATAATATATTTATGTAAGTTTCTTATTATATTGTAATGAATGTTGAGCTTCTATCTACGAATTAAAAATATTACAGATATAAATATCAAAATGAATATATCATGTAAAGTTTTAATAAATAAAACAAATCATCAAATGTAGTCACAATAAGGTGCACGTATTGGTGAGAAAAATTCACTAGAAATGATTTGATCGTGATTTGCCTTGGCCTAGAATATCTTTTAAAATGACATTTAAAACATAAATCTAAAGTAAAATAAAATCCTGAGATAATTTTGTACTATAAATAAGGAAATTATTTTATATAGGGATAAAAAAAAATTAAAAATGCTTCAAGTAAAACGTGTCGAGCACTGATTGGCTATGACAAATCCTCTTCACCAAACTATGATATAGGAAAGGTGAGAAGGAGCTCCGTATTCTGTAATCTGCTTAGATTCATTAATCTTATGAACATTAATTTTTTAGAATTAATAATATAATAGAATTAGTAATGTTGACAGTTTATAGAATATTGTTTTATCAATGATTAATTATTAATTACACTAATTAACATTATGCCTCGTGTTGGCTGCCTTAAGTCAGAATCCAATGGAGAAGGCCTTTGTTCACCTCCTTCTCGACTCTATGTGTACACCCTCAACTAATCTAACGCCTTGTTTGCATAATCAATTGAAAATTTAAAGATATAATAAAGGAAAAGTAAAATTACCCAAACAACTTATCTAAACCTTTTTAGTTTAACAAGTCATTTGGTAGGATGTATAAGTCATGATCAGGGGCGGAGCTACATTGCATTAAGGGGTTCATCCGAATCTTTTTCGGCGAAAAATTATATTATTTATACATGATTAAAATAAGTTTATATATATATATAAGAGATGTCGAACCTCCTTCGACTATCTATTTCTACATATTATGACCCCCTTATTGAAAAATCTAACTCCGCCTCTAGTCATGACCTTCTCTTACGAAATGAAATGGTGTAGTGTGAATTTTGTTATGACTATTGTTTAGGATGACTTGTTAGGTCCGACTATCTTTCATTTTAATTATTTATACTACTTTGGAGTTTTTTTCATAAATTGTTCATCTATCGAAAACAATCTATCTACTTCTGATACAATCGTGCATACACTATGCATTCTCTAAATACTACTTTATGGAAATTACACTGAACATATTTATATTATTAATAACAACTGCAAGGAGGTAATATCATTAACAATTTATGGACATCTCAATATATACTTAAAAAATATTACACGACGAAATTAAATATATAAACAGTATAATTTTTTATTAAAAATAATTAAAATAAACCTCTTGATCCTATTTAACTCTTTATACGTAACGGAAAACGTGCATGCACGAAAATGAATTGGATGATAAGCGAGATTGAATAAGGAAGCAGGGTAAGTATGGTGAGAGTCCGAAACAGAGGAATAAAAGACCTCGAAAGTATAGGGCAGAGGGGAACGTGCCGAGGTCTGTTATTTGCAGGCTAATATTTGTGTGGTCCATTGTACTTCTTTCCCAATTCCCTAAGTTTAACTTTATTTTATTCTATTATAACCCCCTAAACTCTTCTCCCTATGCTCTTTTAATCCTTTCTTTTTAATTAATCTTTTCATGCCAATTGGTCCATTTTATAAATCTAAACTTTTTAGCCATCTTCCTTCATTTAAGAATAATTGTTCATTATACTATTTTAGAATATCTACTAATATTTATTTATTTCATAAAATCAATAAACAATTTTAATTTTATACGTAGTTCATAATTTATCTTATTATTAATTATAATTATAATTATTTTCCTATTAGATTGGTCAAGATATTTGATATTAATTATATTTAAAAGGTGATATATTAACATTATATTCTTAATTATAATTTCTTAAAAAGTGTGCAAAGTTAATAATGGTTGAACGGAGGAAATATTTACCATATTTAACCCTATGTCAAACCATAAACTAATTTCCTCAAAGTCATAAACAAAATATTTATGCTATTCCCAATTACCCCTAGAGGCTAAGGGAAAACATGGTTCTAAAATCAACCAAAACAAGTCTATGGCTAAGGGCTAGTGGAGTAGTAGTTATAAATCTCCAAAAGTCAAAATATATCTCAATTAGACTTGAAAAAATGAGGAGAAAAAAAGAAGACTTGGAAAATAGACCCCCCCCCCCTTAATACTTCCCCTTTGTTTTTCCTATTAAGAAAATTTGTTGTGCTAGACCAATTTGGCTTGTATATAGATTTGATGACTTTTGCTTACCCTTTTTTTTATTGAAAGGAATTTATCCATTGGTTCATACCCTATATTTGGCTAAGAAGATGATACAAAAAGAAATAATTAAGAAAGTGGCAAGCTAATGATCAACTTGTCTTTGATATCTATATTTTATACTATACTATAATATAATCTTGATATTGGACATGTAGTACCAATTTAGTTTATCATTTTTATAGGCCAATTAATTATTTGGATTTTTTCGGAGTATCAAAGTTTGACACACTCATTGTATTTCTTTTCCCCTATATTTTTAAAGTAGAAATTAGATATGTGTATATTTTTGTTTTTTCAAATTTGACTTATAGAGTAGTTAGATTTAATTTCTTATGGTAATACATTACATGTAATATAATTTAAAGTTATTTGAATTATACTAATCAATATTTTTAAGGTAAACTCCTTTTAAATTTGGATTGATTTTTGACTTATAAATACTTTTTTATGTTACCCAATCACTCCAAAAGTATTCTAAAATTATTTTAACTTAAAATAAGCTCTAAGAATATTTTAATAATCTACAATTACCATGTAGTTACGAATGAGTATAGTTTGATATTTTAATTTCTTAGATTAACTTTTTGGAAATCAAGATTTAAAAACAATTGATGTAAAAGCCAATAATTTTGCCATCCCAAATGTAAATAGTATATATATAATAAAAGAGGAGTGGATGAGACAAAAGAGAGGACAATTATATTATGTATATATATTTTTGGAGAGGAGCAATAATTTAGGCCTTTTGCTTATGTTGGGACATGGCATGGCAAGAGTAATAGCAATATTAAGCCACAAGAAATGGAAAGACCTTTTCCACACTTTTGGAAAGCAAATACTAACATATTATGGATCTAGTCTTTAGTATATTTCTTAGTATTCTTACCATCATTTGCTTTTGTCTTACACATATAATAATTCACACCAAAGTTTCATGCATGCCAGGAGATCTCTAAATGTTACTTCTTGATGATTTATATATTTTCATCATGAAGAAAAAAGAAGAGGAAAAAATGATTATTTTTAGACATTCTAATTGGTCAAGAATTCTAGTCCCCTTGACTATGTACTAATGATGATACCCAATATGGTGCAATGGTGAAACTGTTTCACCCTTAACTAGATGTCTCAAGTTTGATTCTTGGGAATGGAGAAAAACTTATTGAGAGCGTTACTTCTGAATAGGTTCTGCAGTCGAGCCTTGGATATCAAATTTTTTTTGTTGGGAGCGTCACTCTTAAATGGACCCTGCAATCGAGCTCTCTGAATATGGAGAAAATCTTATTGTGAACATCACTTTTAAATGAGCCATTTAGTACGAAAAATCAAAAATAAAAATAAAATAAAAAAAATGATTATACCCTATCTAATCTCATTGACTCAAAAGCACAAGAACTACAAAAGATTCATCATGATTCATGTATTGCTTTGAGATATTGCAACAATGAATTTCTAAAAGTGTGTGCAAATATTATATCTTTCATCAAGGGGTGCTTCCTTTGAACACAAGAAACCAATTGTTTTTTGTTTATGCTAAAAAGATAGAGTAGTATATTAAAAAAAAAAATTGTTGAAAAATATATTAAAACTTTCCAGCCTTTCCTAAATGAGTATTATGCTTCATTAGTGTTACTAAAACTCATTACAAGTAATTATCCTCTTGAGACTAGAGACTGAAAACCTATTGCTTTATGTAATATAATCGAAAATAATGATTAAAAGATTTATGAGTTTTTTCGAAACAGTTTTTGTAATAATAACGATTCATGTTTATGGTTGTTGAAAATTCTTAAGAAACAAATGATTTTTCTTTGTGAAAAACTTGTTATATTCTAAAAGATGCAGAATGTTTTTTTAAGAAAAAAATTAATCGTCATATTATTACAAAGAAATGAATAATTCTTAATATTCATACCATTATAATTATACGCGTTAAAAATAAGATTTAGAATGAAAACAAACTTATTGACTAACGAGCTAATTAGCATTCCAACCAATAAACCAATATTTAACACTTTAAACTCTAAAACCACAGAAAATACAATGTTTCTTATTTAATTTAACTAAGTCTATATAAGTCATTGAGTTGTTTGAGATTTTTTACATTTCAAATAATATACTTTATAATTATGTTTTTTTTAATTAACTTTTACGAGAGAACAAACATTTCAAGCATATTTTTCATGCTTCACCAGAAAAGGAAATCACATTTATTATATTTTTCACCACCAACGTTTCTTATGATTCCATCTTGCAAAAGTGAAAAATAATACATGCATTAAAGAATTCATAATTGTAACTCTATTTGATAGCAGGAGAAAGTCAAAATAATAAATTTAATTTCTATTGGCTGGGATGGTTTTTGTTACTTTTATATTGGAGGGATATAAAATTGTCTTTTTTTAATATGTGATATTTTTTTTAGAAAAAATAATTGGCAGTGCACGACAATAGATGAATTTTCTCCAAATGTGACTAATTTAATTACTTTTCTCCAAATCAGTAATTTACACTTGTAATTAAGACATTTTTAATATTAGATTAATTAGCTCTTCTTGATGGTCTTTATTTGCACAACAATAGATCGTAACAAAAACATCGTTATTCTAACATAAAATGTTTAAAATTTTCTTTTAAACGAAATTCCTCATAAATTGGGTCATTCAAATAACAGAATTATTTTTACACTGAATTAGTATTTTTATTTTTTATCATATGCAGATTACATTACAATGAGATTCTATTATCCAAACTAATTATTACTCATTTTTTATTTTGAGAAAAAATGGAACTCTTGTTTTTTTTATTATTATTTCAAATACTACTGTATGCGTTTTGAACATTTTTTTTTTTTTGAAAAGAAATCATAAATGTAGAAACATCCGTCCAGAGCACTCAATTAATGCTCATGCCTCATGTAAATTTATACCACAGTTTTCAAAATCACATCCCATCAATTAAATTAATGCGTTTTCTAATATAAGTGTAGTTTTTAAAAATTATAATCTTTTACTCTCATATTCATTATAAATAAATGTTATTTTTGTGAAGATAACACTTTCTTTATGACAAAAATAACTACCTATTAATTAGTTTATTAGGAAAAAAATACCAGCAGTAATAAGCTCTTGACCCACTACTCCCAGTGGCATAGTCGTTATATATCTCAAATTTAGGGTCATCCTCTAATATTTTTCACTTCCCAAAAAGCCCCTCCTGCTTCTCTCTATTTTTTATGCATACATCACTACACATTCCCAGCACAAACCTTTCGCAGAAAATAATGAAACCCCTCGAAAATCACTCCTCTGCCATCACCACTTCCTCCGCCGTGCCGGAATCAGAACCTGAAAATGGTTCGGCGGCGGATGCCGGCATGTTTTCAGACGATATTGATAGTTCATGTTCAACTCCATATGTTAGTGCTCCGTCAAGTCCAGGTCGTGGTCAACCACACTGTGGCTTCTATTACAGT
Organism: Solanum lycopersicoides; assembly: GCA_022817965.1. Lineage (NCBI taxonomy): Eukaryota > Viridiplantae > Streptophyta > Magnoliopsida > Solanales > Solanaceae > Solanum > Solanum lycopersicoides. The sequence goes on from CM040618.1 coordinate 123,071,307, forward strand.
GCTCCGGCGAGTCCTATGCATTTCGTTTTATCAGCTACTAGCGTGAAAAATGCTGTTAGTACTTCAATTTCATCACCTTCTGAAGATTTTGATTTCTCTGCTAGGCTTACCGCCGAGGGTGGCGCCGCCGCCGATGGATCCATGAGCTCGGCTGATGAGTTGTTCTTAAACGGCCAGATCCGGCCGATGAAGCTGTCCACTCACCTTAAACGTCCACAAGTCCTCGCACCATTGCTTGATCTCGACGAGAATGAGGATGAAGAAGAGAAAAGTTGCAGAGGCAGAGATTTAAAGCTGCGGAGTAGATCATTGAGGAGAAGGACTAGATCCATGTCACCACTTCGAACGACGTCGTATGAATGGCAGGAGGATTACGATGAGGAGGAACTGGAAGTAGTAATCAATGAGAAGAAGATAGAGAAGAATGAAAATGAAGAGATTAAGCAAGATGATGAAGAAGAAACTTCGAATGAAACGACGCCATGCCCTTCTGGATCTTCTTCGAGGTCTTCTTCTGTCGGGAGGAGTTCAAAAAGATGGGTATTCCTGAAGGAGTTTCTATATAGAAGTAAAAGCGAAGGAAGAAACAACGGCCACAAGTTTTGGAGTGGGATATCATTTTCACCTGTGAAAGACAAAAAACTTGACAAAATCTCAACCAGCAAAACTCCAACTGATTCTTCAACTACATCTGAAACAAAAAAAGATAAACAAAACGGGAATACAAAAGAGAAGAAGAAGAAGCCCGTGAATGGAAGTGGGATTGGTAAGAGAAGAGTTCCTCCATCGCCTCATGAGTTGCATTACACTACAAACCGAGCTCAATCAGAAGAAATGAGGAAGAAGACTTTCTTGCCATATAGGCAAGGCCTGCTTGGATGTTTAGGGTTCAGTTCAAAGAGTTATGGAGCCATGAATGGTTTTGCTAGAGCTTTGAATCCAGTTTCTTCAAGGTAAAAAAATAATAATTTGTATATCTAATCAATCATTATTACTATATCTATCATCCATCTTCCATCAAGAGATGAGAGATACTTTTTAAGTTGATTGTATAGATTTATATTTCCTTGTTATGGTAATGTTTTTTATGCTATTCTGTTATCTCTTTGTGTATGTACTCAAAAAAATCCTCAAAAATGCTTAATGATGGGATTTTGTTTAGCCATTCATGGTAAAACTCTTGTGGCATTTTGTTGTTAGATCCTCCTCCATTTTTGCTTTGTTAAAAAAATAGATTCATCAGATCATTTCTTTCTACTCCCTATGTGGGCTCAAAGAAAGAGAAAGGCCACCTTTAAAACTCCCTATAAGATCTTTGCTTATGGCAAATTTGCAGCACTAGAATACAAATTGCTTAGCTAAGCTGTGGGGATAGGGTAGTTAATATTCTTCATGACTCCTCATCCCTGTTATTCTCAGTAGATTTGTCTTTTTACACTTTTAATCACTTTCTTTTCTCCGTTCAATATTGACTTAACACACTTTTAATAACGTCCTCGATCATTTCGGGTGCTGTATGGAGCCTATTGGAATTATATGAAGTGATAGGACATTAGATATACACATGAATGTGAAATTGCATTATTTACACAGTGCACATTTTTTTCTTAAAAACCTATGATTTGACGCACATGGAGATGGAGCAGAGAGGGCCTTTGGCAGTAGGTAAATAGTAGAGACAAAGGCCCCTACACACCACACCACACCAAAACCCATTACCCAAAAATTAAAAAAAAAAGAAAAGAAGAGACTGTTGCCTTTTGTCAAACAATAAATTATGTATCATCACAAGTTTGAGTTGTTCTTGTCTGTATCTTCTGTAGGCCAGCCTTGTTTTAGCATATGCTCTCTACTGATTAAGATGGTTGATTTAAGAGATATACCCCATACTTGTCTAATTGAGCACAAAATTAATAAAAGAAATTTAACTTTTTCTTCTAACTTGTATCCTCTCTAGTAACCTTTAAAATTTATGATTCTGATTGTTTCAATATTTGTGTAATTATAAAATCTTTATATTAAGATTAAAGCGAAAATATTATTTTCAAATTCTAGAAAAAGATGTTTTTTAAAATTAATTAATAAAAGAAAATAGGTTTGCAATAATTGAAATATATGAAGTAGCTATTATGAGTGAAACAATATGTAAGGAATAACAAATATCGAAGTGGACTATGAATCATGAGGTGATTTATTTTGGAAAAATCATGAGATTTTAAGTTTATATCACAAAATGAAATCTAAGAGATTAAATAAATGTAGATCTTACTTTTATTTTTGAAGTGGAGAGATTGGTTTTGATAGATTTTTGTCTGAACAATTTAAAGACATATGAAAAAAGAAATATCAGAAGTTACAGCAATCTAACATAAAAATCATGACAAATCCTTTCTAACAATAATTATTTCTAAAACTAGAAGCAGCAAATAGTAAAAGAAATCAGAGGACAAGAAATTATAGGAATAATGTAAAGAATATTGGGAGTAGTATAAAATGATAAGTGAGACAACAAATCTTCTACTAGCTAAGTTAAAAATATATCATATTTTTATTTAAATTTCTCTTGAAACTATTCATAATTAATCTCTCACGCTTTTGCATCGAAGCATCCCAGATTCAAATTTCAACAAAGACGAAAACACTAAATAACTTCTTTTTATTTGTCCAAATTTTAGTTGATCTAAACAATTAAAAAGTCCTAATGAAATTAATAAATATGCACAAACGGTCTCTAATACCACTTCTCTTTATATATATTATATTATATGCTCCTATAATAACCTAAAAGAAGAGCTATTAAAAAAATACCACTAAAAAGTGATGTATAATGGCCTAAGGTTGGGTTTGTTTTTCCTTTTTGCATCTAATAAAGTGATATTGAAAAAGTTTTGAAGGAGCAGCTTTTTGTCTCATCTTCTTGGAATATTTTATTTTTTATATATATTATAGACTATAGTCCTGAAATATGGACAAAGCAGATCTGGATGAAATAAAAATAATAGTAAAGCTTTGTTAACTCATTCTCATGGGGTCTCATTGTACCTAGATGTTGACGTAAAGTAATTTCACATTAAGCAACATACTAACATGGCCTTTGGCTTAATAATTCATCTGTTGTCAATATAACATACAGTACTTCTTTTTTATCATACTAGAAAATCCTGACTCATCACCTACAAACATACGTAGAGTTCTTGATCTATATCTAGTTGATTTACCGCTAATTTACTTTGCATGTTTTGGATAGACGCTTAGATAAGCATCCTTATGTAGCGTTCTTCGTAGGGGTAACAATTGGGTGGATAGGGCGGATCAAAATTGATTAAGACGCTTCAAGACCCAACTCAATCCAAAGTTGTTTGGATCAAAATGGGTTGAATAACAGATCATAATCTAACCAAACTAATTTTTACTAAGTTTGGCTTTGTTTGTTATGAATTGAAATGAGTTGAGCTAATAGATGAGCGGGTCACAAACCCAAACCTAAATAGAATGAGTCGTGTTGGACTGTTGGATTTGATTTTACCACCCTAGTTCCGTGTAATAGTCACTATTTTTAATAGAGTTGTTAGTTCCGCAGCTCAGTGAGGGTTATTTTCTATTTGTTTGTTCCAATAACATGTTTACTTGAATTACTTGAATCTGTTTTAATATCAGTTTCATAATTGCCATCAATAGTTCAAAAAAAAAGAGTATATTAAATGAAGTAGAATATCTGTTCAAAAATCTTATCCTTGTGTTATCTATATGTCAGTGAAATAGAGATGATATATATAATTGTTGGAGCATAGTACTTGTCATATTATTGTTACATATGGTCCCTGGGAATTAGGATATAACACTAATCATGATTCTACAATAGTACCCTTTGTATGAAGATAATAAACAAACTATTTTGGGGACCATTAGAAAACCAAACACCCCATACTTGTCTTAAATCTTGAAATTATATGGATAGAGACATAGCTGAACTATAGTATATATGATCAATTAATAAAATCACCTGATATACTTTTTATGTTTTCCACTCGTATCTGGTATCTACATTAGAGCCCCACAATTCAGATTTACATCGAAAAATCTCACATTAGGGTAAAGCGTCCCTAAAGAACAAAGACAACTCCATAATCATAGGAATTTGAATCTGAGCCACTGATTAAGATGAATGAGTACTTATCATTACTCATTCCTTCATAACCCTCATTAGTTACTCTTTCTATGTTTTAGTAGATGTTAATGCAAGTCCTTTGATGATAAATGTATTCCTTCGTGTCAATTTATTTGTCTGATTTAGTATGACACTTAAGTTAAAGGAAGTAAATAAAACTTTTGAATTTGTTGTCCAAAACACGTAAGTGAAAAGTGAAGTTAAAGAGTCGTTCATTTTTAAACGAACTAAAAATGAAAGTAAGACTAATATGAAGAAAAAAAAAAAAGAGTTATTATTGTTCTTGTTTCTTGAAGAAAATAAGGTATAAAAATCTGGAATTACCTTTTGATAGATTTTATGCTTCAGAAAGAAGTGCCATTTTACTTAGTTTTAACTGATCTTTTAATTTGTTGGACTGAGTAAGTGACCAGAAATTAGCTGGAAAAATCTGGCAAAAGGGCCTACAATTTTATTGCGTTATTGAATCGTCCTATTTAATTCTTGTTTTCTTCTAAATTTACAAAGTTCAATCAACAAATAAATAAATAAATTATATATATATTTTTAATGAACAAGTTGCTTGGGGGGCTTTGTTTTAGTGATAAGGACGCAAAAAAGCCTGATATTTAAGTGAAAGGAAAAAATTGGAGTTTCAAACATGTGTACCAATTGGAGTCGAATCAGAAAATGGAGAAAGAGGAGGTTTTGTTTTTCCAATTTTTCTCAAATCGATTAAGTAAATTCTTCATATTTGAAGCATGGAAAAATTGCTAGAAATTCCTTTCGATGCACTAAGATAAATGAAAGGTAGACAATTTCTACGTAAGGTGCTATACCAAACAGAAAACTCTATGGCAACATAACTTATAGTCTAAATTAAATAGCTTTATTTCTCTATGAGTCCAAGATAAGGTGTGCATAAATTTTGCTATTTAAATTTGATTCTATAAATAAATAAAATAAAAACTTAAATATCTTGACCAGTTACAAATAAATAGAAAAAATTTTTTCCAAATCTCGTTCATATAAAAATAAAATTCGACATAACAAGGAAATGGTTAGTATATGCACGTACATCATGATGTGTGTAGAATAAACTTTAATTCCCACATCAATATTTTGTCATCCTTGGAAAGACTATATAATAAATGAAAACATATATTTTTGTTGGTTGCAGCCTATAGTGGATAGTGAAAACTCACATGAAACTGAGAAGTACGAAAAGTGATCTGGCCCCAATTAGTGGAACCTGTCGACTAGTACTAAAAAATATACATTTTTGTTGGCTACTTATTTTATTTTTTAAATCTCAATCTGAAAAAAGATAGAGTGTACGCAGGTCTTAACTTAGTATGATTAAACAATAAATTAGATGATTGATGAAGTGAATCGCGCACTCTTTAACTTGATTCTTTTATGGTAGAGTAATTCCATAAATTTGTAGACTACTTCATTTTTTGATATATGATTAATTAAGAAATTACTTCTCTAAAAATTGCTGATAAAGAATTTAGTTCACTGGGTCAAGTTGAGATATTGGAACGAAGTCCCAATCTCAGCTCAAGACTTTTGGGCCTTATTTCACTTCAGTTTTCAGTTGTCCAACGTTCAGTGAGTGAAACTTGTCTTGTCAACTGGCATGGTGTAGGGAAAGAGAAATACATGGTGAATAAGTTGGCTTGGGATTTGAAGCTATGTTAAGAGAGTCCAGAACCAAAAGAGTCACTTTTATCTTTCAAAATGCATAAAGCATAGCACTATTTCTTTTAGTACCAAAACGGACAAATTGCTGCCCCATCAGCAATATCTTTGCGTATTTTTAACCCCCGTTGACTCCATCAAAAAAAAAATCTTAAGAAATTCACTGCGCTAGCAGTGATTTCTTCAGAAAAATAAAACTAAAATTGGAGTGAAATCGCATAAATGCTCGTCCCATCACCTATATGATACCCTCTTACCCCATTTCCTTTGATGCCATTAAGTATGAAAACATATTCCAATCAAAGGCTAGAAACTCTCAACTTACCTCAATCTGAAGTAGAAAGTAATTGGCCAATGCCAACCAACAGAAAAATCATCGATTTGAAATATATCAACCAATAATAGCAACAGTGTTTGCTTCTATTCAAAGGTCTACAAGTATCTCCTGTATACTACTAGTCCAAAAACTTTGAATCTGCAGATATTCGAAGCAAACAGAGAATCATGTTGAAGTCCAATTTAGAGCACATCAATAAATCCTCTGGTATAGAGAATCTATTTAGCCAGTGTGTTTATTCGATTGTAATGCAGACAGTAGACTCAAGGGGAAGATCATAAGGGTAGTGATAGAGAAACAAAAGAGAAATGTCACCAATGTAAAGTGTCGATTTCTTTTGAAGTTTTCAATCTTTTTTGTTTTTGGAGTAATGGGGATGAGAATTGAACAAATAAGTATAGTCAGCAGAAATTAATTTAAACCAAGGTATGTTTAGTGCATAGAGAAAAACATCTATACTGCGCATTGTATATGCTATATGACAACCCTCCCCCCACAAGAATCATAATGATGGAGAGTTTTCGTTTTCTGCATATCATAGTGCAGAAACAAGAAATGGTGCAGGAAGACCCCACTCTGAAGTCAGAACCCTGTAGTAGTTTATTACTCCTACTTGCCTCAATCTCGGGCAAGTTTGGATCTACGATAAGAATTCTCACGAGCTATGTCACCCATTCAAGCCCCTCTCAATCCAAAAATAACAAACAAGACGATGAAGACAGTGGAGTGACCATTTAGGGCTTATAAAGCATCATAACGTGAGATGAAATCTACTTTAATGCAGTAGAAGTTAGAAGATTAAAGTGCCGTGATGATAATACTTTACTAATTACTTGTTCAAAAGAAGCTGATAATCATAACTGACATAAAGTCTAAGCTGATATAGCTACTGGCCTAAACAAAATGCCTAAATAGATCTGTGGTGTCCAATACTTCTCAGTACAAAAAAGTACTACAGAAGATTAACCAGATAATGCAATTCTCGACCATAGGCGAAACTCACGTGATACCAAGCCAGGCAGTATAATCACAATCTGCAACACTAGCAAGGACTTATGCAAACGTCGCCAAAATGTTCTTCTTGAGGGTGAACTCATCCGCCTTGGTGGGGCTGATTGACTGTAGAATTAAACATACAAAAGAGAAGTCAACTTCTGTCAACAGTTAAAAGCAGGAACTTCAAAGTTCCCTCCAACCAAGTAGGTAAGTACTGGAAATTATCAAACAAAACAGTTCGAAACTTAACATCAGTAGATTACTGGCAGTCTTTTATCAGCATATATTGTTATTAAATTCCAATTGAAGGACATAATTAACAGAGTAATATTGCAATTTATGATCCATAATTCATCCGCATTCCTAATTCACAACCTTCATCCGCATTCCTAATTCACAACCTTTTTCACCTAGCACGCGTGGATTATTGACAGGAAATAGGAATTGTGCCACAATTGTGTGGGACAAAGGAAACCAGAGATAGAGCAGAGGGGGATAGCTGCTGCACATGGATAAGAAGAAGGTCCAGAAGAGGAAAGTCCAGTTATACCTTGGCAAGCATGCGCTCTAATCGCTGAATCTCATTGTTGGCGTAATCAGCTCCTTTTTCCATGGAACTCTTGGCAGCCTTTAGGTAAATCTTGCCATACCTAGAAAGACAATATAGAAAGGACTTAAGAAAAAGGTGCAAACACAAATTCTCACCAAAGACGAATCCAGGTGCAGAACATCAGTTCTTCCTGCTTGCTTTGCTAGTTGCTACTCAAGTAACATAACAATATAATCGGAACCATGCTACACCTCAAAAATATAAGGTGTTCTATGACGGATATACATTTCAATGCAATCTTACCTTGCAGCAGAACCTTCAGTTTTCCAGCTTCATCTTCCATCTTGCTAAATACAGCTTTTTTTTCCTCGTTTGTGGCACTGACGAACTCCTTCACTAATGTATCCAGTGATTCAACAATACCCGCCTATTGTCATGAGGTACAAAGGAAAGTTAAAAGGTAAGGACAAATTATGTTAGAATGTTTTAATTTATCACTTTATTCAGCTGTTGACTAACCTTTGAAGTAAATTGTCCTTTTGAATCACGGCTAGTGCCACACTTCTCATTGATGAAGTTGACAAAGTCATCTGCATCTCGGCCACCCTCATAATTCTCACCAGCTTTGTTTCCCTTTGGGAAGAATTTCAGCCACTTACACCATACCTGGTCTGGTTAGCAAAATTTTACATTACTATGATGAAAAATATAAGGTGTTCTATGACGGATATACATTTCAATGCAATCTTACCTTGCAGCAGAACCCTTCAGTTTTCCAGCTTCATCTTCCATCTTGCTAAATACAGCTTTTTTTTCCTCGTTTGTGGCACTGACGAACTCCTTCACTAATGTATCCAGTGATTCAACAATACCCGCCTATTGTCATGAGGTACAAAGGAAAGTTAAAAGGTAAGGACAAATTATGTTAGAATGTTTTAATTTATCACTTTATTCAGCTGTTGACTAACCTTTGAAGTAAATTGTCCTTTTGAATCACGGCTAGTGCCACACTTCTCATTGATGAAGTTGACAAAGTCATCTGCATCTCGGCCACCCTCATAATTCTCACCAGCTTTGTTTCCCTTTGGGAAGAATTTCAGTGTGGGATAGCCACTTACACCATACCTGGTTAGCAAAATTTTACATTACTATGATGCATGTGCATGCAAGAATGCACATGAGTTCAAGAGAGATCGAGATAGAATGGAAGGGAGGACTTTGTTTAGCTGGACAGAGGCCCCAAAAAAGTAACAGAAAAGGGTAAATTCGGAACAGAGAAGCATATATCCTGTATTTCTTTAGAATGAGAAGTCGGGGACAAACTATTTCCACAGCCAACATACTTTGGAATTCATAAATGAGGAAGGGACGAAACCTACCCTTTTAGAGGAAAAAAGAAAAACACAATTAACTTTGAAAAAGAGAAAATGCAGTGACTTTGTCTCATCACCTCTCTTTATATTCCTTAGTTAATCAGTCTTTGGAAGTCAACTACACTACTAGATGGACTATGGCATAAGAATTGCTAGATGTATGTTATTGAGTAGCCATATTTTATTTCCCCTGCCAGATGTGGAAAGGTTAACCAACACAACTCATATTTCCTGATATCTATTGTCTATCAACTATGTCACACCCAAAAATAAAGCCTAAATTGTTGCCTCCCCAATATACTCCTCTTAGAGTAAGTGGGACGGTTATGATTACATTCTAACATTAGACACAAATTATTGTTTTGATGAAAATATAACGAGGGGCCAGGTAGTTGGAGTATCTTGAAGAATTTGCAAGGGAGGGAAGATTCATGAAGTTATTCTATAAGTTTATAGAAGCAAACACATTAGGGAGGGAGGGATGATTGAGGAGTCATGACAAGAACTTGACGGCTTTGACATTTCAATAAGCTGGTGCAAAATATGCATTTTAAGGAGTGCATTGTGACATTAGATAACAAGTAGAACTTACTTCTCTGCAAGATCCTTGTGATTATCAGCATCAAGGTTTGCAATAACAACATCTTCCTCTTGCCTGAATGCTGTAGCTACCTTTTCGTAAATCTGCATTCATAAACCGATATGAATTCAGATCTCTTCACATAGTAACTTAGCTCTTAGAGGTTTCAACATAAGACGTTAATGCACTTACAGGAGCAAGGCTTTTGCAATGACCACACCTACACAAAGTAAAGCATATATCAGAGATGTAGATGGAGAGAAAAGATGACCCTTGTTCTCACTGAACTCAGAACTATATTGAACTCGTAGCACCTCTAGTTTATTAAAGATCTGCTTATTCCCAAGCAGATAATCATAAAATTTTACCATGGTGCATAAAATTCAACCAACACATCCTTGGTCTCATCCAGCACAATTTCATCAAAGTTGTCTGAAGATAGCACCACAACGCTAGACGGGATAGAAGCAATCTTCACATTAGTCCCTAAAATAGGATGACGGAAGTGTCAGAACTGCATATTTGATATAATCCATTTGAAGGTCTGGAGATATTTGCCTTAACCATTTTTTTCTCAGAATTAACGTACCACTTTATCATCATCCTCACAATCAACAAGTAATATCAATTAAAAAAAAGGATACTAAATCCTATAGGATTTGAAGAAACAGCAGACATAGTACTTATCCACTTCCAAATTAATCTTCAAGTTACACTAAGCACAAAAAAAATAAACGAAAAATATGAGTTTATTGACAGTTCGAGTAACAAGAGGCAAGATCACAAAATTAGGTAACACTTAAATTTCCTCGTCATAAAAGTTCAGAAGAAATGATACACAACAATTTTTAAAAAACCAGAGATGTTTTCCCCGGAAGTTCAACATAGCAAAATGAATTTTTAAGTTGATAATAGAGTATCACACATCCTTCCCTTCTATAATAACTCAGAGCTCTATTGTGTGTGTATCACCAATTAAACTTAAGTTATAACTTATAAGCAGTAAAACCCAGTTCTGAGAAGTGTATAACACACAACTTCGAAACCCCATTCTCGCCTCACACTTTAACAAGAGAAACCAAAGTTTATACTTGAAGGTTACATGTCAAAACCCATTATCTAAATAAAGGAAAATAAGCCATTCAGAAGGGAGTCTCAAACAGATTTAGGAATCCCTTAACCATCTTCTAGGTAAATTGACGTTGACCATATGGAGCACACTGTACAGATGTCTGTCACATTCTGAGAACAACTCACCAGTAAACTCCACCTTCCTCTCTCCTTTTCTGAACTAACAGAAAGTGATGAACAGATTGCTCTTACAGAGAACATGACTATCCTAAGTACTCAATGCTCTTGGATAAATAGTATAATCCTCGAGAAGTAAATAAAAGGATATGGTTCAAGGAAGCTGACCTTAAGGAAAAGGAGCTTAACGAAGTGAGCTTCACTACATGCAGAGGGACGGAGAGAGATTAAGACTACAAATATATAGGAGTCAATTTATTTCTTCAACATCTTAAAGATTTCACAATGTTATTTCCCCAACCGAAGTTGCCACTCACACTCGTACTAACAGAGCAGAGAGATTTCAGATATGGATGACTTTTTTAAAGAAGGTAACATAATTTCATATATGGATGACAACATTCAACCATTGTTATAATACAAGGCATAAAAGCTCAGTTAGATCCATGACAGAATGTCAACATAAGTAGTGGCATATCATATCCTGAATTGGAATCCAAAAGTACAATAAAAGTCACCACATACTTATATACACAATCAGCCAACTCATTCAACTGGTAAAAACTCAAGCTGCAAAAGCAAGTTTAATACCTGCTTCGCTGTTCACATACTCGGCAAGGGCTTCAGCAGATCGTGCACCTTCGTATCTGCAATAAAATAAATTGTAAGAAGTAGGGCAAAAGAGTCCCAAAGAAAAAAACAATCAAAAACTAATTTGTAAGTATGCAAGAAATAATGAACATACTTTTTTGGCTCCAGTGATCCCTTTGGAAACCATTGGATAGTGGGGTAACCTTGAACCCCATATTTGCTGCAAACGCTCTTATGTTCGTCACAATCAATCTACAGAGAATTGTTTCTAAGAACCATCACAAACTTAAAAAAACAAAAATTGAAAAACAGAGAAAAATTATCTGAAAAAAGACTTAAAAGTATTTGTAAAAAAAAAAAAAAAACAAGAGAACTGAATGCTAACATTTGGTAAAATTTCCATTTTCATCATGATTGGCTTTTCAGAGAAACGAAAATGCTGGCAAATAGGTTAAGATTTTAATAGAAGGAAACCAATAGTTACAGGTAATTATCAGCTCAACCTCTAACCAATGGTATGTCGCAAGCAATAACTGATGGATGATTTCTACACAGCTGTTGCCTAATTGCAACAGCTATATGTTGAGCCATCAAATAATTTCATGCAGCACACTATTATATGAGCTTAAAATAAAAGGAAGAAAAATTCCATTAAATTAGGTGAAACAAATTGAATTACAAATCAAAAATGCATTTGCTAATACAGGTAAAGAAATAAATGAACCCAGTGTTCCATCCAATCAACTAAATTTGACAAACCAAATAATCAGTTTATCACTATCCAAAGGATCTTTACCCAAACTACACCACCATATGAACCCAATAACATAACCATCTCTTATGGGAGAAACAGGATTACACAGTTACACACTTCTTTTTTCCTTTCCTGTTCTTTTTTATTTTGCTTAACTACATTCCCATCAGATAAAACGAAATAATCAACTGAATCAGGCACAAATCACAACGATCTACTTGGTTAAGTTGCTCAAAGTTCTCCGCTAAACAAAATGAATGAGTAGTAAACATAGGAGTAACTCGGTAGTTTCTTTAAGGAAATAGAAGTATGATACACTTTTACTGACTCAGCCACAGAAAGAACTCCATTACATATGATTCAAGCACAATGAAAACTGAGAGGACATTTCATATTCAGAAGAACTAACCTTTCCGATCAAAACAGACTTTGCTTTCTTGAAACTTGCACCAAGCTTTTCATACTCAGGAGCAAGCTTTTTACAGTGCCCACACCTGCCCATGGCCAATATATAAACCCAATTAGTCCACATCAGAACCTAGAAATATTCGATCTCGCAAGCAACCTTACATATTTAGCACTCACACATCTCAGTAATTAAAAACCAACAACTACATACAAAAGCAAGATTTGCACCCATATAACACTACACTCAAATCAATCCCATAAACACTCCTGAGATATTAGTTTAGGCTCAAGATTCTGCAATAATAGTATCTAGAATTACGATAGCACATAACACATCATTATATCCAATCATCGGAAACTCTAACGTCTAAAAACCTCAAGAAACAAGAAACTTAAATCAATTTACTGCTGTGCACAACACACTGACAATCAAATGAACTAAAACAACTGTAGCAAACTAACAAATTAATCAAATCGATTATATTATGAAGCAATAACTACATCTTGGTTAATTCAAATCAAATCCAGATCACACTATCTAAGATCAAGAATATCACAGATCTAATTACCGAATCACACAATTAACAGATTAAGCATTCACAATCCCGTGCATCCATCAAAATTCAAAAAATTCTAAATCAAAAGAAGGTAACATAGCCGCATAATTGGAAAAAAAAATTCACAGAGATGTACGAACCAAGGAGCGTAGAACTCAACGAGAGCAGCGCGATCTTGACCGATCTCCTTGTCGAAGTTTTCTTCGGTCAAAACAACTACATCATCTGCCAAAGCTGAAGAGAAGAAGAACAAAGCTAAAATTGCTAAAGCACTACAGATCTGTGATCTCCCCATTTTTACTAGCTCCTATTCTTGTTCTTGTGAGTTATTATTCAAAAAGAGGAGAAGAAAGAAACAAACAAACAATAAATTGAGAAATGGCTCCGTCCGTTTAGTATTTATAGAAAACGTTTTGTCATATGTTTTTTTTTTTCATATATTATTTGAAAAAGATATTAAACACTACTTTTATTCATTTTTACTTATTTATTGTACCAAACATATATATTTATTTTTATTTATCCATTTTAATAAATAAAGAAAAAAAATATTTCAATTTTAACATTAATTACTTATAATTAGATAAATTTATAAGATTTAATATTATATATTAATTAATATAAATTTTATAAAGAGCAAAGTTTACTTAACCTGCTGTGGAGTATTTCGTAATCTAGAAGCAAATTTTAATTAGTCTTTTTTTTTTTTTTGAGATAGAATAGTGATAATAATGAATATAAAAATGTTGTTATTGAAGTAATAAATAAAGCATCGACGAGAATAATATGGACGATAACTATTATTTAATTCTTAATTAAAGGTTTCGTGTTTGAGTCATTTTGAATATAGAGACACTTTGTTAATGAATATTTTATCTATCCGTATTCTAATTATTTTGGATATAGTGTAGACATCTTTTTTAAGGAGCATTTTATTTATCCGCATTCAGTTGAGCTCCAGTGCATTGAAGGAATTTCTAGTATAAATTCAAATTTAGTTGGACTCCAATGCATTGAAGGACTTTCTAATACGAATTCAAATTTAGGTAGCCTCTAATATAAGTATAACAACGAATGAAAAATAAAAATTAATTAATAAATAAGTGAAATCTGTGTTAATTAATATTTAGAATTATTTTTAAAACCTTGTGCAATAATTTGTATAATATGAGTTTCTTTAAAATATGATACTAATTGATTGGCTAACATATACATTTAAATACAAATTTAAGAGATTTAATTAAATCGGTAACTGAGCGCACTAAACAAAGAGGAAAATATAATTACGAAAATTGACAATCAAAATCCGGAAAGAAACAAGAAAACAAAGATATTATGTTTTGAGTTTTGACGAATGAGACTCCACTTCGTCTATGACATGTTCGAACAAATAAGACGATGACACGTTGATGACAATTGGGACTTACGTTTGACAATCAAAATCCGGAAAGAAACAAGAAAACAAAGATATTATGTTTTGAGTTTTGACGAATGAGACTCCACTTCGTCTATGACATGTTCGAACAAATAAGACGATGACACGTTGATGACAATTGGGACTTACGTAGGCCAAATGATATTATTATTTTTTGACGAATGAGACTCCACTTCGTTAAATATGCCACAGTCAAATTAGTGTAAGGAAACTTACAATATTTATAATTTATACAATATTACTTCACTTTTTATCACTTTTAATATATTTATAATACAGTTTTAATATATATCGCAAGAAACAATTTATTATTTATATAATATAAATTTTATTGATTGATATTATATTTACCCCACATTTAATACACTTATAATATAATATGTTAACTTCTTACCAAATAAATATAATATATTTTTAAAAATAATTATAATACATACTTAATTGACTTTTATGCTAATTTAACATAATATTGACATATATTACTATAAATCGTAATTAAAAAAATCACTAAAATTAATAATTATTTATTAAAAGACACTCATCCAAGTAATTTCTCCTAATAATTACATTGCAATCACACAACTACTCCCTCACTATATTAGTGAGTAGTAAAAGTAAAATAATAGTACTTTATTAGGGAGTAGTAAAAGTAAAATAATACTTACTTCCTCCTCAGGGTATTAATTTGACACATCTTTTCTTAAAAATATATAACAAAATAACAATCTAATTATATTATTGCTTAACTATAATAAATTTAATATTTAGATAAATGCATTAAAAATACCTACAATTAATAATAAGAGAAAATTAGAAACTTGACTTTTAATTTTTCAAACAAATAAAAATAAATATCAACTTTTAATAAAATAGGCCAGTAATGTTTTTTTCAAAGTAAAACAATATGAGTTCCGCTTAAATTTGTTATTTGAACTCTTATCTTTACATTGAATACTTTATTAGAGTAGAAGTAAT
Source organism: Solanum lycopersicoides (assembly GCA_022817965.1). Classification (NCBI taxonomy): domain Eukaryota; kingdom Viridiplantae; phylum Streptophyta; class Magnoliopsida; order Solanales; family Solanaceae; genus Solanum; species Solanum lycopersicoides. The sequence goes on from CM040618.1 coordinate 123,086,962, forward strand.
TAATCATCATTCAATTTTGGATCAATCAAAATAAACGCGCCACATTACATATACAATTTAACTTGCTAGTGATTAAACAACTTACATTAAAATACAAGATTGTCAATTAAAAATATCACAAAATTCTCCGCTATTCAAGGAGTCCTCAACATCAAGGAGCATGAGCATGTACTAAGATATGTGTGCGACCTGTTTAGATCATGAACCGTCACAAAAATAATAAACAATATTTACTATACTAATAATCAGTACTTAGATAAAATAAATATAACACTCAAATTGTATTCTAAAGATAGTAAGCTCATATAACAAATTACAATTATGGGATAAATTACATCTTTATGTGAAATACAATAATCATGATTATCATTTTAAGTTAAGATATAATTCTTTTAAAATATTATAAAATTCACATTTAAAAGGAAAAAATGGTCAAATATACCCCTGAATTATTAAAAAATGTCTAAATATACCCCGTTTAAAGTTTGACTCATCTATGTCCTCGTCGTTCAACATTTTGCTCATATATGTCCTTGTAGACGTTAGTTGTTTTGTTGAAAATAATCAATTCATTTTTTCTTTCTTTAAATAACAAATAGAATTGCCACATCCTCTTTTAATTACCACGTGACATTTATTTATATTTAAAAATAAATACACCTATTTTAAATAGAATATCCGACCCGTAAATTTTATCGACCCAAGGTGATCGGAGTTTCAATTCCTCCGATCAAATCTAAAATGAGATAATATTTGACATTTGAAATACAACTATTTTGGGGTCGTTTGTTAGCTATCTTTCCAGACCTGTGAGGTGAGTGGGTTGGTGATTTGTCGGCTAGCTGAGGGGTGGTGGTGGTGTTCTGGATCTCGTGGTGGTCGGAGCTATTTGATGGTTGTTTGTCTGAGGTTGTGCGAATCAATGAGCTCATTGGATCTTTGTTGTTTGCTCGTGGGTTAGAGCTCGAAGCACACCTTTAGTGGTGTTTTTCTTTTAGGAGAAAGCGTCAAAGCGATGGATTTGGTCGGAGATGACATTTTTCCGACTAAAGGGATTTGGGTCTGATATGAGTTATCGGCTTATGCGAAATATCCATCCAAGAAATTTGAATTGAATATTCTATTTAAAAGAGGTGTATCATTTTTTAATATAAATAAATGACATGTGATAATTAAAAGGGGATGCATCAATTTCATTTGTTATTTAAAGAAAAGAAAAATGAGTTGGTTATTTTCAGCAAAACAACTAACGTCTACAAGGGCATATATGGGCGAAATGTTGGACGACGAAGGCACAAATGAGTCAAACTTCAAACGGAGGGTATATCTAGACATTTTCACAGAATTTAGGGGTATATTTGATCATTTCCCCTAAATAATTGTGATTTGTCAATGCTAAGAAACATTTATCAACATGGACTTCATACAAGTTACGACTAGTTGACTATTGCAGAAATGAGCATACAAACTTAAGTTATGGAAAAGGGTCAAAATTGTCCCTGAACTATGTGAAATAGATCACTTATACACTTCGTTACATTTGGGATAAAAAAATGCCCATGCTGTTATCTTAAGAGACCACAAATAATCTAAAGAGTTGACACCTCAAATTTTTATTGACGTGGCAAGCCACGTCGGACAAATTCTTTCACCTAAGCGTTGTCAACTAGGATCCACTACAATAGAACTAGACCTTTACCAGTTCGGGCAATTTTAATCCTTTTTTCGAGTGATAATTGAGTAAGATCCTATAATTTAACGTAGAAGCTTAATTTTTAAATATGAAAAAATTACGTTGATAATAAAACACTTAGGGGTCGTTTGGTACAAAGATTGATAATGCAGGGATTAGTAATGCTGGGATTAGTAATGCAGGGATTAATAGTGCAGGGATTAGTAATACAGGGATTATTTTTATCAAGTGTTTGGTTCATTGTTTTCGACCTCATCTTATGTTTGGATTAAAACTTTATAAAAAACTTCTTTCCAATTATACCCTTAAATTCTTATGCAATTGGGTTAAGGTAAATAATTGTCGGATAATATTTTTTATGACCTTCTAACTAGCTAAGAAAAGAACAATTTTATCGTCATGTTTGCCTTTTTTTTTCTTAAATTATTTAAGGATAAATAATTGTCATCTTATTAAATTGATCACTTACAAATGTCAATTTTCAATTTAAAAAAAGATAAACTATCAACTTTTAAAATTGAAAAGACGGTAAACAATAGTAAAATTGAATAAACCATCTACATTTACGAATAAAATTGCAAGTTGTATTTTTTATATGTATTCAATGTTATAAATTATTGAAAATACAAAATATTAGAAAACCGCATAAACATTTAATTATTTGTTTATTTTCTTGATTTTATGTTTTATGGTTGTGCTAGTAAATTTATTTAAATAAATTAGCTTACAAATTATTTAGAGAGAGTTAAATAATTTGTAAGCTAATTTATTTAAATAAATTTACTTGCACAACCATAAAACATAAAATCAAGAAAATAAACAAATAATAAAATATTTTGAGGGATATTTTTGTGTTTAGTAGACTTATCCCATGGTATTATATCCCATGTATTGCTAATACCTCCAAATAGAAGGTATTAGTAATACATCATATAATACCATTTCCTACCAAACGTAGTACTAAATAATACCATCTATAATACATGGACTATTTTATTTAATACGGCCTACCAAACGACCCCTTAGAAATAGTCCATACAATGCTCGAAGAGAAAATAATCATCCTTATAAATTGCACTGTGCAACGAGTGAATTCTAGGGTAAAGCGGACAATGACAAAAGAGCAAAAGGGGTGTTGCGAGAATCGAACTCACGACCTCTCGCACCCGAAGCGAGAATCATACCACTAGACCAAACACCCGTCGGTTTATCCTCATCTGAGCTGTCTGATTTGAAAACGAACCAAAACTCTTCGCGTTTCCTTCCTCAAAATTGATTCGTCTTCTTTGTTGAACACAAAATCGAACCTAGGGTTTTTACAATTCGTTATTCATTTTGGTGGTCGGGCCTTGTAATTCTCTGTCGATTCCACAAGCTGTTCTCAACTAGCTGTCCCAGCAACTGGTCCAATTCCCGAAGCAATGGATCAGTCCAGCAATCATGTACCACTGTTCTTCTCTTTATCCCTCTTTCACTTTTGTTTTTGTTTTCTGGTCTAATTTTATTGATATAAGTGCTTGGTATCTTTAATGGCGGAATGCAGGTTGTTGGAGTTGATAACACTTCTCGAAAAAAGTTCGACAGAGAAGAGATTTTGCAGCGTGCTCGTGAACGCGATGAACAGGTTTTTTAATCATAAATTATCTTCCATTTTCCCTTCATTTTTAGTTATTTACTTGTTAATTGACATGGTTGATTTGCAATTTGGTGCAGGAGGCTGATGGTCGGAAATCAAAGTGTAAGACTAACATGCATATTCGGATTATCTTTTTCTTGGATGGTTTAACTTGATTGATTTTGTTTAGTTGTCTTTTTTAGTTTGTCCAGAGACCTGTATGTTACAGATACACGTGATTTTGTTTACTGGAGTAATGGAATGTGCCAGAACAGTGTAGGATGGATATGGAAGATTGATATAGTTAATCCCAAGTCGCAACTAGTATGGATGGAGGTGTAGTTAGTATATGATATGTGATTGGTATAGCTGACGCCAATTAGTGTAGGATGTAGATGGAATTGGTGATGGGGATCGACTGGTGCTTCGCTTAGTGTTGTATCCATAGAGCTGAAAGTTGAAACCTAGAGTTTTACATCATTGAAAATATCATCATTTTTTGTGCAGCAAAAGGACCTCCAGTGCAGAGGAAGCCCTTGAAACCAAGAGATTATCAAGTGGACCTCGAATCTCGGTTGGGAAAGACTCAGGTTTACCATAATTTCTTTTCTTTCATATTGCCGTCATTATTCTTTGTTGTTATTGTGATGTTTTCAACTATCAGTTCAAGTTGATGTTTTCTTTATCCTTTTTCTAAATTGTGTGTGTGAGAGAGGAACATCTATGACATGAACAGTAGTTTATATGAGTTCTCAGCTCTTTTAAATGCATTGACTGTAACTTTCTGTTCAAACTTTGAGATTTTGTGGTGCTTTTTGTCATTTAAATTTCATTTGAATTATGTAGCCTCTACTGTGATGAAGAAATTTTTATTATTTGCAAACCATCAGCCAAACCTTAACTCTTTCATGTTTGTAGTGGACTATAAGCTGTAATGTCTAGTCCCACTGTCTTGGAGAAAGATTATTAATTCCAAATATTGCATACAAGACTGCTATTGTATAATAATAGATGTACTCTGTTCCTCTTGTGTGTGTCTTGGAAATATATTAGAGGACTGTGGGATGAGTTTCAGTGGCATGTAAACTTTTAGGTGGGGAATGAGATGAAGACAATAGGATTGCTAGATGTTTAAATAGGGCATACTACTCTGGAGGAGAAATTCTCGAGATCTATGACTTTCTGCTTTATCTTGACAATACCAGTGCTCATTGTAGGAGGAATAACGGTTAGGATATAACAAGGACTGTCAATGCTGGGGAATTGATTGACTCCTTAATGTTGATGATTGGGAACCAGGAAGAAGACAAATAATCTGGTGGAGTATATTTGGAATGCATATAGAACTGAAATATTCACAGTGAAGACATGTTATACAAAAACTGATGACAGGAACATGATTTGGGTCACTTGGCCTTGGCCAGTGTTATGAGAAACTAGAGATCCTCGTAAAGTAGCATGTGTTGGGTGGATTGCCTCTCGTAAAGCATGTATACATGATATTATGTTACAGAAGGGGTTATACTTTATGTAGGTGATAAGTCACCACCTCGTTGGAAGTATATGAATGCATCAAAGCCTTAATCTATGGAACTAAAATATACTTGTCCCCCAATGGATACCTCTTCGGAAGTGGCACTCAAAATAATCTCAACATGCGGACCATACATATTGAACATTCTAGAAACTTTTGTTGATTGACACTTACGGCGTTTAAGGTCTTAGAACTTGTTTGGGTTGGCTTTTGACTTATAAGCCAAAAGCCATAAGTTGGAAGCCATTAAGTTAAAACTTCCAACTTTTGGCTTTTGACTTATTTTTTTACCATTTTAGCTTAAAACTAAGTGCTTATAAGAACTTTTTTAAATTTACCCTAACACTTCAGAAGTGTTTAAAAGCTGTTTTGGCTTAAAAACAGTTAAAATAAGCCAATCCAAAAAGGCTCTTTATCAAGTCTTGTATGTTTTTTTATTTGCATCCTATTTTAGTGAAACTGAATTGTATGGACTTGGATATCTGTTGTGATTGACACAATTTAGAATTTTGTCTGTTGATAATGTGACATATGGGGATTATGTTTCCTTCTAAGGGATATGTTTTTACATAATTTCTTTAGTTTGATTGCCTTTATAGTTCCTCTTTCGCTAGGTCAAATTCTTATAGAATTAACAGAAAACAAATGCGTCACAACTCTGTACATGATTATCTCCAAGAACCCTAAACATTAGGCTAAACATGTAGAAGATCCACCCCAAATCAATCTTCACGAATATATTTTCATGCTTTGGATCTCCTCTCTGTTGCTTCTTCTTTTCCCCTGGTGTCTTGAATGTTATTGCTTGTGAATATCTTTTTCTTGTAGTTCCTGAATTCAACTTGTTGAAATAATTCAATGTCAGCACGTGCTTCTTATGTATTTTCAATGCATCCATCAATTTCTCATTTGTGTGTTATTCATACCTGGCAGGTGGTTACTCCAATTGCACCATTAAGTCAGCAGGTATTTCCCACTGTTCTTATTTACATGTTAATTCCTAATTGCAGTGATGCAATTGTCTTTCTTCTGTATTTATTATATTTCAACTTCTTGTTGTCAAACAGCAAGGACATGGTCCAGATATTGGATTAACGGATCATTTGTTGTCAATCAGATGTAGTCGGGTTATGTTTGGACCCTAGAGGTTTTTGCAATATATGCTCTCATAGATTAGAAACTTTGTTCTTGTTACAACTTGTTGTGCATATCGTACTTATACCACCTTACTCTTGCTTAGTGATCACTAATATTTTCTGTTTCTTTGTTATGGTACAATAATATCTCTTGTTAGATATAAATGAAATAATTTGTTTCCATGCAGGCTGGATACTATTGCCCAGTATGTGAATGTGTAGTGAAGGATTCTGCAAACTACTTGGACCATATCAACGGGAAGAAGCGTATGTCATTTTGATACCTATAACCTTCTCACTTGTTGCTGTACTTCACCCCTGTTGGCCTTTTTTCTTGCTCAAAACTGCTTCAATTGTTTTATACTTGATTGATGCATGTTTTTTCCCCAGATCAACGAGCTTTGGGTATGTCTATGCGGGTGGAAAGATCCTCTCTAGAGCAGGTGGGCTGAATATAATGTGTATTGTTTCTATTCTGTATTGATAAGTAACAACGTCATTCACTTGGAATAGACCTTGGTTTCAGTTCTTAAGAACAAAAGTTAAATTAAAAATAGATAAATTGTGAAAGTATATAAAAGTAATTTAAAAGTGTGTAGAACCCACAATAAACTTTTCTCATAAGCTGATTTAATTACCTTGGTATTATAATATTTGTGCACAATAATAACAGTACAGTTACCAAATTCTTAATTGTAAAGTACCATATCTACAAATTGTAGAAAAAAAAGAGAATTTGAGAATAAAATGACATGGGCATCAAGGTGATAATCCAGGGTATAAATGGGTATACAGTATGAATATCTCAAGGGATAAAGCGTGCATGGGACTGACGCCCCATGAATTGAGCATTAGCCTCAAGAGATTTAGAGTTCACATGGTTGTCTCAGGGCATTTTAGTTCTGCCTCACCCAAAGGTGAGTTTGGGGTGAGTGTCAACTTTGTCTTTCAAATTGTTGATTCCTCCCCGCTATAAAACTGAAGGAAATATCTGGACTAATATGAGGATATTGAGAAATAAAAAAAGGGGATTGAAGTAGGATTTCTAGGTATATTCTTTCTTCAAAAGTGACTGATGTCCAGTCAATTTGTTGTAAAGACAGATTTGAGAATTTCGTTTTTCTAGTGAAACTCTACCTCTCTTGAAGGGATACATGTTTTCAAGTTTGTAGATTTACTTAGGGAACGTAAGGATGAGATAGTGAGATGGTCCCTTGAAAGTATAAATTGTCCATGCCTTTGGAAAAGTTTTGAGTCTGCTTTTTTATTTTTTCCTTGAGAAGGCGATAGATTTGAGAGTCTGCGTTGTATTCTGGAGTTACTTTTGTCTTCGCGTATAACATGGTTATATTATGGTTTTGGATTCATAAATAATTTTGGGCCAGTGAATGGGTTCTCTGGTACAAATTAATGATCTTTTTTGCAGGCTTAATTCTGTCTTTTATGGGTTTCTCCCTTCCCTCCATTCTGAAGTACCTACAGATAATTTTGTGTTCATTCTTAAAGAGTTTAACTTCTTTATCACTACGAGAAGTTGACCTACAACATCATGTAACTATTTATAGCAAGCCTGAATATGGTATCATGGAAATAGGGTAAAGGACTTGTTATAACTGGTTAAATTACATTGATCGTGTAAAAAATATTTATTCAGAAATATCAGTAAGTTAAACCCCTAATAGAGCGTGTTGGGAAGTATGAAGGATTTGACTAAAGTTGAAATTTGTTTGGAAAATGTCAATATTACTGAAGGACTTGACTGTCTTGTGTGATAAATGTATCTGGCTCCAACTTTTTCCTTCAATAACTTCAAATTTCTTATTCTCAGGTCCAACAACGATTTGAATCGCTCAAGAAGCGCAAAGATCCTGGAAGCTTTACCGTGCAAGGTAGAAATCTAACTAGAAAAAAAGAGGAATTGATAATAAGCCTCAGCTTAGTGAACAGTTAATGCTTTTAATTTTTGTAGGTTGAGTATGTACCTTATATGTAGTGATAGCAAAGATTGATGTGGTTTTCCTTTTTCCTCTTATCACATTTCAGTTTGTCACTGATTAAAAAATAATTCCACAGCTGTTTTCTTAGGTATAAGGACTAGGATGCACATATTGAACTGCTAACCATCTTTCATTTTGTTTGTAGATTTTGATGAGCGAATGTTGAAACAGCAGCAGGAAGAGGAAGAAAGGAAACGTTTACGTCGAGAAAAGAAGAAAGAGAAGAAGGTTTGTAGTTCTGTTAAGCTTACTTTTGGATATTAGACTCGGAGATTATGGTACTGATATCATGAGTCAGATTTTGGTCATATACTTCTTATTCTTTATCCCTTCCCCTCTCTCCCTTCTACGGCAGTGCTTTCTCTAACAAAGTTTTGTTGATGGTTACTTTGATGATCTGTATTGATATCCAGAAAGAGAAGGTCTCAGAAGAGGAACCTGAAATAGACCCTGATGTTGCAGCTATGATGGGATTTGGAGGTTTCAAAACTTCAAAAAAGTGATCGCCTTTGGCCATTAATCTATTGCGAAGATAGTTAAGTCTGGAGTAATCTGCCAGAGGCTCGTAATTTACTTTGAAAAGGTTGAAAATGTGAGATAGAAATTCCATTTTGGTACCATAGTAGTCAGGCAGTTGAATTTCGTCAATCTCATGTTTGATAAGCTAGTCTCCAGAATTTTCTCAATGAAGTGATTGTAACCATGGTTTGGAGTATATCCTCTCCAATTGTTCATTGCTGAATCTTTCTGCATCATTGCTAGTTTGAAGAATACGGTATGAAAATTTCTAAAAACTAGTGATTTGATGGGCAGTTGACGTTTTCTTGTTATTTTCATTTCCCTTTGATATAATGTAAAATAAATATATGGTGCAAAGGAACTTTTCATTGCCTGGTGAGTATACCTGAAGGAACTGAGAGAGGATAAACAATTCTTGCTCTGACGTTTTTGAGGTCGCATGCATTTTGAAAATACTCTTTTACGCTGATGTTCATATTTTCAGATAACAAAGCCTTTTGAAATGAAAAGAATATATTTGAAATTTAAAGTTCACAAGTTTATTTGTTTTGAGATTAAAAAAAATACTCTTTAAGATAATTGATGTAGGATCCGACCTTGACATTCAAACTAGGACAAGATCTTCATGACCGTTTCAAAATCTTTTTCAAAAAAATCTTTTTTTATAAAAAAATAATAAAATTGACAGGGTGGCTCGAGTGGGAGGTGGTGCTGGGTTAGGGTGGTGCAAAAATGAAAAACTTTAAATTGAAAATATTTTTCGAAAATATTTTTTTTGTAAAAAATTGATGGGGATGGCCTGGGTGGGGATGGAGGGTAGGGGGGGTAAAAAACAATTTTTTTTTTCAATTTTCTTTTTATAAAAAATTTGTCAGGGTGCGGGTTAATGGGTGGCCTTGTTGAGGGGGAGTGGCGTAATTTATTTTTTAAAAAAAATAATTTTGAAATATTTTAAAAAGCAACTTTTTTTTTTTTTTTGTTGGTTTTGTGGGTGTGGGGTTGGTGGTAGGGATAAAAAATATATTTGAAATTTAAAGAATAAGAAAATTTTTAATTTTTTTTTGAATAAAAAGGATCGGGTACAACGTACGAGCAGAGTAAGAAAAAAATTATAGAAAGAAATAGAGTTATGAAAAATGTTTTTCTTAATTTTGGAAGAAAAGCCATTTTCCTTAAATTTGAGAAAAATGAGTTGATTGGAAAACATTTTCCAAACATATAAGCCAACCAAACATGGAAAAATTAAAAAATATTTTCCATAAAATATTTTTCTCCCTACCAAACACACCCTAAGTTAAATATCTTCGAGGAGGAAAGGTATCAAGTGATATCTTTTCATTTTCTTAAGTTTTTTGTGAACTTGATTATCCAATATCTATGTGGTTGATAGAGTTTTATGATTGTGGAATGGACAAAAATGGTGAAAATCATAATCGATGTTGAAAACCACCAATATCTCTAGTTTGTCTCGTTGAAAAATTATTGGTGAAGATGAAATAAAATTGATATTAAGGATTTATATGCAAAACCCAACTAATTTAAGGTTAAGGCGTTATTGCAGTTGTTTGAATTCATATTTTTGTTTAAATTTAGGCCATATGCCTTTTTATTTCCAAATAAAGTTGTACAGACTGAACCAGAAAAATGACCAACAAAAACAACTCAAAGCAAAACTCAGCAGCTCACAAAGGTAAGCCCATTTCCTACTTTATCTCCTCATTCCCATGGATACCTCTAATCTTCTTTCTCTTGTTGATGTAGTGGTAACGTTGTCCAAAAGATGCTGGGGAATTGATACCAGATGCGCACACCAATCCCTTGGCTCACGGCTTTGTCTGGTGACTCCTTTTTGTAAGCTGACAAAGCTTAAGGCTAGATTTATGCACATTTTTTAAAACTTGATGTTGACTGCATATATCTCTGTAAATAACTTTTATGTGATCTCTCAAACTGTGGTATCCCTCCCTCTTTATTAATGAATGTCGATGTTTATCCTCCCCTTCTTTATTCTCAATGTTGATATCTGCTAGAGCTGTCAATATGAGCTAGTCTATTTCATTCGGACTAACTTATTCATGCTTTAACATTTTACAGGTCAGGCCGAGTTAGTCTATTTTTTAGTGTGGGCTAGAAAACGGTCGGCCTAACCAACAAGTATATGATATACTTGCCGGGCCAGCTCACTTTTTTTTAAAAAATTATATTTTTTATAATTATTAAATTAAATTATAATTTAAAAATATTATCATAAATATTGACAAAATAATATTACATAATGTTAATGTTACTTCTTGTTAGATTGTCCTCAAGCCCCACAAATCAACCCACCCTTATTACCACACCACAATTAAATTTCTACATCAAAGTAAACATGTAAACCCATATATGTAAAAACACTTTGTTAAAGCAGCCAAAAACACTCAGAATCTTGAGCTACACAAGCAAAATTAATCAAATCAAAATGCACAAACATTAACAAATACACAACTCGAAACAATCCAGAAACAAACTCAACAGTGAATCTTCAAATTAGTCAAATCGCACATTGTTTCCACCTTTAAAGAAGATAAAAAGTAAGATCTGAACTGTAGTTGAAGCAACAAACAAACATAGGGTTTTCAAAACAAAAAACCGATCGATGAGATGGTGGAGAAAAAGGTAAAGGAAGAACTGAGAGGAAAATGTATGCTACTGTGTATGTGAGAGAGAGAAAGAGAGAGGTGAGTGAATGTGAAATTAAAAGAGAAAGGTGGGAGTGAAGAGACAACGTTCTCACCGTTACATAACAAGCAAATTAGTATTGTTTGACTAAATTTAATTAGTATACAATACATATTAATAAGAGAATTTGCTTGTTATCTAACGGTGAGAACGTTGTCTCTTCACTCTTACCTTCCTCTGTTAATTTCAAATTCACTCACCTCTCTCTTTCTCTCTCTCTCACACAGTAGCATACATTTTCCTCTCAGCTCTTCCTTTACCTTTTTTTCCACCATCTCATCGATTGTTTTTTTTTTGTTTTGAAAACCCTAGGTTTGTTTGTTGCTTCAACTACAGTTCAGATCTTACCTTTTATCTTCTTTGAAGGTGGAAACAATGTGCGATTTGACTAATTTGAAGATTCACTGGTGAGTTTGTTTCTAGATTGTTTCGAGTTGTGTATTTGTTAATGTTTGTGCATTTTGATTTGATTAATTTTGCTTGTGTGTAGCTCAAGATTCTTGAGTGTTTTTGGCTGCTTTAACAAAATGTTTTTACATATATGGGTTTACATGTTTACTTTGATGTAGAAATTTACTTTGATGTAGAAATTTCTCAAGCCCCACAAATCAGCAAGCTTGTTTAGGCCAAGCTAAAAGATCCTTTTCTTAATTGGCTCGAAAAATCTTAGTCCACCCCTATTAAATCCCGATTTAGGCCAGTCCAGTCCAACAAGCCTAGCCCATATTGGCGACTTTAAATTATGTGCGCTTTATTGATGTTGACCAAGATTCTGCAATCACGAGGTAGTTGTGTAAAACTGCTCACACTTATTGGGCTCTGTTGATCCAATGTTATGCCTACAAGTTTGTCTGCTACCTAGTTTGCTTCCCTGAAAATATGTTTAATTATACACCGTAAATCACTTGTGTGTTGCCTTATCTCCTCTCCGTAAATCACTTGTGTGTCGCCTTATCTCCTCTATCTGATCGCTGAGCTTCCAAGGTAGTATCTGCCAATCTTTCACAATAAAATTTCTTAAATTGATGGATTCTTTCTCCAAAATTATATTTTGTAATCATAACACCCTACACTTTCTCAGCGCCATTATCACAACATTCGTTTATGCCTCCATACTCGTGGTAATGCCCATACATCCCGCTTCTGCTTTAATCAAATCCCTATTGTTATTTCTTATGCAAAAGGCGTATGCGCTTTCTCCAAGGTTACCCTACTTGCATCTGTATTGCATTTTATCCATTCTTGCTTCGGTAGTTCCCATCTCACTGTCTGTCTTCCAGTGAATCTTTGACTTATAATTCTTCAACATGTGTATTATTCCATTCCATTCACAAGGCAGTGTTATCCATATATATTTCATTTTCACCAATCGATGCACAACTACCAGTACTTGTTGATGCATATATTCATATGAGACTTCTTTTACAAGCCTTCTGTTGTTTCTCCTTTTCCATAGTTACCACATCAATAGGTGTGGAATGACCTTGTATATGCATCTCAATTTAGTTGAGGCTGGTTCGAACCATCATTTTTTTACAGTTTGTTGTAATTGTTGTCCTCCCATATAGATATCCGCACAAGTAGCAAAAAAATCCCCACAGCTTTTGAGCTATTGGGGTTGTTAGAAATAGGTGACATGGTCTCCTGCACATAAGTCTCACAACAGTAGCATCTCGAAGCCAATGAAACCCTCATCTTTCTTAGATTGTCCTCTGTTGCGGCCCTCGTAGGAAAAAAATGAATTTGAATGGTATTTCTCGCAGCCAAATGTTTTCCAACCAGTCTTGCCGAGGTTTGCGATCCATTACTATTTCAAAAGCTGACTTGACCGAAAAAATTCCACTAGTATTAGATATCCACCATGGCTGATCAACTTCATCTTATCTCATATTCACCTGTATACTCTTGATTATTTGAACCACTACCTCTTCTCACACCAACACACATAGCTTTTCCTTATCTCATTATCCATTGTTGATGCACATTTGTACCTCTATATCTTCCTTATCGTCTTTCATATCATTGGTTAGATAAAACGCTCATTTTCTTGTCCAATTATCGTACCAAAAACTAGAGTTTTAGACTTAATTTGCCACCCTATCTCCTGTTCTATCTCTACCATCTTTTTTCATACATGTGAAACACCTCTCGCCCCAGCTATAACTGGATGTTGTTTCTTGCAATATTTATTCCACATATAAGCTCCACAATGAATCAGTTGAAACTCTAAATCTCCACCATAACTTGCTAAATAATGTAGTGTTCGAAAACCTACTCCACCCTCTTCTTTTAGAAAACATATGTTAAAGGTAAAGAAGTTTAAACACTAATGGTGATAATAATGATCTTTAATTTCCTCTCCCCCGCCCCTTGTATGAAACGACTTCATAAATAGAACAATTATCATCATAATCTTAAATTAGGAGAAAAAAAGAGGATGAAACTAAGTATCAATATTTATTACTGCCAATAGTTAAAACTTTTATAGCTATCCAAAGAACTGCTACTACCTCATATATCGAAGGTTCTAAATTATCTTTCACCCGTAAGCAGTTATAGGATTTTCTACCCTATTTGCATCTTGAAATTGATGCATCAACCTAGTGCATTTTACTAATTTTTTTTTTCTTTCTAAGAAAATGCAATATTGTAATAATATAGAATTAAGTTTATTCCATCAATCCTAAATTAATTTTATTTTACATATAAATCTCAACATTAAGAGTGTGTTTGATATGAAGTCATGTTTGATTGGGACAAAAGTTTTGGAAAATATTTTTCAAATCAACTCATTTTCCTCAAAATTAAAGAAAATGACTTCCATTCAAAAATTAAGGAAAACATTTTCCAAAAATCTCCTCCAATTTCAAATTACATTTTTTTGGGAAAAACATCAATTTAAAAAAATAATTTTCAATTTTAGAATTTTATTTTTTCACCCGATCTCTGACCCCCCCACACCGGCCAACCCCCCCCCCCGTCCCACACCCACCCAAAACCCCCAAAATATTAATTTTATTTTTTAAAAATACTATCAACTTCAAAATTTTATTTTTTCACTCCTCCCCCCTCCCCTCCCCCGCCCCACTCCCACCACCGCCCCCAAAAAAATAATAAATTTTATTTTAAAAATATTTTCATTTCATAAATTATTTTTTACACTAGTAAAAATAAAAGATATCTCTCAAAAATATTTTTCATTCATAAATCAAACACTAAAAATCATTTCCAGAAATATTTTCTACTCACCAACCAAACATGAGAAAATAAGTCCAAAATCTACTTGTTTTCCAGGAAAACATTTTTTAGGAAACATGTTCAATGGAAAACATTTTCCTTCATAACAAACACACCCTAAGTTTATCCCATTTTCATAATTTTTTTCTCAATATTTAATAATTTTTAGTACACGTGCAAATAAGAAAGAAGAATCAATTTAGAAACGAAAAAAATAAAGAAGCAAGATGGCTAAAAAAATAAACCTTTGAAAACTGACCTCATCAACAACATCGGATAGAAAATGTAGATCATCTAAAATCGAAGGAGACGGAAGCCACAGTTCTGAAGCATAAAAGAGAAAATCTCCACAGAGGCGATGAGAACAGGGAGAAGAAGAGGCGGAGAGCACAAAATCATAAAACCCTATCATTTAGGGTTTTTTTGGGCCGCTCAAGTCTTTTTTTGGAATATTTATCTGCAGATTTATTTAGAAGCCCATTTTTATTAAATAAAATAGACCCGAGTCAAAATTTAATTTAAAAAGGGAAAAGAAAAAACTAAGCGGATATTGGTGGCTTTCATTAGGGATATGCGCTATTTGTATTAAATCGAATAATCAAAACCAAATCAAATCGAATTTTTATTTGAATTATTTTTTTATTCTTTCGAATTGATTTTGGATTAATAAATTACTTTATTTGATTTTGTAGTTTAGTTAGGGTTTTAAAAAATAAAAATCGAGAAAAACTTATTTTTTTTCTTTATATATATATATATTATTTTTTTCGTTTAGAATTAACTTTGAGTTAACCACTTTTGGCCCTTTTTTGTTATTGCCTTTCACATGTTGTTTACGTTTATATTTTATGTTTGAATTACATCTATAATAGGTATCCTTATAAATATTGTGTTTTAAGTTTTTTTTTATGATTTATATTAGAAAGTATATATATTTAAGGGATTAAATATTATTACTTTGGTTATGTGATTAATTATTGACATAATCGAATAATCAAACCAAAAAAAGCTGAATCGAATAGAAGCAAATCAAATCAAATCAAATTTATTTTGGATCGGATTGAGTTACTCTTTTACAAAATAAAAAATAAAAAATCCAAATCGAATAGTGTAAAAATCAAACCGATCGATGCACACTCTACTTTTAATATCAATTGTGGTTTCCAGTCCATTTCACAATGGTACTATTTCATTACATCGATATATAAAATGGATTTTTTTAATCAAACCGTTAATCGAGTTAAATGAGAAAAAATTAGACTAATAATTTGATTTGACTTGGTTTGATATTAAAAAAAATCAAATATACTTGGATTGATTTGATTTTACTTTAAAGAAAAGCAAGAGGCCAAAACCCTTCTGCCTCACTGTTCCACCCCATCTTTTACACTATATTTTCTTTCATATTTTCTGCTTTCAATCTTTCAATTTTTAATCATTGATTTGAACCAAAACCCCCAATACTTTAAATTTTTTTTTATCTCGAAAACCATGTTCGTAATCGACAGGCAATAACATCGGTTCAAATCAATTTGTGCCATTTTGGTGGAATCGGAGGAACAGTAAGAAGAACGGATCGTGCAGTCGTCGAAATCATAAGAAAATTAATACCGAGAAGAAATAGAACGAAGAAAGTTATTCTTACCTGAGACATTCTGGTAACCTTTTTGATGGAGTATCAAGAATTCATGACACACACTATAATGGTGGATCCGGTTAGACTAGCAAGAGGATTATGCTTATTTTGGAATGAGGATATTCAGGTATGTCAATCTAATTGAACATCTTTTTACATTAAAACATACATTCATGACTTGATAGATGATTATAAATATTGACTTATCTTTGTTTATTTAAGTACTGATAATAATATTCGTAGAACTCAATTACAAGAACTGTTGTATTAGTCAACTATGTGGGGTTTACTATGGGTAATGGCAGGGGATTTTAATGATATCATAGATAATTCTGAAAAATTGGGAGGTAGAGTAAGGGAGATCTCTTCCTTTAGAGATTTTAAAAGCTTTTTGTGGGATATAGAAAAAATCGTGGACTTAGTGGTGCTTTAGAGAAAATGATGGTATAATTAAGAGAGACTAGATAGAATCATAAGCTCGTCAGGTTGGAGATTAGATTTCAGCCTTGCAAATATAATTCACATACAAACATAGGCTTTTGATCATAGTGTTTTGTTATTGTACAGAGGTTAATTTTAGGAAAAAAAAGAGAAGGTTCTATTTTGATAAATGTTGGAGTGACAAGGAAGAGGTAAACAAGACTATTGATCGATCATGGAATAGCTTTGGTGGAGGGTCTCAACAATCCAAAATAATATTTAAACTAAAGAATTGTCGAACTTCTTTATTAGCTTTGCTTCGAGGGGGTAGTGAAAATTCTAAGAAAAAAATTCAAGGGATTAAAAGTAGAATCATGATTTGAAGAACGACCCAAGTAATTTCGATCTTAATAAATTAAAGTTACTTCGCAAAGAATTAGGACATGCGTATAAAGATGAAGAAGCCTATTGGAAACAAAAATCTAAAGCCTTATGGCTTCATCTTTTTTTCATATGAAAATGATTCAAAGGCGCAAGTGTAACAATATTAAGGGGCTTATTTTAGATTATGGAAGTTGGATTTCTGATCATAGTGATATTGTAATAGAGGTAGAAAGATTTTATAAAAATTTATTCACTATTTTCCGACCTACGGATTTTGATCACCTTCTTAATCTAGTTCCTACCTTAGTAGATAATTCAGTTAATGATATGCTTACTAGAGGAATAACAAACGAGGAAATTAAACAAGCAGTTTTTTATATGCATCCTTTAAAAGCTCCAGGAGTGGATGAGATGTCACCCTTCTTCTTTCAAAGGGATTGAAAAATTATCTCCATTGATATTTGTGAAGCTGTAAAAAGCCTTTTTAATTTAGGATATTTGTTACCTTCTTGGAACCAAACTCTTATAACTTTGATCCCTAAAGTGTAAAATCCTAGTGATGTGAGTCAATTTCGACCCATAAACTTATGCTCTACATTGTACAAAATTATTGCTAAAATTATTGTTAAGAGACTGAAAGTCTACCTACCCAATATTATTTCTCCAAATCAATCTGTTTTGAAAATGACAAATAGTAGATAATGTTGTCCTAGCGCATGAGTTCATTCATCTTCTTAAAAATGAAAGACGTGGAAAACAAAAATATATGGCCCTTAAGCTCTAGCTAAAGCTTATGATCGAGTTGAGTGGATTTATATTCAAAAATTACTTGCTAAAATGGGTTTCCATGAAACTTTTATTAATTGAATTATGCAGTGCATCACCACCCCAACGTATAAATTTAAGATTAATGGGGACATAGGGGGAAGAGTGAAACCTACTAGAGGATTAAGGCAAGGAGATCCACTTTCTCCATATCTTTTCCTCTTATATGCTGAAAGTCTCTATAGACTCTTAAATCATGCGGAATTATGTGGGGATATACAAGGGTTAAGCTTAAATAGAGGAGGTCCTACAATTAATTACTTATTTTTAGCTGATGACTAATTTATCTTTTGAAGACGACTATCCAAAACGTTCAAAAAAATCTCTGAACTGTTAATAACTTATGAGAAGTGTTCGGGACACAAGGTAAACTTCACTAAAACAACTATTTTCTTTAGTAAAAATTATTCTGATATTGATAAAGATAGTATTAATGAAATGTTAGGACAACTAAAATGAAATATCTAAGAAAACAAAATGCTAGAGTTTATTAAAGATAGGGCGAAATCCAAAATAAAAGGATGGAAAAATAACTTTCTAAGTTCAGCAGGAAAATAAGTGATGTTTAAATCTGTATTATCTGCATTTCCATCTTATGCGCTATCATGTTTTCAATTTCCGGATTCCATATGTAAAGAGATTACAACTATCTTCTCTAATTTTGGATGGAGCATGATAATGATAAAAGAAAAGATGCACTTTGAGAAATGGGAAGTATCTATGTTTTAGCTAAGTTTAAAGGGGGAATAGGATTTTGGGATTTTAAAGTCGTTTAATCAAGCATTGTTGGCAAAGCTTGCTTGACGAATTTTAACCGAAAAAAAGTCTTTACTTTTTAGAATCCTGAAAAGTAAATATTTTTAATATACTTCCTTCCTTAAAGCTATTTGTTCATCTAATAGTTCTTGGATATGGAAAAACATTATTTGGGGTAGAGATCTCTTACAAAAGAGCATTAGATGGAGGGTAGGCTCTGGAGATTGTATTAAATGTGTGGACACATTCTTGCAGTGGCATAGACAAAAGTTTCACGAAGGGTGTCCAAGAACGCATAGGTAAAATATGATTTGACGATGGTTGCACTAAAATTTTAAAATAAAACTATTTAACATTAACAATTATTTTTTTAATTAAAAAATATATTAAATTTTTTAAAATCAATCCACGTAAAATTTAGCTTGAATTTTCATATTTATTTAATAGGAAGTGAATGAAAAACAAAAAAAGAGAAAGAGAAAATTCAGTTTATGATAAAATCAGTTTTACACTTCAAAATTTCACCAATCTTTGGTGACTTAACAACAAGATATGAAAATAAAAGAGTAAAATCAAATGATTTTTTTCTAAAAAGAAATTATATATAAAGTCTTTTTCACTTTCAGTATCTTTATAGAAAAAAATTTAGAATTTGCTTATTAAATTAAATTAAATAATTACTTTTATATTTTATTTAAAATTTTAGTGAAAAGAAAAAATGATTAAATTTATTGTTTACCATGCTTTTTTGTTATTCATAGATTATATGAGTTTTGAATTGTTGAAAAAATAAAATATTTAGTAACTATTATTAGGTCTCTAATTAAGATTTTTAATAGATAGTATTAATTTTGAATTATTAAAAACATAACTGATTTATTAACTATAATTAGAAATTAATTAGGAGCTTTTTAAATATGTAAAAATAAATGCAGCAACTGAGATTCAAACACGTGCGCATGCACACTTGCAACACTTCGCGTTGGACAAAGATTCCACTGGGCTAAGAATCTTTAGTGTACTTAAGGGTGTCCAAAATATATTATTAAACAGTTTAAAATATAATTTTACTTATATATACGATGTAGTTTTTCGACGAAGGGTGTACAATTGGACATCCAGGGATAGTGTACCTCCGCCCCTGGATCCTTGGATTCCTAACTCTAGTTAGATGCTTGCTCAAATGGATGTCGAGTTGAGAGTGAAAGATACCCATACATGGAAATTGGATGATCTTCAGAAGTATTTCTGCCCAAATGATTTCCATACAATAGTCTCTATACCTATTTCAACCATAGGCTCTTTCAATAAGATTATTTGGCACCATACCAATTCTGGGAAGGGAAATGACTAGGTGTGAACAAGTGAGTAACGAGAGAGCCCAATCTAGTAATCAATCTTTCTCAAAAGAATTATGGGAGTTTTTATGGTCTATGAATATTAAAAACAAGTATAAACACTTTATTCGAAAATGCATTTTGAATGCTTTACCGATCAACCACATAATTTCTAGGAGACTGAGGCATATTTGTGAAGTGTATAAGGGTTGTGGACTTGAGAATGAAACGATTGATCGCATGTTGTTTAGGTATCCCAGTGCTCAATTAGTTTGGAAAATTTGCCCCATTAATTGACCTAGCTTAGAATATATTGTGGATCTTGTTGGTTGGTGGAATGACCTTTTTACAAATGTTAAAAATTATCCTGACTCTATAAAGATGATTAAATTAAGTATTTCTATTATCTGGCAAATTTGGAAGGCTAGAAACTGGAAGAGTTTCAATGGAGAAATTGTTGATCCTAAGATATTGTTAACAAGGCTCTTTTTTATTTTCATGAGTATGAAAGCAATTTGATCCCTCCATCTCCCCCTAGAGTTATACCGGCTTGTAATAATGATAGAAATCTAAATATGACACAAGATGGTATTGTTGTGTTTGCAGATGCTAGTGTACATAAGGAAAAGAAGACTGCAAGCATTGTCATGGCGGCTATGGATAGCTATGGTAACTTGATTCATGCCTTTGGCACCCCGATTCAATATGTTGGGAAAGCCATCACTGCTGAGCGATTGCAATTTGTATGACGATGCAGAATGCTAGAGAAAAGGGGTGGACAAAGTTGCAAAGCTTATCAGACGCAAAAAAAAAGTGATAGATATGGTACTATAAAGAACTATAGTCTCATGGGAGATAGAGACTACTTGTGAAGATATTTGGAACCTTATGAAGTACTTTGAGTGGTTAATGTGATGCATATTCCAAGGTCTTGGAATTTGGTAACACATAATTTAGCAAAATTTTCTATTTTGTTAGTACGCAAAGTTGTTTGGCTTTCTATTTTTTCTAGATGGATTGTAAGTGATGTGATTGCATCCTTTAACTCTTTGAACCTTTCTATACATTAATATAACGTGATAGTTGTTAAAAGAAAAGTTGTTGAGAGAAAGAGAAAAGACGGATTATGGGTCGGATCGGGTTTGTATGATGAATAATTGGGTAGTTTCAATTGAAATTGGGTTGATTTTTATTGATTTGGGGATTTCCGTCTAAATAAGGATATATATGACAAGTTTGCTAACATTGAGGGTATAAATAACTTCATTTTAACGGTAAGGGTAAAATCAATCAATAAATCAAAGTTGAAGGATATTTCTGACCCTTTTCTCTTAATTTTATATTGATTTATACATTTAAAATTCATAACCTATTTTAATCATGTAATTAATACTTATTACACTTATTTTAACATGATTTTGTATTTTTTAAAGAAATTGTGATCATTTTCATTTTGACACTTTAATTTGCAATTTATGCTATTTCATTATTATTTTTGTTGAATATTTTAGTATCATCACTTATATCATATATAGAATACATATTAATTATATATTTTATAAATACTTTATCAAAAAGATTTGAGAAAAATCCAAACCCCAAAAAAGAACCCAAATTTTATTAATTTAATTTGATTTATAACTTCAAAATTTTGATAAAAATAATTTGATTTGTTATTTGAAACAAGAGTATTTCCCGTTAACCTTAAAGGTTAAATTCTACTGTACTGTTTCATTCACTCTCCAGTATCTGTGCTTCTTCTTCTTCTTCTCATATGAACAGAGGGAGCCGAGAGGTTGAGCGGAGGATTCTCCGGCTGCTCCACGGCCAAAAAACTCGGACCCAACTCACTCAAATGCATGCCCACATCCTTCGCCACCACCTTCACCACTCTAACCAGCTCATCTCCCACTTCATTTCCATCTGCGGTTCTCTTAACAGAATGCGTTATGCATCCATCGTATTTCAACACTTCCAGAATCCCAGCATCTTCCTCTTCAATTCCATGATCAAAGGTTACTCTTTATGTGGCCCTTATCAAAATTCTGTCGTCTTCTTTTCCACTATGAAACGACGTGGCATTTGGCCTGATGAGTTCACTTTCGCCCCTTTGCTCAAGTCTTGTGCTAATCTTGAGGATTTGGAAATGGGACAAGGAGTACATAAGCATGTTCTTGCACTTGGGTTTGGCAGATTTGGGTCGATAAGGATTGGGATTGTTGAGCTGTACTCTAGTTGTGGGAGGATGATGGATGCGAAGAAGGTGTTTGATGAAATGTCTCACAGAGATGTGATTATTTGGAATTTGATGGTTAAGGGTCATTCTCAAAGTGGAAATGTGGATATGGGACTTGGGCTGTTTAGGCAAATGGATGAGAGGACTGTTGTTTCTTGGAATTTGATGATTTCATTGTTAGCTCAAAATGGGAGGGAGAAGGAGGCTCTGGCACTTTTCCATGAGATGAGGAATGGTGGGTTTGAGCCTGATGAAGCTACTGTTGTTACTGTGTTGCCTGTTTGTGCTCAATTAGGAGAACTTGATTTGGGAAGGTGGATTCATTCTTATGCTAAGTCTGAAGGCCTCTATCCCAATCTCGTATCAGTTGGCAATGCATTGGTTGATTTCTTTGGAAAATCTGGTGATTTGGAGACTGCGTTTACTGTATTCAATGACATGCCTAGAAAAAATGTAGTTTCTTGGAATGCTGCAATATCAAACTGTGCTTTTAACGGGAAGGGTGAATTGGGAGTACAATTGTTTGATAAGATGTTAGATGAAGGTGTGAGACCTAACGATTCAACTTATGTGGGTGCTTTAGCATGTTGTGCACATGCAGGTTTGGTCCAAAGAGGGGGCGATTTGTTTGATTCTATGATTGCTAATCATGGTATAAAACCAACAATCGAGCATTATGGATGCATGGTTGATCTTCTAGGTCGTGGTGGCTGTCTAAAGGAGGCTCATAAACTAGTGGAAACTATGACAATGGAACCAAATGCAGCTATATGGGGTGCATTGGTTAGTGCTTGTCGCACTCATGGTGAAATGGAGTTGGCTGAATACGCACTTCAGGAACTTATTAAACTTGAACCTTGGAACTCCGGTAACTATGTATTGTTATCCAATATTTATGCTGATAGAGGAAAATGGGAAGACGTTGAAAAGGTGAGGGTATTGATGAGCGGAAATAGCATTAAAAAAGCGCCAGGACAGAGCACAATTGTTTGATCATTTTTCAACTTCATTATATGGCTAATCCCTTAGCTGCATCTTTAAACTATGGGTGTTAGCTCCTTGCTGATAGATATGGTCCCTATAATGAAGGGCTCTTCCTATTTTATCTGCTTTTCTGCAACGATATCAATGAATCCCGAAGGAGAAAGAAACATATTGAAGGGATTTTGACCTTTGAATACATGAAAGTGAACTGAACTCACAAGTGAAAGTCAGTATAGTGGAAAATGTGTTTGGGTGTGGACTGGAGACATAGGGTAGAAGAGAAGGAAAATGTGTTAGGTGTGCAAGTCACCAAGTGTAGGTTCCATCTCCCATTCCTTGTTGCTCTAATTCTCTCCGATTGATGCAATAACAAAGATAGATAAAAGGTGCTAAAATTCTCTCCAATTGATGTAACAACGATTTAGTAGACGTTTAGACATGCAATATGAAATCATAAGACATGCAATTTCAACTCATGAAATGAAACTCCAAATTCTCCAGAGTTCATAATTTTGGGAATTTCAAATACAAAAATTGACCCACAAGTTTGTATAAACAATCACATATATATCTATAATGAAATTTATAATTCATATCATTAGATTATTTCTCATTAACAGATAATTTATTATTCTTGGGACAATTTTAATGGCAGGTTCTATTAACCTTTTCTTTTTTTTAAAATGGGTGTTTTAGCAAAAGAAATGGAGATGCGGGGTATCGATCCCCGTACCTCTCGCATGCTAAGCGAGCGCTCTACCATCTGAGCTACATCCCCTGTTTGTTCTTCTTGTGTACAATGTTCATATTTAATATAATACTAATCTGACATTTCACAAGCAATATAGGTAGGAAGAAAACGTTATACATTTCTAGCATGCAAGCATAATATAAACATAAGAAATACACAAATACTTCTCATTATAAATCTTTCGGTGAGTAATTTATTTGGGATGGATGCCTCCTAGAGTAATAGAGAAAAAGATAAGTCAGTTGGATTGAGGCAAAGTCCCTCTGCTTAGAGCTATAGCGAGACAACAGAGGTTAGATAACTCTTACTGGAGAAATAGGATTTAGATCATACGAACTAATCCTTCTCCATCTCTCTCGAATGTAAGCTACTTACAAACATCACGTACCAAAATCCCAACCCTTTTTGCATCACCTTCTCCCTCTCGAATGTAGGCTACTTACTAGCATTACGTAGCAGAATCTCAATTCTTTTGCATCACCTTCTGAAAGGGTAGCAAGAAGGGGGTTCGGATGCCCCATCTCTCTCTTCAACGTTTTAAAACGGCCTAGAAGAAGAAGAAAAGAAGACGATAGAAGTAGCTTACTTCTTGTGATGAGGATAGGATATGGTATGTTTATGCAGAAAGCTGCACTGGTAGTAGTATATAATTAGCCTCTCTGCAAGTTTGTTAGTAGATGAATATCACGTCTTCATTACTAATTGTATTTAGCAGTGAACTACCCCCACACTAATCAACTTTTATATCCAATAATGAACAAATTAGAACACACGAAGGAAAGAACAACTAAGAATGAAAAGAAAAATGTAGACTAGACATATATAATAGAACACTGTTTTTAACTGTTTCACTGAAAACCGGGGGAAAAACAGAAACTATTTAGCCCATAGAGATAAACAGATATCTTCAACTTATCCAGTACAAAAACAAGACTTAAAACAGTAACAAATCTCACTCTCCCTAAACTTGATTACTTGATGTACTGAGACATCCACCTGAAGCCTTCCCCATAACCCATTTTACGGACTATGCTGCACATGAACACCTCAAGTGGACGGACATTGGATTCTGCCAGGTTTACCTTCCCCTTGCCAGTGGTGACGCCTGTTAGCCCCAAATGGTAACGCAGTTCGTCTTCTGAGGCAGCATAAGGGATGTCTATCTTGTTACCCAATATAAGAAATGGCACAGTGGCCAAGGACTCGTCAGAGAGGAGAGCATCCAGCTCTTTCTTAGACTCGGCAAACCTTTCTTTGTCATAGGAATCCACCAAGTATACAACAGCATCCACCTTAAGAAAAATCACATGTTAGAATAAGCACAACACCAGAAAATTGTCAAGCAACACTTTGTACTTCATAGAGAAGATACATGATCAAATTTCCTTTTTCTAATTCTAGATTTTGCAGGCAAATGCTTTAACACTAACAAACATTATTTCATATGGAGTCATGTATGCCATGCATTTTATACAAGTCTAAGACCAACTTAAGATCAGATCTGACAAAAATCTAGTTCCAGAAAACAAGTATGAATAAAGGTCATTAACAAAGGAATTGCATCTGTGATTCCCTCTCTGCTGTTTCTGTTGAATGTCTTTATTAGATATGCCCGTTTGACAAGCTTCAAAAGTACATCATTGCAAGACAGTAAAATAGTACATACTTGGCTGTCTCACATAAAAACTAATCCTACATAAGAAAAGCTATTCTTCAATTACATAATTTCTCTTCCATCTTAAATCAGTAAATGTCAATTCTGAGAATGGTACCAATAACAATGGAAACAATTAGTGAAATTTTATACAAGAGATTTAACAAGAAATACATCTAACTTTGTTCCGACATGGATAAAAGGTATTAAGCTAGTCATTTTGAAGGATGCTAGAGAATTATAAGAAAGCAGAACAGAAAGCTACCGGGAAGAGTAATTTTTCACGTCTATATTCGACACCAGAACTTCTTTACACATTTCAGATGAAATGGATGCAGCCAGTCAAAATCTGCTCTTTAGGTGGCTAAACTTAAAAGCCACAAGATCTAATATACCTATTTTATCCATATAAAGATTCATAAAGAATTTACTAAATGAAGTTATGCATCAACAAAGACAATTTTGTATGTATGGAGAGGTACTATTGAAACACCCCCTGGAAAAAAGAAAGGTGCTATCAGCGAACTCCCAATATCAATATATGCCTCCCATGAATCAAATAAACAGATGGAAGTTTATTTGGGATTATGAAGGCAATAAACTACGGCCTAGAAAAAAAAAGTTAGGAAAAGTTGCCTTAAACATTATACTTGTAATAATACATGAATATCAAATTAACAACTTGAGTTCCTGTATGACCTGAATTTAAATTTATAATTAGCTAAGTATCCATTGCAAGATGATTGGAGAACTACTTAATACATGTTGAGGATATCTATATATTGATATCATGACTTCCTGTAAAGACATCGTAAACATTTCAAAATCCCCAAAAGTAGAAATCAGGAATGAAAGATTAAGCAGCTAGAGTAATACTATTTCCCTGGAAACAAAGAGCAGTTCATGAGTACGCATAACATCCTGTAGCGTACTTAATAGAATTCTCTCTCCAGTAAATAATTCATCATTTGTCTAACAGTCTCCAAGAAGATGAAATCACAATCAACTTGTCAATTTTAAGACCATGTGTTCATCACTACATAAATCTTAACACACAAACACTAATGGCATGTTCCTGTAAAAATGTTAAACTTTGCAAGTATGGAGCCAAAGAGCCGCACTGCTTAACAGAATAGACACCAGGTACCAACCATCATCCCAAGTAACAATAATACACCATTTGCAAGTCAAATATCAAAATTAAGACAAGAAGAGAAACAAATAGCTACACACCTTAGCATAATAATCTTTCCAAACACGGCGAGCAATCTGATGACCACCCAAGTCAAATGCTTTGAACTTGATCTTTCCAATACTAAGCTCCTCTGACGTTGGGTATTGTGTTGGCTGATGTTGAACCAATCTCTGCCACAATTCAATAAACCTCAATCTCAGATTCAAGATTACAAGTAACCAATAGCAGAAAAAACAGGCCTTTACAAACTAATCAAACTTGTAACTCTTTCCTCATAAAGACCCATAAAGCCACATCAAGGAAAATTCAATTTCAGGTGAAAAATTGGAGAATTCTGAAAATCGATTCTGATACAAATAATCACATGTAAATAAAAAATTAAAACGGCGCAAGTTATATGATAAATAAAACATAGAGAAAACTGTAAGAGACCTCATCTTTCAACATATGGAGCAAGGTGGTCTTTCCGGCATTATCGAGACCCAAAAACAAGATCTTCGCCTCCTTCTGCCATAAACCAAGGGTTGCCAGAATTCCATAGAACCAATCTACCAAGAACATCGTTGATCCGGTTCGCTTATCCTCCGATCCGAAAGAATCCAATCAAAGCCCTACGGATTGATCTAGGGCTACAAATCTGTTGAATTGATTGAAGGAGAAGTGCTTTGATGTCTTCTCCTCCTCGAAACGCTAACACCTGGCTGGCGTTGGAGAGAGAATTAATGGGGTGAGGTTTGCTTTTTGTCTTCATATATAAGTGCACAACCCTAGTCAACCTAACACCCCCTTGTCGATGTATTCTTTATTTATTTATACAAATACAAATACAAATATTTATTTTTATTTTTAAAAATATCACTTACTTTTATTTATTCTCTATTTTAAAAATAAAATTTCTACTTTTAATTGTCACAATACTCATATACAATATTTATATCAATCATCACTTTATCCCAATATAAAGTTTCAACACGCCATATAATCTTAATCCCCCCTCCCTTAAAAATACCAAACACAAGAATCAACACATCTACTTTTTGGTGGAAATTGGATCACCAAATTTTATAGTAATAAAATCTATATTTACACAAACATTGTGTTAATAAATTATTGTTTATTTTCAAAGTTATAAAATATTTGATAGCTAAAAATATGTGTATATATATTTGATTATTATCATATAAAAGAATATTTTTAATTCCAACACATCAATATTATGTCCAATGATAAAGGCGGAAAATTAAGCATGCGTTTGAAAATAGATTTTAAATATTTTTGGCAAATATTATTTGAGTGAAATTTCATCATATGTTGCCCATAATATTTGAAAAACATATTTTACTTCTTTAAAAAATATGATCTGTACCCATAAGTATTAAAATTAACTATAGGTTTGTATTACATAGCAAGATAGAAACGTCAACGCAATAAGATTTCACATCAAGTCAATTGAATCTTCATTGCAATTTGCAACATAACAAGTAATGTCCATGACACTAAAACAATGTGATAATTATGAGCGAGCGCAACATACATAGTAAAGTAAATGAGAGTAATGACTTTGTTATCCTAAGTCATTGTTTGTCATTTTCATCTAACAATTATATCATTACTTTCATATTCCATCATTGCTTTATTGTTCACGTAAAAAATTATGTAATACAGCGCAACACAACAACTAAATAGGGTGTTTTTGCAAAATATAAAAGTTGTTTAGAATTTAAATTTTAAACGCCCCAAATAAGACAAATGCCGCATTCCTTTTCGTTGCTCAGTGCATGAGTGAGTGATTATAACATAGAGGTTACAATATCCTCACAAAAAATTATACCACAAGCTTAAACGCTAACAAACTAGAAAACAAAATTGTTTCTACGCCAAATTCATTTAGGCAACTAACTAATGTATGCGCGCACTTGCAGAAAGGTTGAACAAGAAACTGCTTTCTAGACTATTGCACAACACAACATGTGAAAATCAAGCCAACAAGCTCCAATCAGAAACTTATGCAAAATCCTATAAATTATGAATCCATCACAGCGGCTCCTTGAAACTTAAGCTGCAACTGGCTCAGCCGCTGGACTAGAAGTGTTAGCTTTAACCTTTGCTGCCTTAAAGAGTTCATCAATCACTTCAGACAAGGTTGGATGCGCATGAACAGCATACTTGATGTCCTGTATGCGTGTTCCCAGAGCTATGGCGTTGGATGCTTCATGAATGAGGTCAGCAGCATGCATTCCAAAAATGTGAACACCGAGGATCTCCCCACTGTCGGGTCTATATATCAACTTTGCAAGTCCCTCCCCTTCATTTTCAGCAAGGGCTTTTGTGTTGGCCTTGAAACTAGTCTTGGCTATACCAATCTCAAAGCCCTCCTTTTCAGCTTTTTCTCTGGCTTGAGGCTCTGTTAATCCGACCATACTGATTTCAGGATGGGTAAAGCATGCAGCTGGAATACTTAAATGATTCAGGACATGGTCCTTGCCAGTAACTTGCTCAACAACAGAGATTCCTTGTGCACTTGCAGCATGTGCAAGCATCATTTTTCCATTTGCATCACCAATGCAATACAAGTGGGGAACCAACTCTCCGCTGGCATCAATGACACGCATGCGACTATCAACAGGAACAAATCCACGTTGTGTTTGAACATTTATATTTTCCAGGCCAAGTCCTTGAGTGAATGGAGCCCTTCCAGTTGCAATTAGAGCAGCATCTACTTCCAATGTATCCTTCAGTTCCTTAGTCTTTGCATCAATAAGCTCAATCGTCACTGGTTTTCCATCCTTTGCTGGAGTTATCTTGCTTGCAAATACACCTGTATGATAATCAATCTTTCGAGGATTTATGAGGACTCGCTGTGCCAATTTCCCAATCTCGGGATCAAAGCCGGGCATGAGCTGATCTAAAGCCTCAACAAAGGTAACCTCACTTCCAAGTGCCGTGTACACATCACTGAATTCTAGTCCAATGTAACCACTTCCGACAATAGCAATCCATTGAGGTACAAATTCCAATTTGAGTGCATGATCACTTGTTATCACTGTCTTACCATCAACCTCGATGCCTTTGGGCACCAAGGGGACAGAACCAGTAGCAATAATAATATCCTTTGCTGTTATTACAGTATCTCCATATTTGACTTTTTGGGGACCCAAAACTGTCCCAAAACCTGTTAATATATCCACACCAAGAGATTTCATTGAATTGGTCAAATTACTACGAATCTTGGAGGCCAAATTATTTGCATGATCAGCAACGCCCTGTCTGTCATATCCCGCCGCAGCGACCTGTAGACCAAAAGACTTCATATGATGTTCATTCTGAAGCTCCCGCATGCGACCACTCACTGCTAGAAGGGCTTTGGAAGGAACACAACCCCTATTTACACATGTACCTCCAACTACGTCCCCTTCAATGATAGCTGTTTTCAAGCCCTTCTCGACGGCATGAAGAGCAGCACCATGACCACCAACACCAGCTCCAATAATAACCAGATCATAATCAAAACCCTTAGAAGCAGCTCCATTTCCAGCCGAAGAAGCCACGATTCTGCTGGAACAAGGACGCCTCGTAGCATTAGATAATGACTGAATACGATGCGAAGAAAGAGACGAATTCAACCCAAAAGCCTCCCTTCTAAGACCGCAGAATCGAAGTGATCGTGGATTCAACAGATTAACATTGACACTGGAAACGGCGGCGGAGGAGTCCGATCTGCAGATCGTGGAGGAAGAAGAGAGCGATAGAGAAATTGAAGATTGCATTGTGAATGTTAGGGTTTTTGTGGAGATTGAAATGTGGGAGCAGGGGAAGATATATAGTGTTTGAGCTTTGAGAGCTCCGTTGGAGTTGGCGGAGTTAACTAAGTGAGAGTTCCCTTGTAGCTTTTCTGTGTTGTGTGTTCTTTTGTTGGTTGGATGAACCAACTACTTATTCCTCCGATTAATTTGAAAGAAAAAAAAATCACAAAAAAGTGGACCCATTTTATATTATAAATTTTGGATTTATATTTTTTGGTGAGCAAAAAAAATGTGTGCAAAACAAATTATAAAAGGGGAAAAGGTATCGTCTTTAATTTTGTTATTCATAATTGGTATATTTTTAATATAAAAGTAACTTATATATATTTTATTATTATACAAATGACTAACATATATCTTTGTTTTAATGAAAATTAATTTTTAATTTTTATTTATTTAATAAAAAAACAAGTAGGGGTATATTTACTCCATTTCACATGTTTTTTAGTATTTTTATTTATGGATTAATTTTAATTTTAATTTTAATTTTTGATGATCAGATATATTTTTTCACTTATTTTTTTTAAAATATTGATGCCCCAAATTTATTTTTGCAAATATAAAATTAAATTATAAAATAGCCGGAAAAAATGAATTTTAATTTTTTATTTTCTAATATTTTTTCATTCACACTTCATTATTTTTACGTCTCTTATTCTTACACTAAAGAATGAGAGAGAAAAGAAATAAAAAATTAAAAAAGTAGAAGTTACATGATTAAGCAAACAAATATTAGTTAAATTGTCATTATAGACGTAATCTTAGTTAATTACCACTCGCGATCAATATTCTGTGACAATTTCGTGGAATGGAGTTTCGAGTTTGCATAATTTAAAATTTGTACAAGGTAAATCGTATAATATAATTTGTACAACCGTTTATTATATATAACTTCAACTAGCTACAAAAATAACTTGATTTTACTTTCAAAATTTAAACCATAATATGTTTGAAACAAAGTTATAAAGTCATAAATATTGAAAACACCCTCAAACACTATGTGTAAATTATTAGTTTCATCCTATACCATTAACAACTTTAAAAACATTGATTTACTTGATTAATTGAACTTAAATTCACCTCAATCTTACAACAAAAGTGAAATACACCTGTAAATATTCTAGTCAAGTTTAGGCGTGTTTTCAACACTTTTCTTGACTTTTTATTAAGATTTATTCTGTCATACAAGAGTTTGAGACCACATGTCTTGTGACAAATCAAGAGTGATCTAAATATACTTAAATTTAATCGGAAAAGGGCCTAAAATACCCTTAAACTATTGAAATTTGTATAAAAATACCCTTCGTTAATCTATTGGCTCCATAATACCCTTGGTGTCAATCTTTAGATCCAGTAATTGCCTGATTACTAACTGTCTTTGTTACTTTGTATAAAAAATAATTAAAAACTTTCATTTAATACATGGCATGCAATGATTTGTAGAAAATTTAATTAACCTAAACAAATCAAAATCCAACCCAACCCGAATCCACCTATTAATCTCTACCGCCCCAACTACAGACCCTGTCGTCAACTATTCCAATGTATATGCATAAAAATCAAGGAGACTTATCCCTAAGATTTGTGAGAGAATGAGGAGCAACTAAGGCACGTTCAAGTATACACAGGACTGAAGTGTTTCTTTATTTCTGCCTACTCCCAGATGAAATATTTTTGTTGCTGCAAAAATTGATAACACATGCTTTGCTAGAGCCAGAGCATCTGTTAAGATGAGAACAATTGTAACAGGTTTCCTTGGATTAACGAATTTCACAAATGCAACACTAGTTGGTGATTGGATCTCTCTTACTATAGTAGGCAATCGATCTCTTGAATCTTCATACTTAAACAATCTACCAAGATTAACCATATTCTTCTTTCCAAAATTGATTCATCCATAAGGAATTCCGACATTGAATCAGTGTTTATTTTTTTTTTTTAAAAAAAAAGCGAAAATTGAGTTTCTAGTTGGGGCGGATATGGATTAATAGGTGAATCCGAATTGGGTTGGGATTTTGATTTGTTTAAGTTAATTAAATTTCAACAAATCATAGCATGTCATGTATTAAATAAAAATTTTAATTGTTTTTGTTATAATGGCGGTTAGTAATAAGGGCATTATAGTGCAAAAGATTGACACCCAGAACATTATAAAATCAATAGGTTAAAGAAGGATATTTTTATATCAAATTCAGTAATTTAAAAGTATTTTAGGCTCTTTTTTGAAATTTAATTAGTCAAATAAATAAGTTATTAATCATTTAAAAATAAAACTATAATTAACATCAAATTTTAAAAATTTAAAGTGTTTTCAACTGGGTTATAATAAAAAAACTGATGTAAACACCAGCGTACAATCGCAATGACAGTACTAATGGCAAAGATAGTAACGTTTTTTTTATGCCACGCCTACTCTTTTCTTTGTGATCCTATGTACAAACACGTCAATCAATTGGTCAAACTGATTAACTCAAA
Source organism: Solanum lycopersicoides (assembly GCA_022817965.1). NCBI lineage: Eukaryota > Viridiplantae > Streptophyta > Magnoliopsida > Solanales > Solanaceae > Solanum > Solanum lycopersicoides. The sequence goes on from CM040618.1 coordinate 123,119,870, forward strand.
ATCAAAGATCCAAATAACAAAAACCACAAACCGCCAACAGTTTTTTCAATCCACCGGCTGCCGCCCCCTTATTCCCTTCCCAGTCCTCACACTCCCTCCACTGACAACACTATAAATATTGATTCCCTTAACTTTCCTAAAATCAGCTAAAAATCTCAAAGTTGTGAGTTCTGAATTCAAATTACTATTATAGATCGTCGATTAAAACAAAGGATGACTGACGTAGCAGCAAAGGAACGCAAGATCTTAGTCGCCGTAGATGAGAGTGAAGAGAGCAGTTACGCTCTTTCATGGTGTATAGAGAACATACTCACCGGAAATTCCAATGATACCCTTATCCTTCTCTACTCAATACCACCTCGAGCTGTTTACTCTACCTTAGACGGAACAGGTGAGAAAGATCACCCTGAAGGTAAAAAAAAAACTTCAAGATGAGTATATTAATTATTATTATGTGATTAATTGAATTGGCGAGTTCTCGTAATTTTGTTGAAATCTCAGGGTATTTGTTTTCATCTGATATATTGGCGACCATGGAGAGGTACAGCACTGAAGTTGCACAGTGTGTTATGGAGAAGGCGAAACGAGCCTGCGAGGCTTTGAATGGGGTTAGTTTTCTTTTGTAGATTTAGTGATGAATGAAGGGTAAATTGGTCCATTTTAGTAGAGAGGTAATGCTTGTGTGTTGCTGCGTCGTATACAGGTTAAGGTGGAGACGATTGTAGAGCATGGTGATGCAAGGGACGTGATCTGTCAGGCGGCGGAGAAGTTGCATGTCGACATGCTCGTCATGGGAAGCCATGGCTATGGTGTCATCAAGAGGTACACTTTAGTTCAATGTTTTTTTGTTTTTTTGGCTAAGTGTCTAATATCTGTATTCAGATTAAATCTGGATTCATGCCGGAAAGTTATATTGAGTTCATTTGAGAATTGAGACTCACAAGACATAAAAATCTTAGTAGTTGTTACTCGTACTAAACTAATATTAAATGCAACAATAGTGTATTTCATATGTGAACTAAAATTAAGATTGATAAGTGTACATTTTAATTAGATTGAAGGCTAGATATATTCAGTTAAAAATCATTACGAGATTTTCATAGTCACCTAAGGAATTATCCTTGATTATGTAATGGTGTCTTGTTTATAGGTAGCAAATGAGTGGGTTGAACTGTATTTGGGTTGGTCAAAATGAATTGAGTTTACAAGTAAACAGATTATTGGCCCTGCCCAAAATTCCCTGGGTTAACATGGGCTGAAATAGGAGTTATAATTCAACAAACTTAATTCTCACTAAATTTAAATTGTTTTATTTATTCTTTTACAATGTTCTAGTATCTTAGTAATTATTATTTTTTGTTATCATCAATTGTTATTTTGATTTTTTTTTCTACATGCATGAATAAATTTGGGTTAGATGTCAGTTCAAATTTTTATGGGCTATGTGTTGGGTTGAGCTAATAAATGGGCAAATAAATACTGAATCCAACTTTGGATGAACTGGGGTTATGATATCATCAGCTAATTTTATCATCTCTTCTAACTGTGTCTATGTTAACTCTTAAACTAATTAATTATTGATATGAATAACAGGGCATTTCTTGGGAGTGTGAGCAACCACTGCGCGCAGAATGCGAAGTGTCCAGTCCTAATTGTGAAAAAGCCAAAAACTGATGGCAAAAGCAAATAGATTTGTTGTACGTCATGGAATTTGTAATTGTTCGTCTAATGTAAAATTAAGTAGGCAGGGTTGTGTTTTTTCCTTTTTCCTTGATTTATGTACCTTTTGAATTAAACTTGGTTAATAATTGTATGGTTGGTTTCCAAATGTTAAAGAGGCAATTGATGAAGTTTATTTTTGTGTAATAACTGCAAAATGTACAGGTATGGTTGTAGAGTTGTTGACACTTAGTTATGGTTGTCATCCCTCATTGCAGAAGGTCACTGTTATACATTTAGTTATAGATTCTCAGGCTGAATTGAGTCCATCTGTAGTTAGCAATTAGCTTCAAGAATCTTACTTGCAAGGTTGTCTATCTTGTTGCAAGATAATGTTACGCCACCACCTCTTCCTCCTTTTGATTATGCTTTTCCGAGACCATTACATGTCAAATGTTTATATGAAGTGCTTAGACACTTGTATCTGAGAATCGAAACAGTCAAATCCAACTCAATGACATTGGAATGCCTGATTGATGGTAACAAAAAGAGTAATAGCAAGGACTTAAAAGGAAAGAAGGTTTTGGTGGTTGATGATGATGACTGCGTACAACCTCCTTCGTGCAGCAGATGTTGATGTTTGTGACTTGTGAGAACGGAAGAGAGGCCTATGGCTATGAGGTGAAGAAGCTGACAAAACCTATAATTTTATAGTAATGAACAGCCTACATCTTTTTCTCAACTAGTTTTTGCAAATAAACGTAGTTACTTTGGAAATTCTTTTCTGCACTAACAGGTTGCAATATTTAGAATATTAACTTTGCTTCAAGTGATAAAATATAATTGAAGACAAGGAGCCATTTAAATAGAAAATTAGGTAGAAATTAACTAGTGTAATTTCAACACCATTTAGTTTAAAATTCTACTCAAACCAAACATGTATTTCTAATGGCCAAGTCCCAATGACATCAAAGCAATCAGCCATATAAGACCTCTTGCACCCGCGATCTCCGTCTTTTCACTAAAATTGGGAAGGGGCTAATTCACTAATAAGGAAAAAAAAAAGAAAGGGGGAGGGAGGAGGAAATCTTCCGGGAACTGCCAAGTAAGCTTCTTTGTCAGTTGAATCAAAATGCTTGGACCTTACAGTTCATCCTGCAAAAAAAGGGTACATACTGTCAGATTGAGAAGCAGAAGAAAAGATTGCTGCCACAATTGTATTGAAAGTTAGAACAATTTGTCAATTCTTACATGTGTGTCCTCATCCTTGGAGTCAGCATCATCTGAATCAGCCTCATCAGCCTC